>OU964964.1:8475840-8483340 GCA_918808275.2 Dolichovespula sylvestris
GTAAAGCGTTCACGCATCGCGATCAAAAACGATTGCAAGCTTGTGTCCTTTTCATATCCTTCGTTTATTCCCGATCATTGAACCTTCCGTAGCCTTTTTTCATTTTTATTTGTTCATTCATTCATTTATTTCTCTCTCTCTCTCTCTCTCTCTCTCTCTCCCTCCTTTTACTTTGTCCTCTCTATATTTCCTTCGTATTTTTTTCTTTTTTTTTTTTTTCTTTTTTTTCTTTTTCATTACAAGCGAAAATATCGATACGATGATCGAGGATCATCGGGAGGGATAATTCGATCGTTCGTGTTACGTATTAACATACGATGACATAAAAATCGTTTAATTTCTCGAACCAAGTCGAAAGGAACGAGTACGTACGGAAAAGGTGGCGGCCCATTAATCGTTTGTTTGTTTTTTTTTTTTCTTTTTTCCCGTCGTATCATATCGGTAATTATCGGTATGAACACGCGTTGACTAAAACGTACGCGAACGTGACGCTCCCTTTGTAATCTACGATGATGGAATTTCACGAGTGTGTGTGTTCATAGTGCCCTGGTATTATTTACAAATTATATGTATATATATATATATATATATACACACACACACGCGCGCGCACACGCACACGCACGTATATTTGTTTCTTCTTCTTCTTTCGAATAGGGATCTATCAAAGTGTCGGGAATAATGCGAATTCGTTCGATTTTTTGGTTTCACGATTTTTTTTTTTTTTTTATTATTTATTTATTTATTTATTTTTTTTCCTCATTATTATGTTCTCTATCGTTCATTTTTGTTTTGTTTTATTCCGTTGCTTTATTTTCGTTAGAGGCACGGTATCCGTTATTATAAACGTTAAAACACGATTCCAACCGACGACCACCGATGGTGTTTCGTTCGTCACGTGATCACTCTCGAATTAACCTTCCAATTCAAACTGACCTATGAGAAAACGTTCGGTCTTATTACAACATTAACGACGTTCGACTGTACGTTTTTTGTTTCTTTTTTCGTTTTGTTTTACGTTTGGGGGGAACGGTTGTATCAAGAAATTTATTCTCGTGAATTTCGATAAACGATCACCCACCCCGCCGTCTGTCTAACTTAAAGAAAAAAAAAAAAAAAAATTAAAAAATTAAAAAAATTATAATTAAAAAATTAAATTACGACAACCAACGTACTTTCGTAACTGCATATTAGACGTTAGATTTCGTTGGTTATCGTGGATTAATCGGAATTGTCTGTTTTTTTTTTTTTTTTCTTTTTTCACTCAATGATAACGTTCGAAGTTAAAAACATACGATTACATTCTCTCTCTCTCTCTCTCTCTCTCTCTCTCTCTCTCTCTCTCTCTCGCACTCTCTTACTCTTTTTTGTATAAATTTTTAACGTGACTTACGATAAAAGCCTGATCTTACGTATGTACGTTAAGAGACATGTGCGTATTTTTGTTTCTTTTAATTTAGAAAATTAACAAAAAAAAAAAAAAAGAAGAAAAGAAAAGAAAAATTACATTACTTTGCAAGGTTTAGAAGGATAATTAATTGAAATAATAATATTTGATTACTTTGTCTAATTTCGGAAGAGAGAGAGAGAGAGAGAGAGAGAGAGAGAGAGACACGTGGTATCGCCATAATAAATAATAAATAATAATTAGATGAAAAAGTAATGATAGTGTTAACGACAAACGGTAGTTTTATCGTTTCCCTTCGTTCCGCTTCGGAACGATGTTAGAAGGTAAAATAGAAAGAAAAAGAAACAAAAAATACAGTTATTCGTCGCATTTAATGCTTCGAGAACGCTAGAAGGAACGACAAACGTGCTGGGACAGATAGATAGACAGACAGACAGACGGATAGAGAAAGAGAGAGACAGAAAGAGAGAGAGAGAGAGAGAGAGAGAGAGAGCATGAGCGAAAGTAAGAGAGACAACGGAGACGAAGAAAATTTGAAATGCAAATAGCTCAGCTCGGTCGTCGAGCGCTTATGCGATCGCGTTTACGGCACGTAATGAAATAAAAAAAAATATATATATATATATATATATATATATATATGTGTGTGTGTGTGTGTGTATAAAATAAGATAAAATTGAATTAAAAACATGATAAGAGACAAAATAGAAGATGCAAAAAGAAAGGAAGGAAGAAGGAAAGGATAGAAGGAAATAATAAAAATCGTTGGATGTTTACGAAAACGAAAAAGTAGATTGAAAAAATGATCGACAGGGTGAAAGGAAATTTCGCGCTTTCCTTTTGACAATAAATTTCCGATTAGTAGACGACGACGAGGATTAAATAATGAAAAATTAAAATGGAATTCGAAAAGAATCTATTGACAAAAGTGGTTAATAGTTCATTGATTAATTTTATCCATTCCGACAAAAATTATATATATGTAATTATATATATTAATATTAATAACACGTAACCCTTTTCTAATGCCATGTGACTTTGATATATCGCTCTTAGTTATCTATATTTTTGAAGTTTTATTACATTTTATCGTTGAAAAATTATATGGCATATTACATTCAAAGTTTTTAATAACCTTTTGAGTACAAGAGTTATATATATATATATATATATATATATATATATATATATATAATCGGTATAATATATTATACCAAATACTTAATATAATACATATATATGATACCATAATAAATATTATATTTATTGTCAGTATAGTATCACTAAGAATGTGATTAGTAAAATTGTTATATTACTACTCCAGTATAATTCCATACTGATCTCTCTCTCCCTCTCTCTATCTCTATCTCTTTCTCTCTAAGTATAATAACAATATCTATAATAAATTTTTATTATACCATTTGTAAGTATAACTTATAATAATATACGAATATAATAGTATAATAACTTTCGCATTATATCATTTTTGTTTAGTTATGAAAAAAAAATATATATATATATATATATATACACATGTTGATTTACAGAGGTTTAAATAAATATTATTAATTGTGAAACGTGTATCCATATATATATATACATAAATTTCGATTCTATCATCAAATATATCTTCTAGTAAAGATCGATTTTATTGAAAGAAAAAAGAATGAAAGGAAAAAAAAAAAAAGAACAGAAATCAATTCGTAGAGTGAACCCAACGATCAGCGGTGTATTATCTGCCATATTTTATCGAAAAGATTATATCGATCGATGTATTAACGTACGCCTGTGCCCCCGCGTTCGCGCGCGCATTAATCTTACGCAACGTCATCGTTTCCTGTTTGTCGTGCGCATTTTTGTTGAAATTATCGAAAAAAAAAAAAGAGAAAAAAAGTAGAGAAAACTCGAAGATACGGTGTCAAACCGGTAGAGCGGAGGATTACGCGTTAAAAGCTCGTCGTTTTGAAATGGAAACTTTATTGACTCTTCCCCACGCTACCTCCCCCACCCCCCAACCCTCTCTCTCTCTCTCTCTCTCTCTCTCTCTCTCTCTCTCTCTGTCGATCTTTCGGCACACTTTAATTTTTTCGTTTTTTTTTAATATATTTATCTCATCCCGTAATATTAAATCAATCGATTCTTGTCATTGGATAGATTACGAGAGGGAGGTACTACGATTTTACGACATAAATATAATGTGAAATAAATCGGACGTATCGCATTTTAACAATCTGTTATATATATATATATATATATATATATATTTTGCACGTTCGCGTATTTTATCTATTTCATTTCGAATACCTGCGTCCGGTCGTAAGGGTTTCAAACGAGACGATTTGTATCCGTCATTGGTGCTGTTTTTTTTCCTCGATTAAAAAAAAGAAAAAAAAGAGAGAGAGAGAGAGAGAGAGAGAGAGAATTCGATTGTATCAGGGTCTCTACCGATTTTGACAAAAAGAAATAATCTCTTTTGTGGGGTGTTAAATAAGGAGATAGAATGCTTATGAATTATACTTTACACATTCTCTCTCTCTCTCTCTCTCTCTCTCTCTCTCTGTATTTTTCTTTTTCGTGTTCTATCCTTCCCACTTATTTCGTTTTCTTTTTTTATTTATTTATTTTTTCCTTTTTCTTAGTCCCTATCTTGAATTTCGATATTTCTGTATATTTAGAACGAATCATCGTCGTTGTCATACCGCAGTCCTTTTCGGATACCTAACAGAACTGTTCTGACAGAACAACGACCGTGAATTTTAAATAATTCGAAGAGCTAAACCCAACGTCGTCGTCATCGTCGTCGTGTGTGTGTGTGTGTGTGTGTGTGTCACACTGTATAATACTCGCGTGTCACGCATCGCTTCGTTCTCAATCCTTTGTTTCCCCCTTTTGTTTTTACTCCCACTCCCTTCGTCCGTTCTCTCTCTCTCTCTCTCTCTCTCTCTCTCTCTCTCTCTTTCACCGTTGCCTACTACCCGTTAGATCTCCGATCGTAGATCTTTTTTCCTTTTTTTTTTTTGTATTTTCCTTTTCTCCCCTTCCCCCTTTTTCTCTCGTCCTCTCTGTTCTCTTTATTTTATTTTATTTTATTTTATTTTATTTTATTTTATTTTATTTTGGTTCATTTTATTTTATTTTCTTTTATTTTGTTTCATTTTATTGTATTTTAGTTTTTGTTCTGTTTCGTTTCATTTTGTTTTGTTCCTGCAAGTTTGTCATCTGAAAGAACAAAGAGAGAGAGAGAGAGAGAGAGAGAAAGAGAGAGAAAGAGTTTCCTGATGTCGCCGGAAGAGCTCTTTACGTCGATTTCGTAATAAAAGTAAAGCAAAGAAAGAGAAAAAAAAATAAAATAAAATAAGAAAAGAAAGGAAAAGGGAGGACAAAATGGGATGAAAATTTACATTCGCAAATTCGTTTAATCTTCTAACCGGTGCATCTTTATTGGTACGATTGCCGTAGCATGATATTATTATTATTATTATAAATGGCAACGCGAATGTCACACGTGCTTCTCTCTCTCTCTCTCTCTCTTTAACTATTTGATGAGATCGCGTAAGTTCCTAATATTTCTCCCGATCTCTATCGCTTTGTTTAATTTAATTTTTATATGAATATATATATATATATTGTTCTTTTTATCATTTCGTCGGAGTGTTCGTCGTAGGAATTAAAAAAAGAAAGAACGAAAAGAAGGAGGAGAAAAAGAATTAAGAAAGAAAGCAATGGAAAAAAAAGAAATATAAAGAATGAAAAAAGGGGGGCACGCACGCATACACGCATGCATACACGATAAAATGACGGACCAGCTCGCACCGAGCGATATTTTATCGAGCATACTTTCGAACGCCTATATTGCGACGCTACGAGAATAAATATGGAGACACGCGCGATTTCTCGCGAGGTCCGATGGAGAAAAAAAAAAGTAAAGAAGAAAAAGAAAAAGAAAAAGAAAGGCGGGGGCGTGTAGAACGGCTTCGTCCATTATGGTGTCTCAATCGTGTGTGTATATATGCGTGCGTGTATGAGATAGATAGATAGATAGATAGATACGTAAATGGAGAGAGAAAGAGAGAGAGAGAGAGAGAGAGAGAGAGAGAGAGAGAGAGTAATAGATAGATGGATAGATAAAGATAGAGACAGACCCCGTTGCGCGTTCATGACGCAACGAGCGCTCGCATGGCGAAGGTCACGTCGATAGAGCAGGATTTAATAAAGAGTCAAGGATTGGAATTAGTTATTTATGCGCATCAACGAAGCCTACGAACGTTCCACGCCATGCTCCGTTAGCGAGCTCGAGGATCATCTAAGTCAGTCTTCTCGCGCGCTTCGATAGTAGATCTCGATCGATCGATTTTACTTTTTATCGATCTTTACATTCGTTCAAGTTTCGTATTCTCCCTTAGAGATCGGTATCACGATCGAAGTTAAAAAAAAAATATATATATACATATATATATATATATTTATATTTATATAGATATTATCCTCGCCGAGTCGCGTCGGTTCAACGTTGAATTAAAAACGCCCCCGAATTGTTTTCTATTATCTTGTCTTCTCTTTCTTCCTTCTTGTTATTTTTCTCTTTCCTTCTTTATTTATTTTTGTTTGTTCGTCGGCGCCGTATACCATCTCCGTCATTCGTTCTTTCATACTGCAACGTTTTCGAATTCTTTCAAAGTAGAAATAATGGGCGAGACTTTTTTTTCTTCTTTCTACCCTCACCCCCACGCTCCCACCCCTTAACCTACCACCTTTTTTTTCTCTCTTTCTTTTCTTTTTCTTTTTTTTTTTTTCAAGTAGAATTAATGGACGAGATCTTTTTCCTCTTTATACCCCACGCTCCCACCCCTTAACCTGCCACCTTTTTTTTTCTCTCTTTCTTTTTCTTTTTCTTTTTTTTTTTAATTTCGTTAAACATTTTATTAGATACCAAAGGAATATATTGATTTCATAGGGAGAAAAAAGGAGTAGTGGTGGTAGTAGTAGAGGATGGTATTTGGTCGAAGAGAGTGTTGGATGAGATTTGATTGTCGATGATTCTCGATGGGAGGGAGGGAGGGAGGAAGGAAGGGTTATAATCGATAGATACGACTAAAAGTCGGACTCCGATATATAATATAGTTAGCTCGCGCGTGTGTTCGTGTGTGTGTGTGTGTGTGTGTGCGTGCGTGCGTGGATGCGCGCGCGCGCCCGCGCGCGCACGTGTTTGTGTTAGTGAATGCATTGGATTTGTACGAGACGTCAGAGTCGCCAATACAGGCGTCCTCGTCGTCCTCGTCGTCGTCCTCGTCGTCGTCGTCCTCGTCGTCGTCCTCGTCGTCCTAGTCCTCGTCCTCGTCCTAGTCTTAGTCCTGACGATTCCATCGTCCTGGAGGAAGGATCTTTATTAAATCGGTATTGCTTACCGATGTACAACTCTGAGCTTTTCAAAAACGTCTGGACGAAGATCGGACAAATGTGCGGTTACATCACCTGCGCGAAATCCTACCTCTCAGGTCAGTAGTCACAACGATCTATCCATTTATTCGTGATGATGATGATGATGATGATGATGATGATGATGATGATGATGATGATGATGATGATGATATTAATAATATTAATAATACGAATAATAATAACAATAATAATAATAAGAAGGAGAAATATTTTTTGTTCGTCTTTTTCTTTTCTTTTTTTTTTTTTTTTTTTTGGTTTTTTTCTCCTTCATTTCTTCCTGCACAAAAAGTGCGATGGAGAAGGAGAGACAAAGGAAAAAAGAAAAAAGAAATGAAGTCTCGATAATTGCTTAACTCGTTCGCTCGGCGTATCTGATCTAATTTTTTTACTGGATTCTTTTTCCCTCGCCCTTTTTTTTTTTTTTATTTTTTTTTCTTTGTATATATATATATATATATATTTTTTTTTTCTTTCTTTCTTTTCCTTTCTTCTCTTCTCTCGTCGATCGTCGATAAATGAAATATTTCAACGATGCGCTCGACGAAATCCGATTTTCCAACGCCTTCACATATCGTAACTCGATTTTTATTTTCTCGTGGCTAATGAAAAAAAAAAAGAGAGAGAGAGAGAGAGAGAGAGAGAATGATCTAATA
>OU964964.1:8490840-8505840 GCA_918808275.2 Dolichovespula sylvestris
AAGACTCTCCCTCTGCCCTTAGACTTCTATCCCTCTCTCTCTCTCTCTCTCTCTCTTTCTCTTTCGTTCTTTCTCTTTTGCTTCTTCATTATTGTCACGTCGTTCGTGAAAAGAGAGAGAGAGAGAGAGAGAGAGAGAGGGGTGGGTGGGAAGGAGGGGAGAAAGGATGAGAGGAGTTGATACACACGTGGGTAGTCTGTTCTGAAAGTCAGTCTACAAGCGAGAGCCGATTCAGCTGATCGTGTTCTGCTCTTTCTGGCCCTTCGAAAGGCTCCTCCTCGTGGAGAACCTCTCACTCACTCACTCGCTCTCTCACTCACTCACTCGCTCTCTCACTCACTCGATCACTCTCCCTCTCTTTATTTCTTTCTTGCGTCATCGATTATTTATATTTAATTATATCTGATAGAAATAAGCCGTGTTTTTTTATAAACAGGTGGATATAAATTTATATATATATATATATATATATATATATATATATATATATGTACGATATACACACATTTAACACACAGCTAATAATATATAAGGTATAATTTGATATATACATATTATGTTTGTATGTATATATGTATGTATATGTATATGTGTACGTATGTTAAAAAAAAAATTCTCAAAATAAAGTTTATTGATATGTTCGATTATTTAAAAAAAAAAAAAAAAAAAAAAACAAGGGTAATGAACGAATTCGTTTAAATTTTTTGTCATGACAGGTATGAAACGTCATGCTGACGATGATCGTTAAATTAATTAAATAACATGATTAATAAAAAAAGAAATATATGTCGTCGCACAAACTGCCATCGAAAAGAGTCTATCGAACGAGAGAATAAATACGATGTTCGTTATCGATCATTGATCGTCCCCGTTTCAATATTCACGATAAGGAAATGGATGTTAAAAAAAAAAAAAAAAAAAAAAAAAAAAAGAGGAAAAAAGAAAAGAAAATAATCATGGTAGAAATCGAAATCGGACGGGGATCGATCGTGAGATCTTATCGTAAAATAAAAAGAATGCATATTTATTTTTAATCGTATCACTTTACAATCGCGATTAAGAGCTCGATTTCTCGAGGACAGAGTCAAATCTCAATTCGCAATTCGACGTTGATTCGAAAGTTAATCTCTCTCTCTCTCTCTCTCTCTCTCTCTCTTTTATTTATGATACGAACGTGTCATATCTCCACATATATACGCGTACGGATATACGCGTAAATATAAAAAAAAAAAAAATTGTGTTAAATTCAACCATCCTCGTTCATTTTCTAACACGCTCTTTTCTCTCTCTCTCTCTCTCTCTCTCTCTTTTCTTTATCTTCTTTTTCTATTACAGGTTAGTAACGCGTTCACGTTTTACCGATCGTTAGAAAGATACGATCGTAGAAATGCGGGTTAAAAAAAGAAATAATATTGAAACAGGAGATAGGGAAGGGACTTTTTCATTGGATCAATTCCGATCGATCGGATTTTAAAAACAAATACCGCGTCGTAGATCGTTGACCTCGCGCCATCCAGAGGCAGGAGGAGAGAGAGAGAGAGAGAGAGAGAGAGAGAGAGAGAGAGAGAGAGAGAGAGAAACTCCCCGTAATTTCACAAAAGGCCGAAAGTGTTGAAACAACGGCGATCGTCCATCCTTGCGTGTCAAAGGGATCATCGAGGCATATTATACTTTGGCCATCGATAATCCTTTTCCGTCCGATCGACTCCGAAAGCAATATCGAAAACGCGAACGATGAGAAAGGAAATCACTTCGAAAGATGCCAGTGAAAATGTTCGAGACTTAAGCGCTCGCCTGTAAAACCACCATGAAATTGTTATGAAATACATACATACATACATATATATAATATATATATATATATATATATATATATATATATATATACGTATGTATACTTTACATTAAACAAGGGAAGGATTCTATCGTCCTTAAGTGACTTTTACGAAAAAAAAAAAAAAAAAAAATCAATAAAATTAATGAATAAATGTATATAATTCACGAAAAATCAAAATTGCGTGTGAGAAAGGACGAACGAATTTTCTCTTTTTTCTCTGTTATCCTACTCTTTCTTTCTTCTCAACCCTTCATAATCCCCAATGTTCTTTTTCTGTGCGTTTTTTTTCTTCCTTTTTTTCATTAAAAAAAATTATTTCACAACGTCAGATTTATGACACGAGTGTAACTATACTGTACCGAGTATAATTTACATTTATTAAATACTAATCTTGAGATTATATATGAGGTAACAATTAAGTTGGCGGCGAGATAAAAGTGGAATAAAATTGTTGAAATAAAAACAGAAAGGATGTGTTAAATATATATATGCGTGACTACATAGTTTTATGTCGTTATATGGAGAATCGATTTTACTTTTCTTCTTTTCTTGCTTTTTTTTTTTTCCTCGTTTTAATATCTTCTGCCGCGGAAAAAGATAATTACTTTTGGATGAAAGATTTCTTTTTTTTTTTCTTTTTTGATTCCTTCCTTTCGTCATTTGTCATAATGTCATAGAATGTTATCTTTTTCGCGAGAATTTCTATATATATATATGTGTGTGTGTGTGTGTAAGTATGTATATATGTATATATACAAATACATATAAATTGTTTGAAAATCATCACGATCGTGCCATCTACATCGGGAGCTGAGAAATTCTCGAGGAGAGAGAGAGAGAGAGAGAGAGAGAGAGAGAGAGAGAGAGAGAGAAGAGGAGGAAGATATATATATATATATATATATATATATATATATAGAGCATATGTCGTGAATCACGAGGAAGAGATAGCATGCGTGGATTCTAATAAGTATATCCACGGCATTTGTGTGTACGTAAACGTGTACCAAAATGTCGAAGAACGCGCGAATGTAGGTTAGAGTGCGGTAGGGTAGCGAAGCCGCTGCGAACGAGCAAACGAGCTGCTATGAGAACGAGCGAGAGAGAGAGAGAGAGAGAGAGAGAGAGAGAGAGAGAGAGAGAAACGCGCGAGCAGCTGACGCGGCGGAATCAATATTCCCACGTGTACTGTTATACGGTACCATATGCATGCGTATTATACATACATTCTCAAAGAATAAGTGCTACCTGTGTATACGCATCTATCGCGATATTATAGGTCGGGGGAGGAGTGGGTGAGGGGGGGGGGCAGTTCTCTCTTTTTTTTCTGCGGGAAAACGCATTAAAATGAACGTCTAAAAATATATCTGAAATTTCGCTTCGCGACTTCCTCGTAATCTTTTTTGTTTTCCTCTTTTTTTCTCTTTTATTTCTCTTTCCCTCTCTCTCTCTCTCTTCTTTCAGTTCTCTTTCTCCTCTTTGTTTTTTTTTTTTTTCGTTATCGCAAGATTAATATTTTAATTATCGACAATTGTGAGAGACTTCGATCAAGCAGGCAAATAATAATATTAATTTAAAAGATGAATAATATTATTCGAAAGAGCTCTTGACTTTTCCTTCTTTTTTTTTTTTTTTTTTTTTTTTTTCTTTATATCTTAAATCTAACATCATCACTTTATCAGTCTCGAGATTGATGTAAAAAATATATATCCGCGGAGCTTTCCGTTTTCTTTCTTTCTTTCTTTCTTTCTTTCTTTTTTAAATATATATCTCGTACGAATAGGTCTTTTTTTTCTTCTTCTTCTTCTTATTTTGCTTCCCGACGTCAAATATACATCGTGGAAAATAACGACCGAGTGATCGTACGGAAAACAAAATTTTGAAAGATAGATAATTCTTAGAACGCAATAGAAAATTCGACGTTTATCATCAGAAATTATAAGATAGTGCAAAACCTTTAAGATATCGAACGTATTTTCTCGACAAACAAACAAAAATAATCGACCCAAGGAGTACAAAGAAAGTAACGTCGTCGTAGTTTAAATCGCTTTGATATATCCCTTTTTGCCTTCGTCCAATCAATCCATTCTCTTTCCTGAATATTGCTAATATTTTTTTCTTTCTTTTCTTTCTCTGTTTTTTCTGTTGTTTTTTCTTAATATTTTTTCACCTTCAAAGAACACACCATTATAATTAAGTTATTACGATATTGTGACGCATCATCGGCGAGTATGGTTGCGTTATTACGTAAACGTTTTGAATCCAAATAAACGTATCTAAAATTAAAATTGAATTTCTCGTAAAGAAAGAAAGAAAAAAAAAAGAGAGATGAAGAAGAAGAACAAGAAGAAGAGATAGATAGATAGAGAGAGAGAGAGAGAGAGAGAGAGAAACGAAAAAAAAAAACAGTATTAGAAGAAGTGCATGATCTAAGTACGAACCAATCAAGTGAGCCCCGTCGGTCGTAGCGCGGGCGCGTACAGCGTTTTCCGATTGGTCGAGTTGCGTGGAGTAGAGAAAAAGCAGGTTTCTGATTGGTCGACCGTTGGCGCCTAAGGCGGCTAGGTCACCAGGAATATATATACACATACCTACATACTCGGTCTCTCCCTCTCTCTCTCTCTCCCTCGATCTTCTTCTTGTTTCACAATCAGACGATCCACGGACCGCGACGAAACGGCATCGTCGTAGTAATCTATCAATGAATCATCCTCGGAGTGTTTTCCTAATCATTCATATCGTACATTTGTAAAAGAACCATAAGTGTTTCATTCTTTCTTTTTTTTTTTTTCCTTCATTATTTTCCTTCATTATTTTCCTTACTTCCTTTCTTTCATTCTTTCTTGTTCCTTTTTGTTTTTTATTTTTTTTATTTTTTTTTTCTCGCTTCTATTCGAAAAGTCGAACGAAAACACGTTTCGAGAAAAACGGGGAAAGGAAAAATATCGTGAGTCGCGAAGATGGAACCGTCCAGAAGAAGACTCGTCCGTCGCGATAGAAAACGAAGACCGCGAAAAGGATAGATATATATATATATATATATACATAGAGAGAGAGAGAGAGAGAGAGAGAGAAAGGTATAGAAAGAGAGGTATAGAAAGAGATAGAAAGAGGAAGACGGCGCACACGCGGACGACTGCAATCAGGTGACGAGTCGCCGCACTTTCGGTTCACCCCTCTCTGTTTCTTCCCTCCCTCTCTCTCTCTCTCGTCCTCCCTCCCTCCCCCCACCACCACCACCCTTTCTCTCGCCCATCAACCGTGTATCTTCCACCGTACCTCCGTACTAGCGACCTAGAAGAGAAAAAAAGAGAGAGAGAGAGATAAAGATATATAGAGAGAAAGATAAAGAGAGAGAGAGAGAGAGTGATAGAGTGAGAGAGGAGATACGAGACGAGAAAACAGGAGTCATCGCTTGGAACTCACGCGGCACGTTTCACATCTCTCTCTCTCTCTTCTTTCTCTCTTTCTCTCTCTCTCTTTTTTTCTTTCTCTCTTTCTCTCTCTCTCTTTTTCTTTCTCTCTTTCTCTTTACATTTATCTTTATTTCTCTTTCTCTTATTTCTTTTTCTTTTTCTCTCTCTATCTCTCTCCTTCTCTCTCTCTCTCTCTCTCTCTCTCTCTCTCTCTCTCTTTCGGTATATATTTACGCGTTTGTTAGATCGACTTTCTTTTGTTTCTCTATTCTCGTCTCTCTCTTTCTCTCGTCTGTCATCTCTCTCTCTCTCTATCTCTCTCATTAACATTATCGTCCGGTATACTCTATCTCTCTCTCTCTTTTTCTTTCTCTCTCCTTCTCTCGTGTATTCTCTTGTTTCCAAGCGCAAGCGAAAGAAAGAACGAGCGATACGCCTACCGCATTTCTTTCCTTTCTCTTCCTTGTCCTCCTCACCTTCCCCTTCCTTTCCTCTCCTTTATCCTCTCTCTCTCTCTCTCTCTCTCTCTCTCGCTCGCTCTCCCCTCCTCCTCCTTTTCCGATTCGTCTCGGTTATCTCGTTCGTCGTCGCAGACGGAAAGTGGACGTCGTTCGGTTCTCTTCGCTCATCGGACGAGGGTCTCGAATTCGTTTTAGGAGAGAGAGAGAAAGAGAGAGAGAGAGAGAGTCCGTTGTAATAAGATCGAGGGAGAAAAAGGAAGAAAGAAGGAGTGGGGGGGAGAGCAAATATAGGGAGGAAAAAAATAGTCAACACGTGTGCGAGAGACACTCTCTCTCTCTCTCTCTCTCTCTTCGTTTTAAAGTGCACATCGAGTTCGCGAAATCCTTCTTTTCTTACCCGCCATTTATATATAAATATATATTTTTTTCTCTCTTTCTCTTTCACCCGTTATCTTTTTTTTTATTTCGTCGTACGTCCTCTCTCTCTCTCTCTCTCTCTCTCCTCGGACAAAGTGGCCGACCGAACGCGCGCATACTACTCGTCGTCGTCGTCGGCGTTTTGTCAGAGACAACCCGCTAAAATTGGATACTCTTTGGTGTGAGGAGGTAGGACGCAGTAGTGCTGCTACTGCTGTTGCTGTTACTGCTGCTGCTGCTGCTGCTGCTATCGCTAGTGGTGGTGGTATTGGTATTGGTATTGATACTGGTACTGGTGCTGGTACTGGTGGAGGTGGTAGTGTGGTGGTGGTAGTGGTGGCACTAACGGTGGTGGTGGTGGGGTAGTAGAGTAGTGGTAGTGGTAGTGGTGGTAGTGGTCGTTGAGAAGAGAAGAGAGGTGGTAGTCGTGGTGGTGGAGGTAGTGGTAGTGGAGGAGGAGGAGGAGGAGGAGGAGGAGGAAAGAGTGCCGTGCACGGTGTACTCGCAGCTGACCGAGACGACGTGCTGGACGATGCACCGCGACGGAAAGGCATCCTGGCCACGATAACGAAGGTACGACGAACTTTACGCACCGCCAATAAATATCTCGATTATTTTCGAGTATATCACGACGATACGAGAGGGACTATAGCGTCGAGAAATATTATCCGTGGGGTGGGCGGGCTGGGGGCGGGGAGGACGAGGACGAGGATGGATGGATAATAAAAATTGTCGATCGTTGGACCGAAATGATTTATTCGTATATCTCATTTTTAGTTTTCGTTTTCTTCTTTATTTATTTATTTATTTATTTATTTATTCGTTTGTTTATTCTTTTTCTGTTTTTTTTTTTTTTTTTTTTTTTTGGTTCTTCGTCCAAAAACGTAGTGAACGTATCAGTGGATTGTTGTTTAGGTGAAAAACGTAAGGAAGAAGAGAAAATTGAAACGAAGTCTATCTCTCTCTCTCTCTATCCCTCTCTCTCTCTCTCTCTCTCTCTCTCTCTCTCTCTCTCTCTCTCTCTCTCTCTCTCTAAGTGAAGTTTGAGAAGATTACTACGTTTTTATTGTGTGTGCTCTAACATTTCTCGTTGATCTTCATTTAGTTAATCGTTAACGTTCGGCGAGGTTGTTTTCTCTCTCTCTCTCTCTCTCTCTATTCTTTTTTTTCTCTCTTCTATGTGTTGTGCGACAATATTGCGTTAAAAAGACACGATGCGTGACTTTATAATTAGTGTCTATATATAATGACGTAACTAATGACGGAAACTCACAAAGGATGTTGTTCCCGTACAAAGTGAGAGAGAGAGAGAGAGAGAGAGAGAGAGAGAGAGAGAGAGAGAGAGAGAGAGAGAGAGAGAGAGAGAGAGAGTTAGCGAGTAGTGTGATGATGGGACCCCGGGGGATTTTATTTAGACGTAAAGCTCTTAACGAAGACATGATTTACGATTTTCTAATGAACTTTCTAATGAAAGCTTCAATTAACGGAGGGCCGAGAGGGGAACAAAAAGGGATTTCCTTCGTTTGGTTACTCGTTGAAAATTTCTTTGTCATTATTCTTGTTCATTTTTTTTATTCTTTTTTTTCTACTTTCTTCCTTTTTTTTTTTTTTTATTCGTTATTTATCTCTTTCCTCTTTCTTCGTTAAGAGAAAAATATATGTGCATTAGGAGCAATCGTATGAGGGTTTGATTATGTTTTAAAATCGAAGGACAGTTCTTTTTTTAGAACGACTGTGAGGAACATATACATACATATATATATATATATATATATATGGTGTGTATGTATGTATGTATGTATGTATGTATACACACCATAGAGACATATCGAATTAGATAGGAGTTAGTTGAGTTTGTTGTTAAAACTAATAACGCGTCGTGCACCGTACAGCGGCAAACCGTTCGTGGTTTTGTTCGACCAGGATCGTTAGAGAAACGCTTTGAGTCTCACTTTCTGCTGTTATACTCCATCGAGCTCGCCGAACCATAATATAGTTCTTTGTATACTAATTATCACGATCACTGATTGAACCATCCTCGCGGCCATAAATTTATTTATATATATGTATATATATATATATATATATATATATATATATATATATATATACACATTTTATAATTGTCCGAATGATCGGAGATCGAGATTCGATGGTTAATTAATTATAAATCCGAAAAATTAATTAAATGATTAAAACGTAAATTGAAAATTATTTTTTTTTTCTTCTTTTTTTTCTTTCTTTTTTTTTTTTCGTTAGAAAAATATTTTCATTGAGAATGCAGTTGCGCTTACGGCACGTATAACAAAGAGATACCGTGGATTTGCGTGTTTCATACATACGACCGACATTGTATTGTTTGATGGAAATTAATACGATTACGTTGTACGAACGATCGTGAAAAATTGTTCTGTTGGAAAAGAACAAGTGTTTTTATTACAATCAGATTTGTTTAGAGCGAATAAATATATATATATATTTATATATATATATATGGGTGTACGTATACGCTCGCAGAGATAGATACGTTTGAATTTCGGATAATCGTTCTTTCGTTTTATCGACGTAACTACCAGAATGGTATAGAGGTGTGCACATGACAATTCTATTCTCGACTTCGATGCCCGGTCAGAGATCCTTTTTATAGGCTATCGAACTTACGTCCCGTCTATAATACGACTCGCAAATAGTTTCCGGATCGGGACAAAAGTCGAATCGAAAATGTAAGAGAGACAGACAGCCGATAGGAGCAAACCAGCCAGCGCGTGGCTGAGCTGTGCTGGGATGGGGGATTCAGAGAGAGAGAGAGAGGGGTGGGGGGAGGGGAGGGGAGAGGTTAAGAATAAGAAAAAGAAAAAGAAAAAAGAGAGAGAAAAAGAAAGGAAGAAAAAATATTTAAAGGATTTTAAAATAAATAATTAAAAAAAAAAAAAGAAGAAGAAAGAATTATGAAGAAAAAAAGGAAGAAAAGAAATTTGTATCCTTTATCGTCGAGAAATCCTCGAATAATTTGTATCGAATCGTGTTCGTTTATCTATCTACTTTCTTCGTGGAATCTCAAGATTTCTCGTAATGTCTGCAAGAAATTCTTCAAGTCAGTGATATCCGAATACCATTTGAAATTCAACGTGGCGCGTTTATATGTCCGAGGAACGTAGCTTGTAGAAACCCGAAATAACGTGCTTCACAAACACGCACACGCGCACGCGCATACACACACACACACACACACACACATACGCGCGCGTGCGCGTGGACAGATAAAAAGAGACACATACAAATCCTGAAGAGTATATCGCGAATCGGACAATATCGTCGTTGGCAAGCCAACGCACAACAATACTGGCAGGTGTCACTTAATATATTATGATACTTTTCATCCTCGACTATAGATAGCTCGATTGTTTGTATATATTTTTCTTTCTCTTTTCTCTCTCTCTCTCTCTGTCTATCATTAACTCTCCTCTCCTCTCGTCTCCTCCCAACCATCCACCCTCTCACAATCCCGCCCCCACCATCGACCTTTCCAAATCTGTCACGAGTGAAATTATTAGATAGAAAATTTGTAGAGCAGAAAATAGATATAAGGTCGTTGCGTCTCATGTTTCTATTTTCTTATTACCTGTATCCTCGGGAAAAGAAGAAGGAAAGAAAGGAAAGAAGACAAAGATAAACGTTAATTAAAATTTGATCGAAAGTAACGAACGAGGAAGAATAAATCGGACGACAATAATTCTATGCGCCACCAAGATATCCCGTCCTCGTATCCGATAAAGATATATATTACATTGTATCTTTATTTATTCGGATTGTTATTTATTACATTATTAATATTATCGACTCGCACAACGAATTGCTTTTTCTTAACGTTTCGAATGTTTGTTCGACGTCGTTCGCCTACTTTTTTTTTTTTTTTTTTTTTCTTTTTTTTTTCTTTTTTTCACTCGTAACGCAGAGTATCGTCGTGAGATATATCGATGTTTTCTTCGGTGAACTTAATTTCTTTCGGTTAGCATGTAATCTCGTTTGGCAGTACGCAACAACACAACACCTGTGAATGCGCGCGCGCGAGAACGAGCATGAAACCTCATAGTTCCGGCGTGTTTCGTAAAATTACCCTCGTCCGATGATATATATATATATATATATATATATATATATATATATATATATATATACATATATAAAAGAGTACAGGTGTGCATAAACGCGAAATGATAATCGCTCAAGTTAAAGAAAATTAGAGTAGAGATTTAATGAATTTAAAATTAGATGTCGCGTACCGTACCTTTGCAGTTTTTCTTTTCTTTTTTTTTTTTTTTTTTTTTTCGTACATCTTCGTCGTTTGAGCTCCAAACGCGTGGTTTTTATTTATTTATTTATTTATTTCTCAATTTTTTTTTCTCTTCTTTTTTAATCTTCCCGTCCTCTTCCTCTTGCCGATTTTCTTTTTTTCCGACGTTTTTAAATACATAAATTATAACTCGTCACGTACCGGGTTACATTTGCATTTCCATATTTTCCACATTTCTCTCATATTACGTGTAGTACATTTGAATAAGGTTTGAAAAGTAACACATGCTATATTTATGTGTGTGTGTGTGTGTGTATACATACCGACATATGTATATATATATATATATATATAATCGTTAAAAATTAGAGAACAAGGAGATCTAGATCGCATGGTATAGCAAAGCTCGCGTTTCTCGATCTTAGAAACGTGTTGCGAGGCAAAACGGAACGGTCGCCGTGCTTGGAGACCTTAAATCCGTTAGTAGGTGAAAGAGCACGTTGCGAGGAGGCAGAAAAGAGAGAGAAAGAGAGAGAAGTAGACAGAGTAAGAGAGAACCCGAGTAATTCGATGTGACTCACACTCGGAGTATCCATGGCACAGAAACTCCATGACAGCCATTGTGATCGCGCCTTTCTTTCGAGACCTCGTCAGGGTTCACGATCTCGGACCAGTTTCTTTTTTACTACCTTTACCAGTTTTGTTTTATAAGCAACTGACGACGACGACGACGACGACGACGACGACGACGAACAAGTAAAGGAGGTGAAGGAAGAGGAGGAGGAGGAGATGACGGTGGTGGTCGGTCCGTTGGGAAAATCTTCGATACGATCTAACTCTCGTTCGGCTTTGAACGTTAGCCTAACACCGTGTCAGGGTTTATACCTGAGGAGAGGAGAGGTCATTGATCTCTCCTTGGATAGACTTCGCTCGATCGCGCCTAGTTACTTTTCCTTCGTGTCTACCAACATAAATTCGTTTTCTCGTTTGTTCGTTCGTTCGTTCGTTCGTACGGTCGGTAAAACAGTTATCGCAATACTCAATATTATAGATCTTAAATATAGTACAACAGATATTTACGGATACGATGTAACCTACTTGCGACGATTTAATCAATCCGAAAGTCCAAAGAGTACCATTACTCTTTTTTTTTTCTTTATTTTTTTTTTTTTACTCTCTCCGTCGAATCTTTTTCTTTTCTTCTTCTTCTTCTTCTTCTTTATTTTTTTTTTGTCTTTTTTTTTTCTTTCTTCCTCCGTGCATGGAAATCGATAATCAACAACCGTTACTAGAGGACATTTTCATCGTACCAGAAATAATAAGATCCGGGTGGTAGATCTCTCTCGGTGAGTTGCGAAAGGGAGAGAAAACCGGGCCGAGTCTCCCGACCGACCGACACCCTCCTTTGACCCAAATAACGTTCGGATCTGGATTGACGCGTTCGCGAAGTTTAACTCCGACGATATGTTTTTCCTCCTTTGGAAAAACACTTCTTTCTTTTTTTTTCTTTCCTCTCCCCACACGCTCTTATTTTTCTTTTTTTGTTTTTGTTTTTCCTTTTCTTCCTTTACTCCTTCCTGCAGTCCTCCTCATTCTTTTTTATTATTCTTCAGATCGATTCGTTTCTACTCGAGTTTGAAGTTATTATTTGCTCACACTCGACCTATATATATATATATGTATGTATGTATGTATGTATATATGTATGCGTGTATGTATGTATGTATGTATGAAATTGGAAAGAAAATAACGTTATCTCGCGATTTAATCGACGACTTTTAACATCGATTATACATTTTGAGGAAGAAAGTCTTGGGACAAAATTGGAAAGTGACATTACGACCTCCGCAAATTGGTTGACGTTCTCTCGTGGAACTATGGCAATGATTTTTGTTAGTGAATTTTCTTCGAAATCACATCGTATAAATGTTATCTCGCGTGATCGCAGAACAGAAGGATTAGACCACCCGTTACTATCGCGTCGCTTAACTCGCCAAGATTTATTCGGCCCGACAAATTTATTATTCCACGTTGCTGCCCCACCCCTCCACACACACACACACGCCGTGTATTATTATTATTAACCCGTTCACGTTTATTTTTTATTTATTCGTTTATTTTTTTTTCTTTTTTTTTTTTTTCTTTTTCTTTTTTTGCTACCTCCTCCCACACGCCGTGTATTATTATCATTAACACGTTCACGCTTATTTTTTAATTATTCGTTTATTTTTTTACTTTTCTTTTCTTTTTTTTTTTTTGCCGATAGGTAGACATCTCCAAAATGGCTCCCACGTAATATTTATTTATCCAAATGTGATATATACATATATGTATATATACTTTGGCGAGAATATGGCGATCCTTTATTTTTTTCCTTCCTTTTTTACTTCTTCCTTCCTTCCTTCCTTCCTTTCTATTAATCGTCGTTCATTTTTATTTATTTATTAAGAGCACGCGCGAGGCGCGGCAAACAAATAGCAAAAAATGAAACTCTGTCGAACCCCAACGGTCATTACTCAAATTAATGTGACTCTTTTTTTTTTTTCTTATAACACGAGCGTAAATAAATAACGTCGTCTGCTTTTATATAACCTCCAAATAATGCCTGGTAGTTGTGCATTAGAGGGGAGGGTTTATTTAAAATAGATAACCTTCTTGCATAATAAGCGTTAGGGGTAAGCATCGCACAGACAATGCGCCGACCTAAATTCATTTTATTCCAAACGAGACGCCACCTCCACGTAAGGTTTCGCAATGTATATATAACACTTTCGTGTTCTCCATGACGAACCTGACCGTGAAAATAAATTCACAGTGAAACCAGAATTTTTTCAGCGTCGTCGTCGTCGTCGTCGTCCTTTCGCGTACGAGATCGTTTAAACTCGTTAGACGAGTAGTCCGCGATCGTTAGCCAACAAAAAATCCACTCGAAAATTCTAATCACGACCGGTGATGTGTTCCTTTCCTAATCTCGATTCTAATTGGAATCCGAAAAATTCCGATCATACGCGAATTACTTCTCTTACATAAACTGGTTTCTTTTGTTGTTGTTGTTGTTGTTGTTGTTGTTGTTGTTGTTGATTTTTTTTTTCGTAAACATACGCGATTATGCAAAAATATTTTTATTCCCGATCGAGATAACGACGGTATCGGATCGACGATGATATTTATTATTTCAAAGATATTGAGGATCGAATAATTTTTTTTTTTTTTTCTTTTCAATTAAATTTTTCTTTCCCTTATCTATATTATTCGAGCCAAAATGTTTGTAGAAAAAAATATATATAATATATATATAATAGAAAAAAAAATATGTATATATATATATAAATATATATGAAAATATAAATAAACATATATAAATATATATATATAAAGAAAAAAAAAAAAAAAACACAAGAAAAAGAGAACAAGGAAAAAAAGTCGCAGTCAACGTCCTGTTATTTCACCAAACTAATCTCCCGCGAACATCGTCGAAATCGTTCTCAAGGTATTATCCGTCTCGGTCGTCCCAACTTTTTGCCGGATGATACCGCTACCCGTGAGAAAGTCAAACATGGAGGCCAGGAATACCACCGAGACCTTTTCACGAAGAAAGGTACCTATAAAAGATGTTCTTTAAAATTGATCCTGACCTTCGTCTTTCAAAGACCAGCCTCGAGATCCATAGATCTCTATAACCACGAAAAGGTATATTGATGATAATATATCTCTCGCGGTATATTTAAATCGTCCGTTTAACATACATATTATCCTATACGTAATCTCGATCTGTTTTTTTTTTTTCTTTTCTTTCATTTTTACAAGCTAAAATTTGTCCCTTTGTAGAACGTGAAAGAAATGTAAAAAAAAAAAGAAAAGAGAGAGACATAGAAACGAATAGATTGGATCGTTTGGATTAGACAAATTTCTAATACTCTTTCTCCGACCTCGGGCATTCGCTCGCGTCAGAGAGAGAGAGAGAGAGAGAGTGACAGATATATATATATATATGTAGCAAAGAATCGAAAGTTTCTTTTAAAGATCGACGTTGACTTTTCAAAGGAGGGGCTACGCCTTAATGGAAAGCGCTCTCTCGATCATCACCGTGATTAGATCCCCGGAGGAAAGTGCACGCGATTAGAAAGAGATGGCTATACTTCTGAACGCGCGTCCCTGTCCGTGACAAAAATGGAAATCGGGTTGCACGCCGTTAAACGTATCTCCATGCTCGTCATCATCTAACGACGATTTCTCTTCCTTCCGTTTTGAAAAAAATTCTTACGACGAATGATCGAGTCAAATTTACGTTTACACGCATTGTCAAGAAAATTGATTCGTCGTACGTACATATTTTTATTCGAACGATCGATCCATTCGTTCATTCTGAATTTTTATTCGTTCGTTCGTTCTTATATTTATTTAATCGTTTATTTATTTATTTTTCTTTCTTTTTCCCTTCCTTCTCTCTCTTCCATTTGCCCCGTTTAACATAAATCGGAGGAGTTTCAAGGACGCTCGTTAAAAAGTCACGCGTTTTATTTATTTCCTTGTCAAACCGCAATAATCTTTAACGATACCACCGTAGCCATAGCC
>OU964964.1:8510840-8515840 GCA_918808275.2 Dolichovespula sylvestris
AAACGAACAGCTTTCGAACTTTTTCGCGATACGTTAATTCTTCTTCTTCTTTTCATTATTATCATTATTATTATTACTACTATGTTGTTTCTTCTTGTCCTTCCGTCGCTTTTCTCTTTCTTCACCAAACTTTCACCTCGTCCCGACGTTATTCCGCGTGATTTGCCTTTGAGAATTGCTCGTTAATTTCTTTTCCTTCCTTTTATTCTTCCTTTTTCCCTCCTTTTCTTTCTCTCTCTCTCTCTCTTTTTTTTTTTTTGAACGCTATCGTATTTCTAGTCTTGGTATACTTGGAAAGAGTCAGAGAGAGAGAGAGAGAGAGAGAGAGAGAGAGAGAGAGAGAGAGAGAAAGAAAGGTGATAAGAGAGAACTAGTTTCGACTGGTACGTGAGAGAGAGAGAGAGAGAGAGAGAGAGAGAGAGAGAGAGAGAGAGAGAGAGAGAGAGAGAGAGAGAGATGTTGATTCGTTAAAAGGATCGTAAACGTATCGATGGGAGAGGATCGATAATCGAAAGGTGATGAAAGAAGGGGTGGTATGGAATATATGGGCTGTTCGATTGAAATGGAGAGGAGTGGGGAGAGGAGAGCGGAGTGGACGGGTCGGAAGGGGAGGAATCGAGAGAATCGAATAATCGAGTCGTTAAAAGTCCGACGAGACTCTTTTCATTTCTCTGCGGCCGGCTTCGTGGTTTGACAAGCCTGCGAAATCACTTCCGAGCCGGAAACGACGATTCTCTCACGGCTGCTTTTTTCTCTCTCCTGAATTCTTTTTATATACTTTTTTTTTTTTTTTATCATCATCAGATATGGCTTCTCAGAGAGAGAGAGGGGGGGAGGGGAGAAATGAAAACAACCAACGCGAGATCGACGAACGAACGGTCCCCGTCCGTCGGTTGGTCGAGCAGAGAGAGAGAGATAGAGAGAGAGAGAGAGGGAGAGAGAGAGAGAGAGAGAGAGCACGCGGGGGGTGGAGGTATCGAGAGGGTGCCGTTAGAGGAAGAGGAAAGTCGAGCGATTACTCGCATCGATGCCCCCTTTCCGTTTTTCTATAACTCTCTTCGTCCACCATTCTCTCTCTCTCTCTCTCTCTCTTGCTTTTTTTCTCCTTTTTCTTTCTATTTATTTATTTTCCCTTTTCTTCTTCGTCCTCTGTATCCATTCACAATAATTTTTTTTCTTTTTTTTTTTTTTTTTTCATTCATTGAACTCGGCAATTTTCCTAAAACGTTGTGATATTTCTTTTATATATATATATGTATATGTATGTATGTATTTATGTATGTATGTATGTATGTATGTATGTGTGTACGTACGTATGTATGTATGTATGTATGTATGTATGTATGTATGTATGTATGTACTTACGTGTCCGTATATGTATTTGTATAGTTGAGGTCATTGTAACCGTCCTCTCATAATGGACGAAATGAATTTCCGATTAATTAAAGATACCCCGATCGAAATTAATTAAGGTCAATTAAATTCGAGAATCGTTTGACGTTAGTATCTCTCGCTTATGTATTAACACAAACTAACAACGTTCCTCTCGAGTTTCCTCGGGTTTCGTCGTGTGTAACCGAGGGCAGGCGAGGATGGCGAGGGAGTGTGGGTTGGGGGGGGGGCTCTTTGCCCGTGCTACTGTTTAGACTCGGTCTTGTGAGATTTAGAGCACAACGTGCCGAACAGGACGCAAAACCAGAGAGATTCGGTGAGGCGCAAAGAGACTAAGAGGAGAGATTGATCGATAGATAGATAGATAGATAGACGGACGGATGGACAGAGAGAGAGGGGGGGGGGGAAAGGGTAATAGAGATAGAGATAGAAAGATAGAAGATGAACGCTGCTGTGCTCGCTGGTCTGAATCCTATGGGCCAAGGACCCAGATGAGTCCATATATATATATATATATATATATATATATATGTACTTTGAGATTAACTGGTCTGGTATCCCCCGGTGATATACGATTAAATAAAATATTACTTAATCGTTATCGTCATTCGACCGTTACTAGAAACGATTCGATCATCTCTCGTTACCCCACAGATAAAATTACATTTTACAATATCTCCTTTTATTACCGACCGTTCGTCGGCTAAATCGTAAGTGAAAGCGTAACGCGCTCAGAATAACGCACGCGTTCCTAGTATTTCCGTTCTATTTCATTTATCTTTTGGCGAAAATAGAAAGAGATCTTTTTTTTTTTTTGGTAGGGGTGGGGGGATTATACGTAATATGATAAATCATTAATATAGGACACATTAAAATCTTTCGATCGGCCGAAAAATATTACGTTTACTTGCACACGCACGCGCGTACACACACACACACACACACAAACACACATATATTTTGCAAAGGAGTCGCACAATTTTTATACGATAAGTTTTCTTCGTTATTTAAAATTATTCTTCGTTATTTATTTTCTTCGTTATTTAAATGTGCGTATATATATATATATATATATATATATATATATATATATATATATATATAGAAAACAATAAATTATAAACGTATCCAGCTGCATAACTTCATGTAAAATTTCGTTGGAGCTTACCACGTTGTACGTTTATATTTCATTTATCGCATATGTATAAATTAAGACATTTGATTATAAATTATTATAATACTCGCCGGTAGCTCTTCTTTCAATTGATTTAAAGTTCATAAGTTTAAATGATTCGTTGAAATAGAGGTATAAGATCATTTTTAATGCATCTCTCTCTCTCTCTCTTTCCTACCCTCGGATAGCTTTTATTCGCGCTTCAACCCTTTTTTAACTGATCCCTTTCACACGACATCCTTACTTCAGTCTTCTTCCTTCTTTTCCACCCTTCTTCCTCTACGTAATAGTTTATTACGTAACGAATGTCGACGAGTAGCGAAGCCCTAGGAAGAAAAGGTTCACCAACGGAGTATATATATATATATATTTATGTATATGTATGTATGTATGTATGTATGTATGTATGTATGTATGTATGTATGTATGTATGTATGTATGTATGTATGTATGTATGTACATACTCTTTCACATGTACACACATTTGAGCGAGACAAAGAGGGAAGACCGAAAGAGATATATAGCCGATATAATTCCTTCCTTCTTTGTTCGGTGAATATGCACGTTGCGATCTTTGTCATGTCCTTGGATTTTATTTATGTAAGAAAACGTGTTTTGTAACAGTTAAAACGCGAAACAAGTTTCTTCTTACTTTCCCCACCCCCCGCCCTACTCCCCCCACAGAGAGTCAGTCGAAGTCCCATTGTGAGTAGTGCTTTTTGTTCCAGCAAATAGAAATGGGGAAAAAAGGAGAAGGAAAGAGGAAAGAAAAAGAAGATAAAAAGGGCGGGGGTTTAAGAAAAAATCTCGACGCGGAAAGGCTCGTAAAGGTCAATTAGGGGGTAGTTAATTTATTTCCTTGGGAAGGGTGGAGTTTTTGTTCTCTTTTTTTTTTTTTTTTTTTCTTTTCTTGCTACCACGAACTCGATAAATTTGTTTGCGTTTGCTAACATCGGATTTGTTTCTTTTTCTTTTCTCTTTTTTTGTTTTGCCCTCCTTCGTTTTCACTTCGAACTTCTTCGATTTGATTTTTGTTTTTTTCTTTTTCTTTTTTTTTTTTTTTTTTTTTTTTTTTTTTTTTTATATACAAACTCGTTCAAAAAAATCTTCGAGCAAATTTCAAAGATCTTTTTTGCACTTCTTCGATACCGTTTAGACTGATTTTTGTTTCTCCAATAGTAAAAACGAAAAACAAACGAACGAACAAATAAACCTCGTAAGTTTGTTGTGTTGCAATCACAGATAAGTGAAGAAAAAAAAAAAAAAAAAAAGAGAGAGAAGAATGGTCTGAAAAATATCGAAAAAGTGTAATTGACTTTTAAGATCATTCAGTGAACCTAATGACTCCTTTGACCCTACCCCACATAATTATCACCCATTTGTCTCGCATATAAATTGAATCGTTTTTCTTATCGACGATTAAAAAAAAAGAAAAAAAAAAAAGAAAAGAATAGTACGACAATTTTTTTCCTTCCGAATAATCAATAAATGAACTCTCTCTCTCTCTCTCTCTCTCTCTTTCTCTGACTCTAACTCTCTTCTCTTGACATTAAGAAAGAAGAGACAATTATCTCCGAGGAAAGAGAAGAAGAAGAAGAAGAAGAAGAAGAAAAAAATTGTCAAGAATATGTAATTTTCTTCGAAATAAGGATCGAGGAGCTCGATGTTTATCTTTTTATGTCGATTACTATCTGGAGATCGACGCTTGGTAATCATAACTGTACTCATGCACATGGAGCGTAACGAGGAAGTACAGGGGTGAAGGGAGGTGAGAGAAAGAAAGAGAAAAAGAACGAGAGAGAAAGAAAAAAAGAACGAGTGAGAGAGAGAGAGAGAGAGAGAGATACCGTAAGCGTTAATTGTGAGATCCTTAATGCCACAAACAAGTAGACTGGCACGTGCGATTTATAACTCTCGTGTTGAGGAGCGTGTCGTATCCTTCTTCCTTCCTTCCTTTTATTTTTTTTTCTTCTATTCTTTTCTTTTCCTCTCTCTCTCTCTCTCTCTCTCTCTCTCTCTCTCTCTCTCTCTCTCTCTCTCTCTCTCTCTCTTCGGATTATATAAAAATTTTATCACCGAGTCTTTCATTCGAATAAATAGAGGAAAAAAAAAAACAAGACGAAAGGTAGATGAAATAAAATAAAAAAAAAATAAAAAAAAAAAAATGGGATGAGGAAAATAAATTTTTTCTGTCTCTCTCTCTCTTTCTCTTACACTCGTTCTCTCACTTTTTCTGTCTCTACAATTTGCTCTTCCGTAAAAAAAAAAAAAAAAAAAAAAATAAAAAAAAAATAAAAAAAAGAAAGGTACAGAAAGAAAAAAAAAATGAAAAGAAAATTTCTATCGACAATTTTTCAGAAACACGCGTTAATGGACTGACGGGGGGGGGGTATGTCTCTTTGTGAGACATCGCACGTTGATCGATTTAGCAAAG
>OU964964.1:8518340-8525840 GCA_918808275.2 Dolichovespula sylvestris
TTATACAAAGAGAGCGTTGTTAATGAACGTTGAATGATTTGTGGTCAGTTTCGATGAGGGAAGATTTAAGAATCCCCGAAAGAAAAGTAATCCCTATAGGTATTTCTAATTCGATTAGAAACGGATAAAACGTGAAAGTTTATGGATATTGATCTCCCGTCTCGAATCAATCTCGAAAGCTCGCAAAATAAATCATCGCGACGAAGACCTATTCGCTCATCTTCGTAATTGCGTAAGACTGATTCATAGGATGACAACATAAGATGACCTCGAAAATGCCACGAGAGTCTTGTTATAGACAAAACGATTGTATTCAATGTAATACGCAGGTGTAATTCCGTTCTAAGATAAAATATCTTTGTTTAATTAGTTTCATCGTCGCGGACGTTCGACCATTGGATATATAATGTTTGATTTCAAGAGTTAATCGTAAGTTAGAAACTTATCCTTAGTTTTCGTTTTCGAATGGGAAAGAAAAAAAAGAAAGAGAGAACATTATATATTATCGTTCGGAGAATATTAAAGAATCGTTTCTCTTGCTTTACTTCCGCTGGTGTTTTTGTCTTTTATTTATTTTTTTTTTTTTTCTTTACTCGACAAAATTATAATTATTATTAGCGAATTTATTTTAATTTTATTAACCCTTCGTAACGGCACATAACTTTGATGTCACACGATCGCGTGACCCTTTTCCTTTTTTTTTTTTTTTTTTTTTTTTAATCATCGCGCCGCAAGATTACTCGTTAATTAATATTATAGATTTCTTTTATATGTTACGTTTTATAAATATAATTAATATTCAGTATACCATACTGATATCTTACAGTATATTACATAATATACATCATATAATACAGTATATTTAATATATTATATCATATCAATACTTAATCTACAATATTAAATATAAAAATAATACCAGTATAATTATATAATGCTACAACTATTATACATTATATAATCCCTTTCGTAATAGCATATATCGAAAAAGAAAATTAAATTGCCGACCTTTGTTATCTCCCTATATTTGATATTTCCACGACTTGTACTCTCCAAATAAAAAAAAAAAAAAAAAAAAAAAAAAAGAGAGAGAAAGAAGGAAAAAAAAATAGAATGAAGTCGTCGAAAGAGAGAAAAAAATTAAAAAAAATAAAAAAATAAAAAAAAAATAAAAAAATAAAAAAAAAAGTAGGAACGAAAAATACGATTTTCTTTACACGTATATTTGTAAATATTGCGATAATAGTCGATACGTCGAGCTCAGTGTCAATGTATGTATACGAGGATAAGTTTCTTCGGTAATTATCGTAAGAGGCACTTAGCGTAGCACTCCCACGTTGTCTTTTTTCTTTTTCTTTTTCTTTTTTTTTCCTTTTCGTTGTCTTTTTCTTTTTCTTTAAAGGCCGAGGCCCTCCATTACTCGCGACGAGTAATACGCAACTTCATTTTCGAAGGCACCGCTCGACTCGCTCGACTCGCTCGCTCGCTCGCTCGCTCGTCTAGTCTCGGGGCCGATTCGACGCGTGTAAGCGCCGTATCGCGTAATGTTTTACGTCGCTTTAAAATTTAATCTCGATTTCGTTTTACATTATTTCCCATTGCCCCGAGCAATGCCGCAAAATTTCAACTGCTTCAGATTCTTCGATCGGACTGACAACGACAACAGATTCGAGCAGAAACGACGTGTCCCAAGACGGCCAATCGATAATTTATTATCCAACGCATGTAGTTAGTAACGAGTCAAAATAATTCTAATAGGAGAGCTTCCTTTCTTTCTATTCTCTCTCTTTTTTTTTGTTTTTTTTTTTTTTTTGTTTCCTTTTCTTCTTTCTTTCTTTCTTTCTTTCTTTCTTTCGTAATCATTTTCGATAATATAATCGGGAATAATTTTTAAAGAAAAAACCATCGATCGTGGTCGATCGATAATTCTTTAGGATTGATTATTTCTTAGATCTTTAGATTGACGACCGTAATTAACAATCGTTGTTAATATAAAATATCACTACGTGATCTTTTTCTTCATGACGTTATAAAATAAATAATTTATCTTCTTCCTTCAATCTTTTTTTTTTCTTTCTTTCTTCTTTTTTTTTTTTTTTTTTAATAATTTTTTTTATATTTTATCATACTTTAATTCTTTTTTTTCCTTTATATCAATTCTTTTCTGTTTTTTTTTTTTTATATTCTTAATAATTTTCATTACATACAGCCACGAAGAGAAACAATCGGAGCGTAATTAACGAATGTTATATAAAATGGAACGCGATTTATTTCGCTCTCGATGAGTCGTGAATTTAATAAGTGATTAAAATTTTTCTTTCTTCCTTTTTTTTTTAATTTTATCGCGGTGAAAAAAAAAACATTTTTTTCGTACGCGTATATGCGTAAGGAGGAAAATTGTGTCGCAAGTTTAACGTGGCGTGGCCCGGTAATATTATTTGAAAAATAAACAATTACTACTTTCGTGAGATATTTTCCGATATAGGTTGGGGAGGGGGGAGGGTAGGGTAGGGTAGGGGGAGGGGCAAGCTCCGATCGTCGTCGTTGATGTAAACAATAATAAACGATCGACGTTGATCCGGGATATCTTGGATAGATCGACAACAATTCAGTTGATCTTTGTACTCCTTCGACTATAGGACGATAAATTTCTCACATTTCCAACAACGAGCGACACTTCGTTACAGTTCGCGAAGGCAATTATTAATTTTTCCATAAAATTATATACGTTTACATTATTACACAATAAAATTAAGATTATAAAACACTTTATAACCCGTAACTTTATCCAATTATTCGCGACTGTTAATTAAAATAAAAATAAAAAATAAATAAATAATAATAATAATAAGAATAATTTAACATCGATTAACCTATATCATTACTTTTTCTCCAAAGACAACGTGCTTCTCATTCGTATATTTCACTTTTTTACGTTTCATTCGAATATACAACGAAATGACATTCCTTTATTCGACTTTAAGAAACGAACTTGGAAACGTTCCTAACGTTTATCGCATTGACGAAATTTAAATAGATAATTATCGTTGTCAATACTTTTACGATAATGTCACTACTTGGAGGAAGTACGTGCAAATTAAAAAAAAAAAAAAAAAAAAAAAAAGAGGAAAGAGAAATAATAAGTGATAAGAGGGAGGGGGGGGGGGGAGGGACGTTCGTCCGATAATTGCATTTATTATTTTATAACAATTGGATAAGAAAAATTGGAATAATTCCTTTTACAACGGGACGTTTAAGAAAAAATAAAAATAATAATAATAATAATAACAATAATAATTGTTTTAGGGGTGTTGGAGATGGCTGCCACGGAGAGTACTATTCGATTTAGCGGGCACACGTTGGATAAAGCTACCAAGGCCAAGGTAAGAAGAAAATCTCTTTGAAAAATCTGGGCCACTCTCTCTCTCTCTCTCTCTCTCTCTCTCTCTCTTTCTCTCACACACACACACACTCACTCACTCACTCACTCAATCATCCTTCTCTAACAAATCGTATTTTATCTCTTCTTTATCTCTCTCTCTCTCTCTCTCTCTCTCTCTCTCTGTCTGTCTGTCTGTCTTTTTCTACCAAATCTTTCTTCTCCAACAAATCGTATTTTATCTCTTTTTTATCTATCTGTCTGTCTCTCTCTCTCTCTCTCTCTCTCTCTTTCAGTCTCCTTTCCTTTTTTTTCACACTTCACAAAAGAAAATAGAGATCGATCGTACAAAGTCAATTTATCTTGAACATCGACGAGACTTTCTCGATAATTACAAAGTAAACTCAGAATGGTTATCATGCCGCCTCCCCCTCTCCCTTCCCCTCCCCTCCCACTCCCCTCCCTCACCCTCTCCCCGCTCCGTCTGCATTATTTTTATTTCAAATCGGGAACAGTTTTTCTTGTTTGAAATTGTCTTGTCGATCAATTAACCTGTTCCTTTTTGTTTTTTTATTTGCAAAATCAATTTCGGTAGGTAGTATCGGATCGTGTGTACGTATTTGCTGAAATGTTTATTCGTGGAAGGTGAATCTTTGGGAAACACACAAAAAAAAAAAATGAAAGCCGAAAAGAGAAACAAAGAGAAAAAATAATGTCGGGTCCCGATATTTTTTTTTTCGTTTTTATTTTTTTTTTTTTTTAATTGTTTTATATATATATGTGTGTGTGTATATGTATGTATGTATGTATGTATGTATACACATAAACGACCAAACGATCACGTTTGAATTATTATTAATGTTATCGCAATTGATAACACGATATGAAAAATAATTGATATAAGTCCGATGTGAAAGGAAAATATTTATATATATATATATAAATATATAATAATTTCAAGAAAGTATCAAACGAATTGAAACGAATATTTTCTAAACGATTAAAATATTGAAAATCATTCTTCTCTTCGTTCTTTCTTATTATTATTTTTTTTTTTTCGGAATTATTTAATTATTAATATCGACGAAGTATTGAAAAGAAAAAAAAAAGAAAAAAAAAGAGAGAACAAGAAAAAGAAAAGGAAAGGAAAGGAAAATAGAAAAAAGAAGTAGCGTTACCGATCGATCGATAATCTCAGGGGGGCCCTGTGATGTTAGCCCATAAGCGCGCGTTAGGGGAAAAACAGGAAGAAGAAGCTTCCCTTTTAAAAAATTAAAGCACTTTATCTGTTCCTCTCGTATCTCTTTCTCTCTTTTTTATTCCCCGCAGGTAACGTTGGAGAATTATTATAGCAACTTAATAGCCCAGCACATAGAGAGGAAGCAGAGGCTGGCAAAGTTGGAGGAATCATTGAAGGACGAGGGTCTTTCGGAACAACAAAAGCAAGAGAAGAGATTGCAGCACGCCCAGAAGGAAACAGAATTTTTAAGATTGAAAAGGTCCAGGCTTGGCGTCGAAGATTTTGAGCCGCTCAAGGTCATCGGTAGAGGGGCGTTCGGCGAGGTAAAAGTGTCACCGATTCTTTCTTTCTTTCTCTTTTCTTTTCTTTTTTTTTTTTTTTTATTTTTTTCTTTTTTTTGTTTCTGTTTCCTTTTCCAACCTTTTTCTCTGTGCTACTATCGTCATCGTCGTTTCCTTTTTTTATTTATTTATTTTTTTTTTTTTTTTGTTATTAACGTGTACGCTATATTTCTTTTTTTTTTTTTTTTTTTCCATTAACGATCGTAAAACACGAACGAAAGTTTGCGTTGAATTATGAAAAATGTTCATTCAAACCGTTAGAAACGAACTTTCTTCGTTAATAATGTCCGTCATGTAACTCGTTTGAATAATAACAAAACAGGTGAGACTGGTACAAAAGAAGGACACCGGTCACGTTTACGCTATGAAAATATTGAGGAAAGCGGACATGTTGGAAAAGGAACAAGTCGCTCACGTCAGAGCTGAAAGGGACGTTCTCGTCGAGGCCGATCATCAGTGGGTCGTCAAGATGTATTACAGTTTTCAAGATCCTATTAATCTTTATCTAATAATGGAATTTTTACCGGGTGGTGAGTTCCTTAGAAGGGAGGGGGGGGAAAAAAAAGTAAAATAAAAAAAAAAATAAGAAAGAATAAAGAAAAAAAAAAAAATCTTTTCTTTCGTCCGTTATAGAATATAATGGACACGTGGATGACGTATTGCGACGATCGATTAATACATTATCCTTGTTATCATAATTAATAGGCGACATGATGACGCTTCTTATGAAGAAGGATACCCTATCCGAGGAGTGCACGCAATTTTATATATCCGAAACGGCGTTAGCGATCGACTCCATACACAAATTAGGTTTTATTCATAGGTAAGATGAGAAGGTAGTGAAAAAATAAATAAAAGTTACAAGAAATAATTAAAAAAAAAAAAAAAAAAAAAAAAAAAAAAAAAAAAAAAATAAAAGAAAAAGATGAGACTCAAGGAGAGAAGAACAATATCGAGGGAGATATTTCGTTGGACGTAATTTACGTTTATACCGTTTTGTCATCGATTTCAGGGATATTAAACCAGACAACCTATTGTTGGATGCGCGGGGCCACATAAAGCTGTCTGATTTCGGGCTGTGTACGGGATTGAAGAAATCCCACAGGACTGATTTTTACCGAGACCTAAGCCAGGCCAAACCCTCCGACTTCAGTAAGTAATTAATCGTGGGAACTAATGATATTTTTTCTTTTTTTTTTTTTTTTTTATCTATCCATCCATCCATCCATCCATCTTATCTATCTAATACTTTACTATCTCATACAATTTCGTTTATCGATCCGATATTGTTGCGTTAGTGACGTCGTGCGGTAGTGGAAGTGGCGGTGCTATGGATAGTAAAAGAAGGGCTGAAAGTTGGAAGAGAAATAGAAGGGCTCTCGCTTACAGCACAGTTGGAACGCCCGATTACATCGCTCCCGAAGTATTTCTACAAACTGGTTACGGTCCAGCTTGCGACTGTTGGTCTCTCGGTGTCATCATGTATGAAATGCTTATAGGTCTGACATCAGCTATCGTTTTATCTCTTAAAACAATCTTTTTGTTTTATTACGATCTCTCGATCGGAAACGTTCGGAAAGGAATATATACATACATTCCAGTGTAACATAATATATATATATATATATATATATATATATATACTTATTTATTGCAGGATATCCGCCATTTTGTAGCGAGAATCCTCAAGAGACGTATAGGAAGGTAATGAACTGGAGAGAGACGTTGGTCTTTCCACCTGAAGTGCCGATAAGCGAAGAGGCTAAGGATACCATAATCAGATTCTGTTGCGAAGCCGATAGAAGATTAGGTTGGTAGACAGTGAGATATATATATATATGTGTGTGTGTGTGTGTGTGTGTGTGTCAGTACAGAACAATATATAAAAAATTAAATAATATGTACGGAATATATATATATATATATATATATATATATATGTATGTATATACATAATCGAATACAATGATATTATATATATATATATATATATGTGTGTGTGTGTTTCAGTACAGAACAATATATAAAAAATTAAATTTATATGTACGGAATAATACCATAAATATATATACACAAAATCGAATAAAATGATATTATCCGGTCTTTCGATTCGATAAACGCATTTTCCCTTAAAAATCGTTGTAATTAAAAACGTGCTTAGGATCTCAAAGGGGTATCGAGGAACTCAAGTTAGCCCCATTCTTCCGTGGCGTCGATTGGGAACACATAAGAGAGAGGCCAGCCGCTATTCCGGTCGAGGTACGATCCATCGACGACACGTCTAACTTCGACGAGTTCCCAGACGTTAAGTTGGAGATACGTAAGTGTATTAATATATATTATAATAGGCCAGTGTTTGGTTCAACGGGAACACTCGAACGATATACATATAATAGCCTTAACCTTCGAGAGTTCCCTTGCTCGTATATCGAATATCGTTGGAGCTCATATATGTATATATATATATATATATATATATATATATATATATATATATATGTCAGCCACTTGCTATCTGTTTCTCTCTGATAAACGTTCGT
>OU964964.1:8528340-8530840 GCA_918808275.2 Dolichovespula sylvestris
CTTAATAATCCCTAATATCGTAACAATCGATCTTGACTGCGCGTCCCCCTCCCTCACCCCATACCCTCACCCCATACCCTCACCCCAACCCCCCCTCCCCGCCCACCACAACCTCCGATGTATCGTCGAATTTTTTCTTTTTTTTTTTGTCTCGTTTATATTAGAGATTTATTGATAAAAATAATGTATACTTATCGTCGATAGAGAGTTCGATTGAATTATTATATTGTTACTTCGCTTGTTTGTCCTTTTCTTTCTTTCTTTCTTTTTTATTTTTTATGTTTTTTTGTGGTGGGTTGGTGGGAGGGGAGCCTTTTGTTTGAATTTTTTTTCCCCCCTCCCACGCGCGGGACAACGTGAGATGACGTGAGAAAATTTATTGGGCGAGGCAATCGATTCGAAGTCAGCATGATATATTACAAATGCACTTCGCGTTTTATTTATTTTCGTTACGTGTTGTTGTTGTTGTTGTTATTATTATTATTATTATTATTATTATTATTATTATTATTAGATAACAGCGCATGATGTGTCCGATAATAGGATTTGTTAATGTTCAGAGGATGCACGTTAGTGTCGCGCGCGTTTTTTTTTTTTTTTTTTTTTTTTTTTGCTTGGTTTAACGAAATTCAGTATAGAGGTGTGTTGAAAGATTTAAAAAAAAAAAAAAAAGAAATAAAGAAAGAAAAGAAAAAGGAAGAAAGTAGAAAGAAGAAAACGTGCGATCGATTTGCATCGTGTGATGGATGTATGGATGGATGGATATATGTTTCGGGAGATCAAAAAAAAAAAAAGAAAAAAAAAAGAAAGAAACAAAAGAATTTTCGAAATAAAAAGGAAAGGACCGAAAGAGAGAGAGAGAGAGAGAGAGAGAGAGAGAGAGAGAGAAGAGAGAGAGTTGTGGGTTCGGGTTAGAAGTTTTCTAACAACGTCTCGTCGTTATTAAAGGATTCTATTTTTTATTTTTTATTTTTCTTTTTTTTTTTTTTTTTTTTTTTTTTTTCTAAATTAATCGGTTACCCGCGTTAATTCCGACGATAAAGGATTTCTTTTTCCTTTTCCTTTTTCTTCTTTCTTTTTTTTTTTCCCTCTTCCCCCTCCCCCCGTTTTCTTGTTTCTCCTCCTTCATTTAATGACACCAAACGAAACTCGTACAACCTGGCGAATCGATCGTGGCGTTATTCTACGTTTAATTTATATCCCCTTAAAAGACCTAAATGAACTAAAACCCTAATCGAACTAACGCGTTCGATTATTTGTCAAAACGATTAACGAACGATCCGTAAAGTTATAATACGAGTAGAATTTATTGTTGTAGGAAAAAGATGGAAAGAAGGGGGAGGAAAAGAATTCTTTCGTTTTCTTTTTTAAAAAAAAAAAAAAAAAAAAAAAAAACAAGAGAAAAGAAAAGAAAAGAAAAAAGAAACATTGCAATTACACACTCCGGGTCTCTCTCTCTCTCTCCCCCAATCCCACCCTCGTTGTCACCTCGTCATCGATATATCGTACACACCTACCTCCCCTCCCCTCTTTCCCTCGCACGCTTCCCTCATCTCTCTATGTAATAATTACGAATTACGAGTTACGAATTGCGAATTGCGAATTGCGAATGATTATTTAATCGATTAATTAAGGTGTACGGCACTAAATGAAAAGAATAGAGGAAAGGAAAGGGTTAAAAAAAACAAAACAAAAAAAATAAAACAAAGAAAAAAGGAACAAAAAAAGTGTAAAGTAAATTAAATTAATGAAAGGGAAAGGAAAGAAAGTTTTTAAGAGAAAAACGGAAGAGAAGAAGATGGAGCTTAGACGAACGACCGAGCCGCCATTGTGAAGAGAAAAGTGGAGGAGGAAGAAGAGGAAGAAGAAGAAGAAGATGAAGATGAAGAAAAATTATTTCAATAAAGATGAAAACGAAGAAGATGAAGAAGAAGAAGAAGAGGAAGAAGAGATAAATATAAAGGGAAAGAAGATGGCGAGGTTTGGAGGACAGACAAAAATTTTTCCTATTAAAATCTACCACCGAGAACACGCAAAATAATATAAAGATGGACACGCGAATAAATATGCTTTTCTTTTTAAACAAATAAAGTAAATAAAAAAAAATTATTAATAATAATAATAATAATAATAATAATAATAATAATAATAACAATAATAATAGTAATAATAATAATAGTAATAATAATAATAATAATAATAAAAATAGTAATAGTAATAGTAATAATAATAATAATAATAATAATAATAATGATGATGATAGTAATAATAATAAAATAAATAAATGAATGAATAAAAAAGTCGCACCGCGAAAACCGAGTCGCAAGATTAACGTGTAAGTTTTTTCTAGTAGTTCACTTTGAGACCGCCCAGGGCACACCGGTATGAATATTTAAAACTATAGATATAAAATAACGATATATATATATATATATATATATATATATATATATATATATATATATATATAAAGGAAAAAAAAATAGTTAACGTTTAAGAG
>OU964964.1:8535840-8563340 GCA_918808275.2 Dolichovespula sylvestris
ATGTCACTGATCTATAGTAAATTATGCTCGACCATTTTGGTAGAACACTTTGGCCCTATCGTACAGCGCGTAGGAAAAGATCTTTTTATACACGGTAGCAGAACATTACACCATATTAGACAGAGTACTCGTCTTCCTCTTGTTAAGGTAAAAATTGAACTTTTGCAATAATATCAGGATACATTAAGTTTCAGTAATTAATTCTTGTAATAATTTTTAGGTGAAGGAATCCTTATGCACTCTTATTAAATATGGTCTTGTAAATTATTGGCAAAATGAAACGTGTACAGAATATAGTTTATTACCGGACAAAATTATTTTAATGCTTCGATATCCAAGGTATTTTAATGGTTCATACGATAAAACGATATCAGCCTTTATTTCATAAATGCGTACAATCTCGTAGGTACATGTTCTTCGTAAAAAATGTATGCGGAGATGAGTCTGAGATAATGCTGGAGGAGGTGCTTAAGAACGGTTCTTTAACTGCATCCCAGATTATCATAAATGCTTATAAAAAAATTCAGCAATCTTCAAGTAATATGCAATCGTCCGTATCATCTTTAAAAGATAATTTCGATTTACTGGTAAAGAATCAATTTCTTATGCGCGATCTGTGCACGAATATGAAGAGTGACATAGACGAGAAGCCAAATTTTGATATGCCGCAAATTAATTTAAAAGCCCTTGAGAACATAATTCAAGGAAAGGAAGACGATCCTAAGGATAATAATATATGCTGGAAAGTAAATTTTGATCGATTCACTCAGGATTTTAGGTGATACGTTCGTTAATAGACGAAAATATATATCCGCGATCGTGCTTAATCGATTTATTGAAATATTTATCTTTTATCGTAGGGACCAAACTATCGTTACAGCGATACGTACAAGATTCGACGAGGACGCAGGAGAGTTAATGAGACAGTTACTCTTTCTTATGTACTTGAGAACAGCATCGTGGGCGGACACATCCAATCCAATACCGTACATCGAAATAAAAGATGTAGTAAAAAAGTTAAACTATCCAAGGCTTATACAGTATCTGGATCAATATTTGAATCTTATCGGTATGAAAATGGGATAACCAAGACGCAAGTGGTTCGACGCGAGCGTAGTACAGTGATTAAAGGTAAATAACGTTAATCTAGATCTTTAGCGACAACGTGTGATTTCAGATGACGATACAAGCCAATTTATAAGACGAGTCGGTGACTCGGGCGGTGGACAATACAGTATAAATATGAAGGAAGCTTTCAATCAATTGGCCTGGACAACGTTAGAAAATATCGTAATGGAACGTTTCGGATCGAAGGCGGCAAGAATATTTCGGTAGCTTATTCGAATTTATTATTCGCGATCGATTCGTCGATATCGGTTACACGGATTATTTATTTCTTTTTTGTTTCTTTTTATCGACAGACTGGTACGCAGCAAAAAATTTGTCGAGCAAGAACAAATTCAACAGTTGGCGATGATACCTGCCAAAGAGGCGAAACATTTGACGTACACGTTGCTGCAAGAGAATTATTTGCAAATGCAAGAAATGAAAAAGGCCGGTCCCTCGTCGGCTCCGACGAAAACATTTTTCTTGTTTCACATAGACCTGGATCAGGTTGTGCAAATGGAGATCGAGCATTGTTATCACGCATTGTACAACATAATGCAAAGAAGAGAACACGAGGCTACGACCAATAAACGAATGATAGACAAACAGTTGCGCATGCAAACACTTACGAGTAATTTAAAAGAACACGGTGCTACCGAGGAACAATTGGCTGAGGTTGATACATTGAATATATTTGATATTAGTAACGTCGTATATTATCATTGCATAATAATTTATCCGTCCTTGTTTAACTTCGTTAGATCGCCGAAATGATGACGCCGTCGGAGAAACAGCATTTGGACAAGGTGCAACACGTTATCAAGAAATTGGGTGCTACGGAGTTACAAATAGACGAGACTTTATTTTTGTTAACTATGTACCTCCGTTATCACTGATATCGTATTATTTGTTTTGTAAATATGCGATTAATATGCCGTTAAAAACGTTACCTCATCTTTTGCCCGTAATCATTGGTCAATTTACGTAAGAAACTTACTTATAATATGCGTATTGTAAATAATATTTAAACGTAAACGTATTGGTCTAAGTTTTGTAAAAAAGAAAAAAAAAAAACTCGATACAAATTGATGCAGAAACAAATGCATTGAGAGATACGTGAGCAAACATGTACGTATGTACGGTGGGTACGTATATTGGAATATTGTAAAATAACAAAAAAATAAAATAAAATAAAAAGATAAAAGAAAGGAAAAAAAGATCGTGACGCAGACGATATATATATATATATATATATATATATATATATATATATATATAAAAGAAACGAAAATCAATCGAATGCCTCCTCGTAAGAAATTACTTATTCACCCGTTATAACATGTAGAAAATCGAAACGACGAAAGAGTCACGATTTTACGCGAGTCGTCAAAATGACACATGGCTACCTCCTCATAACGTTGGTTAATACATGGGCTTACCTAATGTTACTTTCACTTGGAGATCGATAAAAGTTCTAAAAGCGATCATATCCACGATGAGCATGATCGGTTTGATAATGGTGCTTGCCGCCGTGATATGGGCGATTAAACTTAGACGAGACATCGGGGATTATCTTAATCTAGCTGTGCCAGGTTAGCCGATTTCATCGACGAGACCAATTTTACAATTTTTCAAAAAAAAAAAAAAAAAAAAAAGTATGTTTCTTTCGTTAACGGTTTTGAACTGTTAGAGAAGTGGGAGGTTTTGTTTGAATGTAGCGAAAGAAAAAAACCGCCCCACCCCAAAAAAAAAAATAAAAAAAAAAAAATAAAAAAAAAAAACAAATAAAAAGAAAGAAAGAAAGAAAAACTCGTTAAAATTATAACGCCGTGGGTTAACGAGCAGATCACGACGAGCAGGTGATGGACACCTCTGGCCAACTGTGATAGTCGTCGCAGCTGTACCCTGTGCTCCCGTTTATATACTCGGACTGAAGGCTTACCTTTGTCTTCCCCTTGGCGCACAACGAACGAAATTCGTTGGGAACGACCGAAGAGAAAACGACGACGAGAATAATTCAGAGGTCCCGGACATTCTAGAATCCGACTATGACGAGGATGAGGATGAGGAGGACAACGACAACGACAACGACAACGACGACGACGAAAAGAACAACGGACACGAAGCCAATCGTGTATTATTCTTACACGCGGTCCTCTGTTTGATATCCGGTTGTCTCGTTGCCGCGATCAACGTTGCCTGTTTTCTAAGATCGAGTACGTTCCAACAAAAGATCCGTGACGATAGCTCCTCCACGATGATCGAAGCTATGGAAAATTATGCTAACGACGACGTTGTTAGATCGTGCATCGATGCCGTACAAATGGAGTTACAATGTTGCGGGAGCGAAGATTATCGCGATTGGTTCCGTGTCGGTTGGTCTAAGGAATCGATGGAATATTTCGATTACGAGGATTATAAGCGTCGTCAGGAGGAGATGGAGGAGGGGCAGTGGGTATAATCGGACCGATTATTATGATCTCTCCTAATCGATATAGTAACGTTCGAGATTCGTTTATCGAAGGGGTTTTCTTTTTCTTTTCTTTTCTTTTCTTTTTTTTTTTTTTGTTCCTTTTCTCTCTAGATCGACGAAAAACGAGGAGGCCCGGGTAACGACCGTCATGGATGTACCATTCTCTTGTTGCACCAACAAAATCGTTGAACCCTGTGGACACCGGGAGATACTACAAGCCAGTCGAGTTTGTAACTTTGATCCTAACAAAGTGGAAACCGTTTGGAACGTCGGATGTCGTTCGATAATATTGACCCACGCAAGGATCGTCGGATACTTTTTAATATTTTGCCTATCATTCCTCTCGATTTATCAGGTTCGTCGAATTGTGAATGACGACGACGATGACGACGATGACGACGATGACGACGATGACGGAATAATGAGAGATATCTTAAATGTTCCTTACGTTTTTAGTTCGCGCTAAGCGCACTCTCGCGCTTGGTTCAAACCGCATACAGCAACGATCTTTATATCGGCCCAAGGAGGATCTATTATCGCGCTTGGATATTCGGTAGCGCGTCGAGCCGCCCATCTCGTACGAAATTTCATGGAAATATATCGAATGGGTCTGACGAGGAGACCCTTGATACGCGATCCCTCGCCAAGGGTACATCTTTGGAATCGCCCGACTTTCGTTCCGAGCACAAGGTTAATTATAATAATAATAATAATAACAATAATCATCGTCATCGTCATCTTTCGAACGAAAGAAAACGCCAGCAGCAGCAGCAGCAGCAGCAGCAGCAGCAGCAGGAACGCGAATTTGTCTTGACCCCTCGTGGTTCGGTACAGCTGGTACAAATCGATCGTCCTCGTAAAGTCAAATCAAGTCCGGTTTTGTCGAACAACGGTGCGACCGACGGTAATCAGAGAAACAAAAATAAGATAAGGGCGTTCCGTTATTTGCCTAATACAATCGATGAACGCGATCGCGATAGATCGCTGGACGGCAATAAAATGTTCATCGAGAAAAATGAGAGATCGGTTAAAGCGAATTTGAAGTCTCGAGATAAATCAACGGCCAGAACAACGAACGTTATAATCGCGCCTATACCACCCCCGTTCCCACCGCAAACCGAGGAATACGATGAGAAACGGAATATCCATGAAAAATCTAACAATAACGAAGAATTTCAAGGCGCGAAATCGCGCTCCGCGTTTATTCGTTTCTCCATCACCGACAATACGAGAAACAAAGCGATTAACGAGCCGTCGAGTTCGAAACCGAGCAAGTTGGATCGACAAAAATTATTAGAGAAGTTCGAAAGAATTTTGAATGCCGAGGGAAGAAATCGTAGAGAATCCGGCGGAGCCGATGTTCCAAGGTAAACATGGTTTTATAATTTATCGATCTCTTACGTTTCTTCCTCCCCCTCCCCCCCTCTCTCTCTCTCTCTCACACACACACACATTCTCTATCCATTTATCAATTCGTTTAATCGTCGTCGATTTCAATCGATCGCGCAGACCCTGGGAGCAGCTGATCAAACGAGGCATCGATTCTACCGAAAGGAATGATCATCACGAAGATCGATTAATTCAAAGTCCAAGATCGAGCGATAGGAGTAACGTTTTAACGAGATTCAATCCGACCGACGCCTACGATCGATTTCGCGGCACGTTACAGGACACATTGTCAAGACGGGATAATCCCAATTCCCAGTTTAATAACGTTAATAAATCAACGAGACCGGGGACGACGTGTGCGTGCTGCGTGAAACGCAATAATAGAAACTTTGTGAGGCCCTCGAGGTGCAAAGTTCAAAGAACGTCGTACGGTCGTACGATCGATCCCGATGACTATAATAGGATTGTTCAACGAACAAACTTACTCCCAGATATTCCTTGCCCCCCAACTCCGCCACCCCCGCCGGTATCCCTAGGACCGCCATTACAACCGGCAACTCCACCTCATCGTTCTCACGCCTCACCGTCCTCTTATCCAAGGCCAACCCTGATCAGGCAACAGCAACGAGAACAACGTAGACAACGACAATTCCAACCTTGGAACTTACGTAGGAATTATAATCGTAACTATCATCAACCACCACCTTGGACCATACCTACCTCTTTCGCACGTAACACGAATTGCAATGCAAATTCGAATAACAACAATTGCTTGCATTGCCATGGACGTGGCCTTCCAACCGCCAAAAAGGTATACTCGACGTTCGTGAGGAACGATACTGTTGGAAAGTATCGTCGTTTTATGGATTGAATTTGGATCGTGAATCCGTTGGAAGGATTTTTCTCGTCCACCCTCCTTTCCTTTTTTCTTTTTCTTCTTTTTTACTACCTTTTTTGGTTTCTATTTTTTTTTTTTTTTTATTTATTTCCTTATATATATATATATATATATATATATATATATATATATATTTTCTTTTTTTTTCCTTTTTTTTTTCTTTTGATACTTAGGAAACGGATCGAGGAGGGTCATTGATGTTATTCAGAAGATGAAAGGTAGAGCGGCAACATACAATATTCTGTTTATTCGCTGCCGAGAAGTAAAATACACAGGCATTTGTTATATAATAATAATAATAATAATAATAATAATAATAATAATAATAATAATGATAATAATAATAATAATAATAATAATAATAATAATGATAATGATAATAGTAATAGTAATAATAATAATAATAATGACAATAATAATAATAATAATAATAATAATAATAATAATAATAATAATAATAATAGTGTCGGTACTGCCGAAGAATTCCTCTTATTATCACGATCTCTGTATAATACATCTAGCAACGCATTTCGTACTAAAAAGAGAGAAAGCTTATATTTAAAATGGTTTTTATCTCGATTATTTAAATGTCCACGCGTGTACGCGTATACGTGTTCTGTGTGTGTATGTGCAATTTACACACGTACACGGATAGGCACGAGCACACACTCTCACTCATCATCCTTCTTCGTTTGGTTCGTGAAACCAAACCGATCGATCACTCTTGCTTCTTCTCTTTACTCTCTCTCTCTCACACACACACACACACTCTCTCTCTCTCTCTCTCTCTCTCTCTCTCTCTCTCTCTCTCTCTCTCTCTCTCTCTCTCTATGTGTCATTCGTTCTCTCGCGTTCTCTCCCATTCGTCGTCGTAGAGTTAACACAATGTTTCTAACCTCACCTTGCAACATTTGCTTGCAATGGTGGTCCCAGTAAATCCATCTCGAAAATTCGAGCACGCACTCGCAATGAGATCTCGTGGGGAGGGGAAGAGAGGGGAGGGAGGAGGAGGAGGGGTGGGGGGTGGTACGCGGAATAACAAACTTACTTCGTCGATCGGTCTTATCAATTTTTTTTCTTTCTTTTCCTTTTTTTTTTTTTTTTTTTTTCACGAAACACGTTCTTCCTTTCCTTTCATTTTTTTACTCCTTCCCTTATCGTAAGAAGAGAGGATACCTCGTTCGAAGCTTAAAGTGGAACGAAAATAAGTATGGAGATCTCGAGGGATTGCGAAAAAAAGGGGTAATGTGGGCGGGACGGGGCGGGACGGGGCGGGGCGGGGCGGGGGCAAGGGAGGGGTGCCGAAAAAAGAATGAAAGGGAAAAAATGGAGGTGGGAGGGAAGGGAAAGGGAAACGGTAACACGCTTATAATTTCCATTCACGGAGTTGGAAATGCAAAAAAGAAAAGGAAAGATAGATAGGGAGAGAGAGAGAGAGAGAGAGAGAGAGAGAGAATGGTTAACGAACGCGAACATGAAAACTGGGCCAAACCCAACATCGCGAGATAACGGAGGAAGAAGAAAAAAAGAAGAGAAAAGAAGAAAAAAAAAAGAAAAAGAAAAAAACAGATAATGAAATATGCTCGTCTATTTTCAAACTGACTGAAGTCTCTCTCTCTCTCTCTCTCTCTCTCTCTTTCTCTCTCGCCGTCTATTTCTATCTCTCTCTTTCTTTTTCATTTTAATCCGTTTTATCAAGCCTGAAAACCAACCGAAAATAGATAATGTATACACATATACGTATGTCTATATACGTACATATATGTACATATTTGCGTTATTCCACGTGAATTGGATCTCATCGCGAGAGATAAGAACTGTAATATTTCTCTCTCTCTCTCTCTCTCTCTCTCTCTCACTCTCTATCTCTCTCTATCTATCTATCTATCTATCTCGCTCTCGCAAAATTCGTTGAAGTGTATCGTTAATTAGGAGGCATCGCAATTCGGACAAATTGCAAAACGCTCTGCGATGGTTTTCGGACTTGAGAGAGAGATAACACTAATCCTTGTTTTTCTATTCGATTTGCTTTCCTTCTTTTTACTTTTATGATTATTATTATTATTATTATTATTATTATTATTATTATTATTATTATTATTATTATTATTATTATTACTATTATTGTAATTATTATTTTTTTATCTTTATTACATTTTCTTCTCCTTTGTTTATTATACAGTCGCACTTAGTTCGACATGCTATTATTAATATAGGGTACCAAAAAGTCGGCACATACATTCATTCTGATCACTTCGATACAAAGATAGTGATCTCTCTCTCTCTCTCTCTCTCTCTATCTCTATCTATCTCTCTCTTTCTCTTCATTGACCTCATTTTGCCCCCATTCATCCTCTCTCACGAACTCTCATCGCTCTCCTCTTCTCTTTCGTTCTCTCATTCGTTCCTCTTCTAACACGCACACACACCCACACACATATCATAAACATTCTCTCTTTTCCTATTCTCTCTCTCTCTCTCTCTCTCTCTCTCTCTCTTTCTTTCTTTCTTTCTTTCTTTCTCTGAACCTAACTCCTCTATCATTCTCTATCTACTCCTTTGCTAATATATCTACCTGCGTTTTATCTATACATTTGTGAATAAGTATTTAAAAGTACGCGCTTTAAGTAACGCATTTATAATCACGTTAGTTCTCGCTATATAATATATAATATATTTATTCGCCAATCCCCGGACTGTGAGATGGGATTTTCCGAAAATAGCGAACGCAAGGTATTTTTTTTTGTTTTTTTATTTTTTTTATTTTTTTTTTGTTTTGTTTCGTTTTGTATTATGTACGTCTGTATATGTATGTGTCTAATATGCATGTGTGTCTCCGTGTTCGTGTGCGTGTTGATTTTGTTTTTCACGTGTCCTCTTCGTTAACTTTTTTTTTCTCTTTTTCTTTTTTTGTTCGTTTTCTTTTCTTTTTTCTTTTTTGTTCTTCCTCTGTTTTCTCAATCTCTCGTTTATAGGAGACGATAAAGATTTTATAACGACGAAGTTAATGTTACAATATAATCGCATAAATAGATAATCAATAATCATAATAATAATATTGCTCGATCCCATATTTTTATTATTTATCGCTATTATATCTCTCTTCTTTAATATTAATCCGTTATTATCTTATTACGTTCTTCGTTTTACTTGCACGGTTAATAATCGTATCAACGGCATTAACCGACGCATTTGAATACATAATAAAGATTCTCTTAGTATTCAGGAGAGAGCTAAAATTGGGGTCTCGTGAGAAAAAGGGACTCTCTCTTCGCCGCGTTTATTTGTCTTTGTTATTTTTTTTTTCTTTTCTCTCTTTCTTTCTTTCTTTCTTTCTTTTCCGTTTTTTGTTTCTTCTTCTTTTTTATTCCCCCTTCGAAATCGCGCCTCCTCCATCCACGTAACACAACGTACACGCGTGTATGCATATCCTTATGCGTTATTACATAATATACACAAGCAAATACAATGCACACATTACTCACGCACATGTATAAATATACTTTTATAGTCATATGCACGTATATATATGTATATATGTATATATGTATATACATAAATATATAATATATATACACACGTAACCAACACTACTCGTCATCGTCATCGCCTTCGTCATCGTCATCGTCATCGTCATCGTCATCGTCATCTCTATACCTCCTTCACCTATCGCTTTTTTTTCCTTCTTTTTTTTTTTCTTCTTTCTTTTTTTTCCTTATACTCGATTAACATTTCAAAATCATAATTTTGCTCCCTCTTTTTCGATCTCTTTCCTTATCTCTCCCAGACGTACACGGTATAACGAGACATATATAACCCTAACGATCCTCGAGTCTTTCCTCCTAACCTCCAAATTTCAATGTTTTCCCTCTTAAGAACGGCCTTTCCCCATACAACACACGTATACACCCACGCGAGCAACGCGTATCCATAATCGTTATCATCGCAAGACTTATTACTTTTATACTTCTTTCCTTTCGTTTCTCATACACCCTCCTCTTCTATTCTCCTTCGATTTTACAATCCTTTTCTTTATTCTTTTTTTTTTTTTTTAATATTCCTTTTATTTTTTTTTTTGTTTTTTCTTTTTTTTTCTTTTTTTTTTTTTTTTACTTATTTTCCTTTTAATCAACTTCGATCGGTACACGTTCGTCCAGCGAAGCGTCCAAGGGTCGCGGATCTTATTAGTTAGCCGACATATTATTCTTCGAGTGATAAAAAGCAAATGTGCAATGGAAAGGTTTCATAAATATGTGTGTGTATATGTATATGTATATGTATATATATGTATGTATATAACTCTCTCTCTCTCTCTCTCTCTCTCTCTCTCTCTCTCTCGTTCATCCTCTCACATTCAATCTCACATTCTCTCTCTCTCTCTCTCTCGTTTCGTATGTCTCCCTTTACGCTACCTCTTTCCCTATGTTAGTAGTTTGTGCCCTGCTCTGTAGGATAAATAATTTGGTTTAATTGTTCTCTCTCTCTCTCTCTCCCCCTCTCTCTCTCTCTTATTTTTACTTATTTTTCTTTGGTTCTTTCTTCCTTTTCGTTCGCCCGTTTTCTTTTTCCGTTAAATATTTTATTTTTGTATTCTTTTTTATATATCCTCGCCTCCTCTTTTCCCATACCTCTCGATATATCAGCTAACTATTGGAGTTATACCTTACTGTGACCTCGGCGCGCTGGTAAAGCGCACGGGCGCGTAAACTTTGACGGGTGAGGGGGTGGGGTTGGGTAGTGGGGGGTGGGCTTAAGGGTAGGTGAGGATTAGCTAAACGCTAAACGACTTTATGTGTACGTGTTATATATAATGTTCGACGCATTTACTTTTGTACGTACCGTGTGTGCGTATGTCGTGTTAAGTATGTTCGCGCGCGTCGCGTGCACACGCGTCGTGTGATTTTCGTTCCGACGATTTATAAAAAAAAAAAAAGAAAAAAAAAATAAATAAATAAATAAGAAGAAAGAATGGGGGAGATGACTTTACACTTATCTACAAGTAGTTTCCTTTTTTTTTCTTCGGGACAACCTCTCGACTAACACACGACGCGTTTATCTCATTTGGCTCATCGATCCTTTCTCGATTGTTTCTCTATTTTATTTAATATAATTTTATTTTATTTTATTTCTTGTTTCCTAATTTTTTCTCTCCTACGTCCTCTTCCGCTTCTTCTTCTTCTTCTTCTCCTTCTTCTTCTTCTTCTTCCTTCTCCTCCTCCTCTTCGGTGTCTTTGGCTTCCTTCCTTCTATTTTTCTGCTTTGAGATTTTCTCTTCTAATCCTCGTAGGAAAATCTTGATTTTCCTCCTCCTCCTCCTCCTCCTCCTCCTCCTTATCTTCTCCCTCATCTCCTCCGATTACTTTTCCCCCGTTTCTTTCTCGTCTATTTCTTTCTATCTGCGGCTCCTTCCCCTCTATCCCCACCCCTTTCCTCCGCTTTTTCCTTGTCGTATTTCCTCTCGATATTACGTGTATACGCGTTCGCATGTGTACATGTGTGTGTGTTCGTGTGTTTGTGTGTTCGTATGTGTTCGCGTGTCCGTACTTATGTGCGTGTGTATATATGTCTCTATATATATGCCTATGTGGTTCCTCGTATATACGAAATATATACATACATATAGTAAGAGAGAAAAATGTTTACACGATAAAAATCGTCGTGTGCACATATATATATATATATATATATATATATATATATATGCACGTACACATGTACATATCGGGTGAGTCACCTAAGAGAACAGATCTTAAATTATCTTGATATCGATTTTGACAATATATAATAAAAAGGAACTCTTTTGACGTAAGAGAGTAATTTTACTTTTAGAGCGAACAAATGATCGAAAAGTGTTTTCTTTCTTTCCCGTTTTTTTTTCCCCCTCTTTTTCCTTTCTTTTTATATCCTCGAAGTTATAAATTTTCTTTCAATCGACACGATTTACGTCTCCTCATTTCTTTTTCGTTTACTTGGAATTAATTAATAATCAACGACGTTCTCACTATTCTCACTAATTCGTCGGATTCGTTGTGCCTCCATTCGAATGAAAGGAAAAAGTCGAAATAATTCAGAATCGTTTATGGGAAAAAAAATCTTAGTTGACTCCCATCCATATATGTATACATGTGTATATATATATATATATATATATATATATATATATATATATATATTCCTGAGTATCGAGTCACGTTGTTATTTAACAAGTTACACATCAAAATCTTTCCAAAGCGCACGATGCCACATCTTTCCGATATCAAATCGGGGGTCACTTTGAGTGACGCAGAGTTCGAAATTTAAAAAAAAAAAAAAGAAAAACACGAACAAAAATCACGAAACTCGAAAGGCAAGTTCGAACGACGAATACGTGAAAAATTCGTCGATCCTGTTTTCTTTCTTCTTTCTTTGCTTTTTTTTTTTTCTTTTTTCGTTACGTTAATTATAAAAAAGAGGCCCAGATTTTATCTTTTCTCTCTCTTTCTCTCTCTCTCTCTCTCTCATTAATCATAAAATATCGTGTCGCGATTATTATACATGTTTCTTTCGTCTTTTTTTTTTTCTTTCTCTATCGTAATATCGTTTCGCGCGCGCGTGTGTGTGTGCATGTTTCCATTATCAGCTGTCCTCGTTGACATTCTTTAACCCGTTGGAGTAATAAGAACTCGAAGAATTCGAAGAACTCAAAGAATTTGAAGAACTCGAAAAATTCGAAGAACTCGAGTTCGTTGCGTACGTTTCTCGTTAAGCGACGCGTCCTTCTTTATCTTTATCTTCCCTGTGTGTTTCTGTTTCGTTTTATAAGGATTGTTGTTGCTGTTGTTATTGCTGTTGTTGTTGTTGTTGTTGTTGTTGTTGTTGTTATTGTGTCTTATCTATGCTTTTTATTCTTTTCATTTTCTTAATATATTAATCGAATTTTCATATACAAGAGAGGTAACGCATATCTCGATAGCGCCGAAAATCCAAGATCGCGCTTCTATTACAAGAATAATAATAATAATAATAATAATAATAATAATAATAACAACAATAATAACAATAATAATATTAATTATAATAATAACGATAATAAGGAAAATCTCGCATAATGCTGCCTCGAACTACGTAATTGTTTATTATAATTGTTATCTTTCTTTCTTTCTTTATACCTTTCTTCTTTTAATTTTCTTTTTAATTAGCTTTGTACTCGTTAGCGGATCGTCGAGATAAGAAACTTGACTCTCGTATATTATTATTCTCGCTTATCTCTAACGCGCGTCGTGAGTCGACTTAAAATTTACAATTCTCCTCGGCGTCTACTACTAATCGCGGATTAATTTCCCGCTTAGAAGAACTCTAATCAAGCGCCGTAGATATAAAGATTTGAAATATGACACGCGGTTTTAAAGTAAACGACGAAGCCCGCCGGATATATATATATATATATATATATATATATATATATATATATATTTTCCCCACGAGCGATGAAGATCCGTCGCGAAAAAGAATTTTTTTTTTCTTCTTCTTCTTCTTCTTCTTCTTCTAATTAATTTCTCCTTCTATTTTGCTTATTATTTTCTTTGGTTTTTTTTTTTTTTATTATTATTATTTTTCTTCATTTTTTTTTTCTTGTCTGTTTTTTTTTTCTTTTTCTTTTTTTTTTTTTTTTCTAGCGACGTACGGTGGTAAGGTGAGCGTGAACGTAAAACGTGAGTAACGTGTACGCGTGTGTATAAGTTTGCGTGTGTATAAGTTGCGTGTGTAGAGAGAGAGACACGATTAACGAGAAAAAAATAAATAAATAAAAAAGAAAGAAATCGATCGAGTACAACAATGTGAAAGGATAAATAAATAAATACGTATTTTTTTTTTTTTTTTTTTTTTTTTTTTTTTTTTTAATAAAAGATGGACGGGGATCGGCTAATCAATCGATGTGACAACAAACCACCTGTTTAATGAATCAGTATATCAAATTCACGGGTACATACAAGAAGAGCATTGCCATAGTTTTTAATACACAGTTTGGAATTAGGAAGCTTCCTTAAGTACGGGAAAATTATGGCGGCGTTGTAAGCCAAACGATATGTTTCACGCGTCTCTTAGTATCGATAAGGAAAAATGATTCATCGAATAATACTGCGAACATACGATTAAGACGACATTCTATTTCTTTTTTTCATCATCCCCTTCTTTCTATTTTCTTTTCCTTTCTTTCTTTTTTTCTTCTTCTTTTTTTTTTTTTTTTTTTTTCTTTAAATCAATAACGATTGATTACAAAAGGAAATAAGTAACGTCGAGAAGACAATCGAAAATACTGTTACGTTTGGCAAAGGAACAAATACAAACCGGGGGGGGGAAGAAAAAAAAGAAAAAAAAAAAAGAATATCGAACGATTTCAATCGAGTTTCGAAAATTTTAAATAAATCGAATGGACCAAAATAAAATCTGGTTGATGGAACAAAAATTATTCTACGACCATTGCCATTCTTTTCAATTTTGTTCGTCCCTTAGTTGGTGATGATAATAAATCTTATATCGGCGAATAATAATACGGGTATATAGAGTTTAGGGAGGGGGTAAATTGGTAATTAAGAGAGGAAGGGGAGACGGAAATATAAAAAAAAAAAAAAAAAAAAAAAAAAAAGAAAGAAAGAAAGAAAGAAAAAAAAAGGAAAGCTCATACACGTGTATGTATAGTGTAAATTGTAAGTATAATTGTGATGGTACTTGTCTTGGTGCTGATGTATTTTGTTGTTGTTGTTGTTGTTGTTGTTGTTGTTGTTGTTGTACATGATGATGGTATCGGTAATGCCGGTGGCCGAGACGGGGGTGCAGAGAGAGATGGTCGTGAGTGGTATTTACTTGAGCAGCTGATGGGCTCGCTCGTTGGCCACCTGTATCCTCGTGTCGTTCGATTCGCCCTGCGTGTGAAAAAGATAGGAAAATAAAACGGACGAAAAATTATAACGCGCGCGTCCCATTTTCGTCCGTCGAAAATACAAAACGCGGAAATAATCCCAAATATTCGGGCGATCTTTTCTCTATCTCTCTCTCTCTCACTCTCTTTCACTAATTTTTTTCGTCTTTTTATATTTTTCCTTTCTTTCCTTTTTTCTCTTATTTTTATTTATTTACTCATTTACCTATTTATTTTTTCTTTTATCCGTCACTACGCCGCGCAGTACAGAACGCGATATTTAACAAGGAGATCATTTGAAAGAGAGAAAAAAAAATTTATATATATATATATGTGTGTGTGTGTGTGTGTGTGTGTGTATATATATATATTTTTTTTTCGATATAAATAGATCGTATATAGACGTAATAAAATATGTAGGTAGACACGATGCTGCCGCGCCTTTACGCATCGTAAAATGTGCGACAAATTTATCTATTTCTTACTTCTCTCCCTCTCTTACTTCTCCTTACTTCTCTTACTTCTTCTTCTTCTCCTTTTTTCTTTTTATTCGTTTTTAATTTTTTTTCTTTTTTTTTTTTTTCTTTTTCTTTTCTCATCTAATTACCGATCATCATCTTATTGTTTTATCAATTGGCACATCGTTACAACAAACGAACGAACGAACGAACGAACGAGCAAACAAACAAACAGACAAACAAACGAACGAACGAACGAACGAACGAACGAATAAACAGACAAACAATTAATCTACTATGAAGAAATACGAACGTTATTTAACACTATTCCCCTTATATTTATGTATATATATCCTATGTGAGAAGAGATCGCCGAAGGATTAAATTCTTTATTAATATGTTTTGACGAACGCGTTAACCCGTACGATTCGGATATTGTGCGTACGATCGAATAATATCTAGATATAAAATTCGGGAAAAGCTTTTTGTAAGAACCGCGCGAATAACGACGAAGACGAAGGCGAAGGCGAAGGCTTTCTGGAGAGTAACAATACAAAATAATTCTATATCTTTATAATAAATTTCGAATGTTACGAAGAACCCGTTTAGCTTGGGTTTACTTTTTCTTTTTTTTTCTTTTTTTTTTGTTTTTCGTTCATCTCGATCAACAAAGTCAATCCAACAATCATGTTCGATCGATCCACGCTCGTAAACAAATATACTTCTCAAACGAAAATAAAAAGATAATTATAAACTCGATATTTTGTGATAATATATGTGCCTACGCATATATATATATATATATATATATATATATATATTTTCTTTTTTATTTTTAATCTCGTACGCGTTCGACGATCGGACGATCGAACGTAAATAGAAATTCGTTGTTAACGAATATAAATCGTAGCTACGATATAATATGGAAAAAGGGGTAAAAGTAGAAGAAGAAGAATTAGTATATTAGTATATATTAGAAGGATCGAGGAAATTATTGGACGCACGTGAGACGACGCTCTTCGACGATTTAATTTACGAGGCGTTTACAATCGATTTTACGGCGAGAGAAGAAAAAAGGGGGAGGGGTGTCGTATTGTACGGACGTACAACATATCTGTTTTTTTTTCTTTCCATATTTTTTTGTTTCCTTCTTTTTTTTTTTTTTTTTTTTTTTTTACGTTCCTTCGTTTCTTTCGCTTGCACCGATTTTCTTTCTATCCAACCTTTTCTTTTTTTGGATTGTATTTTATATTTTTGTGGGTGGGAAGAGGCTCGGAGGAGACGGACATATATATATATATATATATATATATATATATATATATGCGTGGTTTTATATATATATATATATATATATATATATATATATATATATATATATTTGTAATGTATGTATATACCCGGAGAGTAGAGTACCAAGCACTCAACTTTTTTACTTGAGCAAGTCGTGCGCACGTTGATTCGCCACGGCTATCCTTGTTTCGTTCGACTCGCCCTGCGGATTACCAGTTTTCATTTTGGTTACACTAGCGTGTGTATTTGTGCGTGTGTCGTGCTTAGGCACGTGCCTGCACGTGCTTGGATAAGGATCGGGGCTCTTGGATAGATGGTTTAGGGGATCACACAATGTGCATGGAAATTGGACAAGTGAGAGATTAAGAAAGCGTAGAAGAAAAGACATACTACCTACAATATAACTACGAGGATTATACAAAAGCTAGTTTTGCTATCTTTTGCCATATTTATAATCGTTTATAATTTTTGTAGAAAAAAAAAAAAAAAGAAAATTTTTTATTAAAAAATCTAATAGGTATACAATAATAATAATAATAATAATAATAATAATAATAATAATAAGAAGAAGAAGAAGAAGAAGAAGAAGAAGAATAATAATAACAATAATAATAATAATAATAATAATAATAATAATAATAATAATAATAATAATAATAATAATAATAATAATAATAATAATAATAATAACAATGATAATGATAATGATAATAAAACAGAACGTTTTCTTTCCTACAGTACTTCATTTTCATATTCGTGACATGTCATATCAAATTTTTAGAAAGATGAAAAGAAAAAAGAAAAAAAAAAAAAAAAGTGAAATTTAATTCCATTTGAACATTGATTTCAATAAACTGATTACAATAATAATTCTATTCCTTTTTTGTTTTCTTTTATTTTATTTTATTATTATTATTTTTTTTTTCAAAGCGCGTAAAAGCAGTTAATAGAAAAATCAGATAAATCGTGCGGTGCTAGTGCTTCAAGCTCGTATCTGTGCCGATGAAAACGAGACGTAAAGTAATTTTACTTTTTCTCTCTTCTCTTCTTTCCCTTCATTAGACGTTTTTTATTTTCTCCTTTCTTTTTCTCTTATTTATCGTGTCCCTCAATTTGTAAGGACACTTCATTTTGCAATTGCCATATGCGTTCATCCAAAGATCGTCTCACTTTTATCATAACACGATACCGGGATACTGGATCAATGATCATTCCATCAAAGATCCTGTTCCTTTTCCTTTTTTTGCGATAGGTAAGTACATCAATGAGAGGGAGGAATAGGGAAGTTTCAATCAATGTGAGAAAAGAAAGAATGAAATTGGATTCGTTTAAAGAAAATTGCCTCGACTTTCCAATGAAAATATCTTACGCGTATATTTTCGTTAAGAGCAATTATTTTTTCTTCTTTTCTATTTGATTTTCTTTTTTCTTTTTCTCTTTTTTTCTTTCTTTTTTCTTTTTTTTTTTTTTTTTTTTTTAATCTCGTTCAAGAAACAACGAGTATCGCGGCGAATTAATTACATTCAACTAAAAGCAACGAAAAATTCGTTCGCGTGTTGCAATTTTCTTCCTTGGTTATTTATGTGTGGCTTCGCGTGACACGAGGATAAGTAGAAAGATAAATAGATAAGCGAGGAGAGAGAGAGAGAGAGAGAGAGAGAGAGAGAGAGAGAGAGAACATAGGAAGGAAGACTACGAGATAATGGAATGGCACAGGATAGGGAAATTACTTACCATCGTGCTCGTGATTTTTTTTTTTTTTTTTTTTTTCAAATGATTTTTCTCCGAGGGAAAAAAAAAATATACATTTACTAGGCGAATACTTTACGAATAATTTTTATACTGAACACACTTGAGAATGCACGATGTAAATGTTTGTTTTGTTTCTTTCTTTTCTCTTTTTTTTTTTTTTTTTACTTTTTTTAATTCATTTTTATTATTATTTTTCTTTTTTTTTCGATCTCATTCGCTTCCTCCTCGTTAACTTCTTCGAATAAAAATTTTGACGAACAAGACAAAAGGGAAATGTTAATCTATGCGTTATCGTAGAAGAAAGAGAGTCACGCACAAACACACACGCATTTTGTCGAAATCTTTTTTTGTTTTTTCTTTTTTTTTTTTTTTGCTTTTTGTCTCGTAATACTGTTAAGTATAGAAATGTTTCTTGGAACCCGAAGTGTAATTTTTGTAATTGGGCAGATCTTCGAGCGAATGTTACCATTTTCATTTTTCTCGTACGAATCTTTCGTCGAAATCTTTTTTTGTTTTTTGTTTTTTTTTTTTTTTCTTTCTGCTTTTTGTCTCGTAATACTGTTAAGTATAAAAAAGGTTTCTTGGAACCCGAAGTGTAATTTTTGTAATTGGGCAGATCTTCGAGCGAATGTTACCATTTTCATTTTTCTCGTACGAATTTTTAATCGAATCGCGGTTATTTATTCTTCTTTTTTTTTTTTTTTTTTTTTTTTCTTTTATCACAGCATACGGACTCAACGTATCCGATATTATTCAAAAAGCAACGAATAAAATAATGGAAGAAAGAAGAGTTATACAGTTGTCGATAATAACGTACGTATACTAACGCACTTTTGCCCGTACATCGTAATATAACCTTTTTTTTTTCTTTCTCTTTTTTTTTTACAGAGTAACAAAGAGTTACCGTAAAAACTGTACTCTCTCGATGTAAAAAAATATTATTCGAACATGGACTTCATCTTTCTTTTGCATTATCAAATTTATAACAAACGACGACGGCGACGAATACTTTTATGCACTTTCTTTTGAAGTTACGTATCTCATAGGAAAGGTTGAGGGAAGATCGAAGGGTCGAATAAATGGCGACGGTGACGGCGACGGCGGCGTGTGGAGGGGGAGCGGGGGAGCGGGGGGGGGGGGCAAAAAAGATAAATCCACGGGGAAAAGGTCAGAAGGGAAACGTTAAGAAAGCGAAAGCAACGACGAACGTGTGCATCGTTCCGGTGAACGCGTGCATCGGTGAGAGATAGAAAAATTCGCACGTGAGATACGCTCCGTAAAAAATAATATGAAATTGAAATAAAGTGAAATAAATAAAGTGAAATAAAATGTGTGATAGGATACGAAAAAAGAAATATAATATATAAATATAAATATAAATATAAATATAAATGAATATGAATGATACGAAAATATAGATATATGTGTGTGTGTGTGTGTATATATATATATATACATATATTAAAAAACAACAAAAAAAATGAGGGAGAGAAAAAAAAGGTAGGGAGGGGTGATACGAAGGTAAAAGTAAAAGTAAAAGTAAAGGAAAAAAAAAAGAAGAAGAAGAAATGAAAAATATAAAGAAGATCGTAAGAAGAAAAAGAGAGACGAAAGTAAGTAACGGCGTTTAATTGAAAATGTTAGTCCTACCTTCCGGTTGATCCTGTCGATTTGTCGATTTTGATTCTCGAGCTCGCTGCCCATATCGATGGCCATGTTTCTGAGATTGCCGATCATCGTCGACACCTGGCCCATATTGTCTTCCATTTCGTTTTCGCGCGCGTCGTTCGTTATCTTGGCGATATAACCACCCTGAGGGCCAAGGCCATTGCGTTCGTCCATCACGCGTTGGGGCTGATTATTAACGACCTTACCGTCGTCGTTACCCTTCCACGTTCCCTCGTCCTCTTTGAAACTTGCACTCCTGTTGTAAATGACAAAAAAAAAAAAAATAAAATAAAATAAAATAAAATAAAATAAAATGGAATGAAATGAAATGAAACAAAATTAACCCCTTAACGCGCGGTTTTTTTTCAATTTTTTTTTTTTTTCTAAAGAACCGACCAAAGAAAATCAATTTTTTTTCTTTTTCCTTTTTTTATGTAAAAAAAAAAAAAAACAATTTAGAACATTGTCTTGGCAAAAAAATTACGAAAAAAAAAAAAAGAAAAAAGGTACAAAAACAATCAAAATTTTTATTAATATTATTACCACACAACGCCGCTCGTATTAACTCGAGCGTATACAAGTTCAGGGGTTAAAAAAGAAATCAAAAAAAAAAAAAAAAAAAAAAAAAAAGAAGGAAAATAAGAAGAGAGAAAAATAGAAAACGCACAAGTACGATCGACACTCTCTATTGGTGGAATCGATTTTGAAAATCTATGACAACGATACGGGAGATATTTCTTTCGTACGAATACGTCGATATCAAAATATTTTAATACGAAAATGATGAGTAAAGGAATGAGTAAATTAGCAACGGGTGAACTGAACTTTTCTTTTCTTTTTTTTTTTTTTCTTTCTTTTTTTTTTTTAGAAGCGAAAGAGAAAGAAAAAAAAATTCAAAAAAGTAAAAAGGTGACTTATGTATTGGCGTGATGTAACAGTCGTACTTGTTACAAGGGAGAACGCAGAGACCGCAGCATTTTTCCATTCCGGTAAGATTCTTCTCAGCTTCCCGCATGTCAGCATTGATCTGATCCATGCCCTCCTCGATTCGATCCAATTGCTCTGTTTCGTCGTACAAAAAGGGATAATGTTATAGCGCATGGGAGGATTAGAATTTTCTTATGCACACAGATTTTGAAGAAGGAGTGACGTGTGTCGCGCCTGGCAACATCAATAATATAATATACAATATTTCTCCCTCTCTCTCTCTCTCTCCCTCTCTCTCTCTCTCTCTCTCTCTCTCTCTCTCATCCCTTTCTATTCATTAATGCGTTCGAGGCGACTAATTAAAGTTTTACGCCGCTCCTTTTTCAAACGAGAGAGACTCCATTCCGTTCTCTCCGTAGAAACAAGCGCAGTCTTATGGAATTTCAAGAAACGAGCCAACAACCGGGCCCATTCATTGCTAAAGAATTAAGGACCAGGCACGAAAGTAATTAGGAAGGAAAAAGAAGAAGAAACAAAAAAACTCAACGACGGAAATACGTGACGGGGGTAGGACGACGACTCGTTTCTCTTATTTCCAATTAGACGATTTTTATTCCACGAGAACGGTCTTCGTTAGGTTGGAAAATCATTCAATTTGAGAGAAAAATTTTCGGTCGGAAATATGTCTACAAAAAAAAAAAAAAGAAGAAAAAGAAATAGAAAAAAAGAAAGGTAAGAAAGATCTTTTAATACGAAATAATAAATCGAAAATCTCGCGCGATGACGTTCCCTTTCGGCACGTGACCGTTCACGATGAATAATATAATTCATGTTTTTACGTATGCAACGAAAGCGCCTACGATATATATATATATATATATATATATATATATATATATATATATATAAACTAATATACATATATATGTTCCTACGGTACGAGTAATTGATCTTGTGATGTATATATATAATATAAACATACAGTTGGTAGAGGGGGGAGGATATGTCAAATATGGATTTGAGGCATTGGAATTGAAAGAGTTTGGTTATAGTTTAGACGCAGAATTTCACGGATATGTGTACGACCCTGAAGATTCACGATTTGTTGAAATTATTATATATTTCGTCGGGCACGGGATTAGTGTGTAACGATGAGTTTTGTTTCGTTTCTTTCGCTCTTTCTTTTTTTTTTTTTGTTTTTTTTTCTCTCCATTAGAAAATCAAATCTAGATGTCGGCAAATCGTAAAGCTACGCGAGCGCATCGTGGTGGTGGTGGTGGTGGTGGTGGTGAAGTATTTCGAATTGTTGGGATTAGAGTGGATAAAAGAGTTGGGTGTTTCCCCCGTGAGCGCGAGGAAAACAAAATTAAGACACAAAAATGGGGGAAGTAGGTAAGAGGGTGATATATATCATATATATATATATATATATATATATATATATATATATATATATATATAAAATAAGAAAGAAAGAAAAGCAAAAAGAAAAAAGATAAATCATGTAAGAGGAACATAAAGTCGGTCAGTGAAGGATTTTCGTTCGATGGAGATTAGAAAAATAGAAAAATAGAGAAGGGAAAAAGTCGGAGAGAGAAAGAAAAGAGAAAATGTTTGTAGAATGAAAAAAAAAAAAAGAGAGAGATATATATACAGAGAGGGATGGAGTCAGAGACAGAGACAGAGACAGACAGAGAGAGAGAGTGAGAGAGAGTGATAGAAAAGTCAAAAAAAAAAAAAAAATCAAAGAGACTTGGAAAATATTACGATGGCAGTGTTGTAGTGGTGAATGTTGCGGTGAGATTAGAAAATGTATTGGGAACGGTTATATGTCGATGAACGTTTAAAAAAATTTGTTTTTTTTGTTTGTATTATTATCGTTGTTGTAATTTTTCTTCTTCTCATTATTATCATTATTATCATTATTATTATTATTATTATTATTATTATTATTATTATTATTATTATTATTATTTCTAATTAATCATCGGAAGAATATAGAGATATCGCGTACGAGCTGTAATTTAAAGTTATATTCGCGACGTTGAACGTATGTTTGTTGTCAGATGGTGTGCGCCATACGTATAACGATAATATAATTTATATATACTTTGTTCCTTTCGGTCGATTTAATATCTCTTATTTTTCATCGTTTTCTGTTTCGCGCGATACACGTTGTATGCAATATCATTATCACCGTTATCATATTATTATTGTCATTGTTATTGTTATTGTTCCAGTTGTTTTCGTTCATATTATATTATTATTATTATTATTATCATTATCATTATCATTATCATTATTATTATTATTATTATTATTATTATTATTATTATTATTATTAATATTATTATTAATATTATTATTATTTAGATTGACTGACCGACACTGAGAAAGAGTTGCGTATATATATATATATATATATATATATATATATATATATATATATATATATATATATATACATACATATATACATACATATATGTACATATATATATACATATATATAAATATATATACAATATCAATCATGTGTATATATATATATCTAAATTGAAGTACTTTTGGTCTCTGAGGCGTGTGTTTATAAAGGAATTAATATTACGTCTACATTGAAATGGCTTACCGCCTTGCTCGTCCAGCATAACGAGAGTTTTCATCCCGACCTCGTGGCTCTAAACAGGCAACCGATCAATCAGCGGCGTGTTAACATTAAAGAGAAATTAACCGTCGACGCTCCCTCGCTTCGCTTCGCTTCGCGGTTCTCGTATTCCTTTCCCATATCGGTGAACACGCCGAGGGTGGTTTAATAATACGAAGGGTAAAAAGAGTTGGGAAACGGGAGGTGGGTGATGGTGGTAATGGTGATGGTAATGGTGATGGTGGTGGTAATGGTGTTGGCTACGATGGTGGGTACGGAAAATGTGGATAGAACTGAGGAGTACTGGAGAGAGACACGGGTGGAGAAACAAGCTTCGTGACAATGACGCGCGATCTCGCGATGCAATTTTCTTTTTTTGTTTTTTTTTTACGATGAACAACGAAATTAATTTTGCGAGGCTAATTTCATTGAAGGTGTGGCTTTGCTGCCGCTTGCATACCAATATTTGATGAATAATTATTATGATAATAATGTCGATATGAGATCCGATAAGAGCCGATATTATCGAGACTAAGATAGATAGATAGATAGATAGATAGAGAGAGAGATAGAGAGAGAGAAAGAGAGAGAGAGAGAGAGAGAGAGAGAGATAGAGAGAGAATCACGCGCACATAATCGGCGAACGAGCGAGAGGGCGCATACGACGAATGTTTTGATCAGCATTAATTAATACTAATACGTTAATCAAGGATGACAATTGACGAGGGTGTCGAGACAGATAATGTGAGACAGACAGATAGATAGATAGATAGATAGATAGATAGATAGACAGAAAGATAGATAGATAAATAGATACATAGATAGATATACAGACAGAGAGAAAGAGAAAGAGAAATAGATATATAGAGAGAGAAAGAGAGAGAGAGAGAGAGAGAGAAACAGATATAGATTGATAAGAAGGATGAAACGATCTAGGATTTACCAAAAGATTAAAGGTAAATCCGTTGATCCTCAGGAATTGGATACATGGCCGTCGGATTGACTTAACGTCGACACTTCGACGCGAAATTTTTTAGTTATCGAATATCGTGTCTCGCTCGCAATTGAGCACGTTCCTTCTCTATAATTTGTTAGAATCAATTTTAACGTCGAGATTTCCCTTTGAACGTCGGAGTTTTTCCTTTGCAAGGGGGAAAAAAAAGCAGAACAAAGGAAAAGAAAAAAGAAAAAAAAAAAAGAACAGATCACAATAAGTAGTATCATTAATAATTTGGCATACAATGGCGCTCTTAATTGTTAATTTCTTGATTTATTCTTTTCTCAAAGCGAGAGATATTAAGAAATACCGGATCGACGACAGCCAGGCATCGTATTTTATATAAGTAATGAACACGTCAGCGGCGTTATTAGAAAAGAATGATGGAAATAAAGGGCGATGATTATTATTTCCTTTTCCTCTTTGTTTTTTTCTTTCTTTCTTTCTTTCTTTTTTTTTTTTCTTATTTCTTATTACTATTAATTATTGTTATTACTTTTTTCACTTTCATCATTTTCCTACGAGACTATCCTCGTAGACAGACAGACAGACAGACAGATAGATAGATAGATAGACAGACAGTAGGACTGAGCTGTAATTATTAGCGGGTGTAATAAAAAAAGAACGTATTACGCATGATGGATTAATGATCCGATATACACGAGGACTAATGGAGGAGGGTGTGGAGAAAAAAAAAAAAGGAGATAGTTAAAAGGGAGACGATAATTAATCGATTAGATGATTATAATCCAATTGGTTGATAAGTGATATTACACATCATTAATATAGACACATATATGATCGTAATCTCCGTTTATGTTCTTTGAGACATCTCTTCGATGGCTCGAAATTCGATTCGCCCATCTGATGCAATCAATGAAAGGAAGAGAATGGATAAAAAAATTAAAAAACAAAAAAAAAAGAGACAAAAAAAAAAGAATTCTTTTCCCTTTCCTTTTTCTTTTGTTTCCTCTTTGTTTCTGTTTATTATAATTATTTTTATTATTATTATTATTATTTTTATTATTATTATTATTATTATTATTGTTATTTTTATTATTATTATTGTTATTATTATTATTGTTATTTTTATTATTATTATTATTATTATTATTTTTATTATCATTATTATTATTATTATTAACCAAGGAAAGTCGTAAGTGCTACATGTTTATTATAGATATAAAAGCATAACTACGTTATGTTCTTCTTACTGCATATATTCCTACGTTAATCAAAGGAACGTGGATTATCGATTGGACGCTTGGTCGCACGATATATTGTCACTCTCGTAATAATCGTAACCATGATCGAGAACGGGAAAGAAATTAAAAAAAAAAAAAAAAGAAGAAGGAAATAAAGAAAAACGAAAGAGAGGGGAAGAAAATAAAAATTAGTAAAAAAAAAAGAGGAGACAACTTCGACGATCTTTCCTTTCACCTCTTGTCCACATTGTTATTAGTATTATTTTTATTATTATTATTATTATTATTATTATTATTATTATTATTATTATTATTATTATTATTTATTATTTTTATTATTATTACTATTATTATTATTTTTCTTTCTTTCTTTATTTCTTTCGTCTCTCTATGTACACATAAAATTCCAAGTCCTTCAATCCTCTCTTATCCATTCCTTCTTTTTGCTTTTTCATTTCGTTCAATTTAATTGACAAGTTTTAATACTTTGTTGATTACTGCTTACCGCCTTGGTGGTCTAACATCATCAGTGTGTTCGCTGCGACATCCTCGCTCTATGATGGGGTCGAAAGGGCCCACACGTTAACGGAAATGAAAGATCTTTGAGTGATTCGTGTGAATAACTGGAAAATTATACAAAAAACAAGAAAACACCGCGTGCACGTCCTGTCGATCGGTTGTTATACCTTAACAAAATAAAATAAAAGAAAGGAAAAGAAAAAAGGAAAAAAACCAAGCGATTGTGAACTATAATGATCGATATAGTACGACGTTCGTCGTATAAACTCAATTAACTATGGTGCAAATTGTATAAAAATAAAAGAAAACAAAAAAAAAAAAAAGCCAAAAGTCGAATGAGAAAAGAAATATTAAAAGACAAGACGTACCACGCTGCTGTAAAAAAGACAAAAAAAAATGACAACAACAAAGAAAATCATAAAGATATCGCAACAAAAATAATATATATATATAAACAATATTACGAACAAGATGGCCATCAAGAAATAATTCATAAGCCAAACGAACGATCATTATCGTTCATTAATATATATATATATATATATATATATATATATATATATATATATAATAAAATATATTAAATATATTAATATATATATTAATATATAATATATATACATATAATATATATATATTATAATATATATATATATATAATATATATATATATTATAATATATATATATTTTATATATATATTAATATATTAATATATTATATTAATAATATATTAAATATATTAATAAATATATTAATATATATATATATATATAATAAAATATATTAAATATATATATATGTATTATAATTATTAACGTATCGACATTCGACCATCTTGTTCGATAAAATTATAATAATAACGTAACGAAAGAATATAATGGAAAATCAAATCGTAAATAAGTAAAATTGTATAAACAATAAAAATAATAATAATAATAATAATAATAAATGTGATAAGATGAGGATGATGAAGATGACAAAATGCCGAGTATCGGATATTATGAGTATAATAAATAAGATGCACATAAACCGAGAGCGATCGTGACTAAAGAAAAAAGAAAAAAAAAAAGAAAGAAATAATGTGAAAAACCGATACGAATCGCGATTGGCCGATGACTTTCATTAATTATTCAGAGATATCCTTTAACGGCGCACCGTGACGATCTATCTAATCGCGATCGCAATAAATCGTTCTAATCGCTTACAACGTGCCACCATATAATGCTTTCGCTTTTTAAAATGCAAAACACGGACTTGAAAACTAATGC
>OU964964.1:8575840-8848340 GCA_918808275.2 Dolichovespula sylvestris
TCGATCGAAGCTTTTCGAGAATTAAGAAAAGATGTCATGTTTTGCGAGAGCATTTTAATGCACGCCCCGGAGCAATACATTTTCCATGCGTTTTCCTAAAGTCTTTTCTTTTTTCCACGCGTCGTACCTTTCGTTGATTTCCTTCTGCTTCGGTTAACTTCAATGGTCCGATCTTTAACGATCGTTTCTTTTCTTTTTTTTTTCTCTTCCTCCCTCTCCACTTTTCTCTTTTACCTATCTTTTTCTACGAAACATTTTTCTCCATTCCCCCTTTTCCTTCCCCTTCTTTTCTTTTCTTCTTTTTTTTTCTTTCTTTCTCTTCCTCTTCGTCTTCTTCTTCTTCTTCTTCTTCTTCATCTTCTTTTTCCATTGTCCTCTTTTGTTCTCTTTGTATTTCTTTTTTCTTTTTGTCCAATTTTTACTCAACTTCTTTCCTTCTTCGTTTTTTCTCCATTTCCCTTCCCTTTCTCTTCCTCGTTCCTTTCTATATAAGTTTTTTTTTTCATCTTTTCCTCGAGAACGGTCGTTCTCGCTCTTCAAAAAAAAAAAAAAAAAAAGGGAAAAAAATCGCCGTCTCTTGTTATTATTTTTTTTTCCTCTTCTTCTCTTTTTTACTTTTTCATCCTTTCTCGTATTCCTCCTCTCCAAACGATAAGAAAAAGAGAGGACCATTGTTTCCTCGTCTCTCTGTGCACGAATCTTTTTCTTTTTTCTTTTTTTTTTTATTTTTATTTTTTAATAAAAGTAGGGGGATGTTCCTTCTATTTCACAACTACCCGTTCGTACATTATATTCGATTTTCGTATGCAATGCGTGTATATGTATATATATATTGTTTTTTTTTTTCCTTTTCAATTTCTTTGAATCTTTTTTCCTTTCTTTCTTCTTGTTTTTCCTTTTTCTCTATTTTCTTTTTATTTTTTTTTTTTTATTTTTTATTTTTTCGTAATCTAAGAAAAGAACATTTCGATCTAGCTTATTAAAAAACGAGAGACAAGAACCGGTGGGAGTTTTATCCGTAAAAGAATAAAAGTTTAGAACCCGTACGAAATATGGCGGGAAAAGCGGAGATTTCTGATACGTGGGGATTTTTAAGTTTAGTAGTAATCTAGGATGATCGAGGATGATGGGGTTAATATGCGACAGTGGAAAGGGAGAACTCCTTTCGTTTCCTTAATATTTTTTTTTTCTTTTTTTTTCTTTTTTTTTTTTTTTTTTTTTTTTTTTTAAATATCCTTCCTTCTTTCATTTTTATCCTTATACGAAAGAGAGAGATGTTTCTTTAGGGAAAGCGACGAGACGAACTCACCTCCTCGCATAATGCCAGCATACGCCTCGTACTCTCCAGGGACTGAAACAAAAGGAAGTGCTCGTTATTGTCGCGGAATGGCTTCTGGCACAACACAACAACAAAAAAAAAAAAAAGATACAAAGGAAAAAGGGTAAAATAAAAAGTAAATAAGTCTCATTTGTTCGGGGAAGAATAAGGGTACGTCGAGGGTGAAAAAAAAAGCGTAGACAGGTTAAATTCGAGAGTTTACGATCGAAAAGAGGAAAAGCAAAAGAAAAAAAAAAAAAAAAAAAAAAAAGACAGGAAGAAAAAGAAACCTTGGTGGGAGTAAGAGATTTAAAAAATTTCGTCGTACGATGAAACGACGAAAGGTCCTTTTGTAAAAGTTTGTAAATCTTTCTTTTTTTGGGGGGGGGGGGTAGTTTTTTCCATTTTTTTTTCTTTTTTTTTTTTTAACGTAACGAAGAAAGATCCACGATCGGATCGCGAACTATCTATCGCGTTCAATTAACGGGACGATTTAACGGGAAGTTAACGTTATTTATATATACCCCCTCGTGTGGCCCCATTAATCCGAGAAGAACTCATCGCTTACCTCATCGGTGGTCTGGTCTGCCTTCAGTTGTAATTCTTGCAATTCGGTGCGAGGTGGGCCACATTCGGCCGCACCCGCCGCTGACGTTGGTGCAGGCATCTCGGAAGGTGCCTTGAAACGCTGGCCGAGCCTATCCGGCTAAAATCGAAGTCTCCAATCTGCTTAACGAGGAATCTCTCCCTCGTGTTGTTCCCGTCCTCCTCTTTCGAATACGAAGATAAAGATGTGTCAGCGGACGCGTTTAGTGATCTCACGCGCGACGACGTTTTATGCTACGTCCGACGATGATGCATCCTGTAACACGGAGTAAGAGGAGAAAAAGAAGAAGAAGAAAAGAATTAGAAATAAAAGAAAAACGTAATCGTTATCGATAACCATATCACTAACACATCCCGTTCTAATTACTTATTACAACTGGATTAGCCCGATGTAACGTCGTTAAGCGAATGAACGCGAATTTACCGATTAAACTGTACGTCATGATAGAACCGATGTGACGTGAGAAAGAAAGAAAGAAAGAGAGAGAGAGAGAGAGAGAGAGAAAGCAAGTAAAAAAGAAAAGGAAAAGAAGATAAAACTGACAGACAAACGGAGTTAAAGTCACTCTTCCTCGGAGACAAGAGGACAGGCACCACGCGTTCTCCTCTGACAGTCGAAACACCAACGAGGATGGCGAAAGTTGGCGCAACACTTGGGAACTCGCGACTCTTCGTAAAGGAGGAGAGAGAGAGAGAGAGAAAGAGAGAGGGAGAGAGAGAGGGAGAGAGAGAGAGAGAGAGAGAAAAAGTGTAGGTGGAGGTGGAGGCCGGCCCACGAATACGCGCGCGGTGTTACGGAAAACGTAGCTGGCTGCTAACGGCACCGTAGACAACACACATCTAAGCCAAGTCCTAACCTTCTACGGAAATCAATACCCGAGGACGAGGGAACGAGGAAGCACCAGTACGAGCGACCGAGCGACCGAGCGACCGAGCGACCCATCGAAAAATGCGCAGACGCGAACCACCCACTCCTCTCTCTCTCTCTCTCTCTCTCTCTCTCTCTCTTCCCCCTTTCTCTACCTACCTACAAACACACACACGCCAACAACACGCATACCCACACATATTTTATACGCCTCCAACCCTCTCTAAAAGCACGCGCCGAAATCGACGAAGCTACCCTACTCTCTTTATGTCTCTCTCTCTCTCTCTCTCTCTCTCTCTCTCTCTCTCTCTCTCTCTCTCTCTCTCTCTCTCTCTCTGCCCGCTTTCCGAGACGCCAATGCTGTACGCACCGCAACGATCAGCTGGGTTTCGCGACGCGACCATGTACAGGTCAGGAATCCTCTCTCTCACGAGACTCGATCTCGTCCAGCAGGCAATCTTTTTTTCGAATGGCTATTCTCAATTTTTAAGAAATATTTCATAAGCTACTGGGAGAAGCACCGAGTTTTTCCCTTCTTTTTTTTTTTTTTTTTTTTTTTTTTTTGATATACACAACTCTCTCTTTCTTTTCTTTTTTCATTCCTCTTCCTACACCCCTCCTCTCGCTCGAAGATCGTTCGCATTCTCTTTTAATCGTGCCCAGTGGTAAAACTCGGATATAGCCAGACGTTACGTCATATGTGTGTGTATATATATCTCTAGCCGCATCTACTGTACACCTATCGTATATGCACTTAATAACATATTATGACTATGAATTTGTTCCCAAGAGTTGTTACGTTAAACTTTGCGAATGATTTGTTTCTTTTTTTTTTTTTTTATTTTTTGTTTGTTTTCTTTTCTGACGATACTATAATATGTTACGACGAGCTTCGGACATACGTAAACGATACGTAGTGATCCGTCCGATCGTTAAAGTCATTTTTAATTACCGATCAAATTGTCAGTAATTTCTGACGTCGTTCGTGATAATTATTAACAGCTGAACATTACGGTGTATGTATTATAATTCGTGACCGATCGAAGGAACGACGTTAAACGTTACGTACTCCGTATACGAATGAACTTTTATATTTTCATAGAGGAGGTAGAGGGAGAAAGAGAGAGAGAGAGAGAGAGAGAGAGAGAGAGAGAGAGAGAGAGAGAGAGAGAAAACGTTACCACAATTGTTATCGATCTCGAAAATAAATAAACAGACGTCACGTGAAAATTCGATAATTATCAATTTCCGTGATAAAAAGGATATCGAAGGGCTTCGGGGTGAGATGGGGTGGGGGTGGAGGTAGAGGAAGAGGAAAGGAAAAAAAGAAGATCGAGGATAGTAGACCCGATTTAGGATGTCAATCGAATGCTTTTGTCCTTGTCCTTGAGATAGTTGGCACGCTTCCAAGTTACGAGACGGGGGGTAACACGTTTACTCCCCGCGATCTTTCACGCCAAGATCACGGTCGATCGGCGCGTATGAGCGACCGAACGTGAAAGGGACGTTCCAACGAAGTAATAAAAGAAACGTTGAAAGGATGAAGGATAATGAAAAGTAGGTCGCACGAAATACACACACACACACAAGTATGTAAATAAATTTACAAGGAAAGAAAAAAGAGAAATTGCGATTAACTATATATATATATATATATATATATATATATATATATATATATATAAAAGTATGTAAATAAATTTACAAAGAAAGAAAAAAAAATGAGAAAAATTGCGATTAACTTTTCGGTGGCACAGGATACGAGAAAATAAAATTAGACCCACATGTCGCAAAGAAATTTAAATTGCTTTTTAAATTAAACAGAATTGATATATTTTTATTAACAAAGGGATCACATAGTATAAAAACATAAGAGAGAAAAAAAATATTGATAATAATTCGATTCGATTTGTTGTTTATAGGATGGGGACTCGAATAATAGGTTCCACCGTACCACATGGGTTCGTGAACGGTGAAATTTTCTAGATGGCTCTTTTTTAATTTTTAATCCCACCGTACCACCAAAGAGATTAATTAATTCCCCGACGTTCTCGATCGCTGGAGGTGAAAAGAAATGAAAAGAAATAATAATAAAAAAAGGATGATGAAACATTAGATGGTGACAGTGGTGGAGGTGTGGGAAGAGAGGAAACATTCGAAATAAATAATTACAACTCGTATGCAACGAAGACCTTTCCTCGAATAAAAATGTACGTCACCTTGAAACCCGTGCAGCAGCAACAACAACAACAACATACAGCTTTCTCCACTGACAATGAGAGACTAAAGAGAACAGCTTACGTTCGTCGATCGATGATCGCAATTGCGAACGTGCGTATAACATATGAAAATTACATTAGCATGCGCAAAAGACCGTCGTGCCTATTTAATACGACCTCACAATCGTTAGGAATAATTTTACGTTAATAAAATATCGCGAACGATCGAAGAAGAAGGGATGGCGTCATCCCGTACGAACAATTTTTTATTACGACGAATTTTTTCTTTCTTTTTCTTTTTTTTTTTTTTTTTTTTTCTTACCCCGAGAATAAAATGATACGTCTCAATTGATTTTACCATTTCCTTTTTATCTAATATTATTTCTTTATTATTATTATTATTATTATTATTATTATTTATATTTAAGAACGTCGATTGATATCAGCTTTTTGTTTTCTTTTGAAGAAATAAAAAAAAAAAAAAATTAAAAAAGAAAGAAAAATTTACGAGCAATCTCACCGATGATACAACATTGCAGTTAGCGTGCAAACAACGTGAGAAAATCAATATTTCAAGACTCTTATTGTTAGATACGTAATGACGCATAGATACGTCATAGCAATTAGTAAACACGGAACGTATGCTTTTTAAGTGCCGCTTTTCGACATTCGTTTAATCCGCTCTCGAATGGTATGTAGACCTTTCTTTGCGAATTGGAACGGTGATCGTTCGAACGACCGAAAGAAAGAAAGAAAGAAAAAAAAAGAAGAGAAAAGAAAGAAATAAATAATATATATATATATAAAAGAAATCTCGCGATTCTTCCCAATTTGCTTTGGTATGCTTGACCTCATCGACTTAAATGACCCCGATCGATATTATTGTGCAATATTTTACGTTGCGCAATGTTGCTCGCTTTCTTTCGACAACGTACGTGAGAGGATTAAATTTACATTATTAATATGATAGATAATATCGAACGAATAAATGAAGATTATTACATTGTTATCTTTATTATATAAATTGTATTACTTCGTTCCGTTAACTATTCGATATCACGATACCAATGTTACTTCCTTTTTTTTTTTTACTTACAACTATAAGCGCTATATTATCTAATAGCAATTGACAATGTCAAGCGTCATTTGTATTTATATTTGTGTTATAAAAGTAAATTTTTCAATCTGTAACAATCGATGTGACATATAACAATGATTCATTGATATCTATTCAATTAATTTCTACGGATACCTATTGTAAAGAAAATTTTCCTTCGTCTCTGATTTTTTCTTTTTTTTTTTTTTTTACTTTTATTTCAATGAAACTCTCAAAGTATATTTGGGGAACACGAAATTGAATGGCAAAGATGACGATATGGAAGATATATACGTATATGAAACAGGATATGATAAAAGATGACTATAGGCATCCTAACCTATGCAAATAAATGATAGAATACTGTGGAGATAATCGTTGAAGTAAATCCATAAAAGATACGAAGAATATTGCAATAAGAGAATTACTTCGTAGAATAACAAAATGTTATGTCTCATCAATGTAATATAATTATTTATAAGTTCTTGAAGTGGTGTCTTACGGATTGATAAATTTTACCATATTTCAAAAGAATTTACGCGTGGGATGTGATATTGAGAATAATGTCAATGGAGAAAACAAAGGTACTCACTTTCCTTTAACGAGGAACGAAGTGAAATTAACGAAACGTGATTAAAATAAGTCCACTTTATATAGCACTAAAGTAAATGTCGAAGTAGCATAAAGTAGAAAATCGATAAAACATTGCTCCAACCCTTAACGTTACGTTTCTTTTCAATTAATTATAAAATAACGATTGGAAAGATGTATAATCACTTACCAAAAGGTATAACTCGTAAAGAATCGATTAAAACTAACGTTTCTGACACCGTACACTCCTTCGGAGATATTGCTTCTAATCACACTTTGCTGATAACCACTACTATATCGAGTTCCTTACCACTACACTAATGACAGAGAAGAAATACTCATACTGATATAAAGATTTTATATCAGCGCACTCTTGTGTAATAATTGAAAGTTAAAATCGAAAGAGGCTTGTCGATGGATCGACTATGTAAGACGCACCAATAGTGTAGCTTCTCGATTGAAAAATGTTGATTTCATTGGTGCATCGAATTAAACAAATTTTAACCAAGAATATCGTCAATCTAACCTAACACCTACAACTCGTGTCCATCGAGTATAATGATATTTTTAAATAAACAATATGACGTGAACGAGATCATTTCTATCCATTATTCACATTTTAGTCCTAACAGTGGCTCGGAAGGTGTTTGATAAAGTCTGATTCGAGTTATTTTAAATGAAGTTTATGATATAATCTTGTAGCGACAAATGTCAACAACAATGTCGACGTTAACGAATAATGACGTTATCGAAGAACCCCTGCGATTGACACATACCAAGCCATCCTGCGATGCCGAAGAACTTGCGTTAGCATCGCAACAAGATTTGTGGCATAAGTTTATTGTATTGAATTGTCAATCACACGATAAAACTGAGATATTAAGAGCCATCATAGATGCCTGCGAACCAGAGATGTTGTTACCCATTCTGTATAAAAGAGAGAATGAAAATAAAAGTACTTTTTTGGCTAAATGTAATTCTGACACTATTGAAAATCTTGTAAAGCAACGCTTGTGTATAGCATTACCAGATGGCAATGAAATACATATTGATATTGTATTAGGATTCATTAATGAAAGAGAATTACCATTGAATCCTAACAAACTAATAGCACAATCGTTATGTCAGAGATATGAATCAGTGAAAAAGATACTTAATCTAGATGACTTTGAAAATGACAAATTATTAGAATCAATATTTTGCCCGATATCTATTCAAAAGATATTCCATCTTGTTTTAAGATGCGCCAAACAGAGTGTTATGGGCAATAATCGTGACTTGAAATTACCCGTTCGCGAACTAAGTTTGAAACATAACAATTTGACAACCATTATATTATTTGAAAAATTCTTTAATTTTCATTTAACTAAACTAGATTTAAGACATAATCAAATATTAGATGTTGAAGATTTACGTTACTTTTCTGAATTTAAGATAACAGAACTTTGGTTGGATGGAAATCCCTTGTGTATAAAATATAAGAGTGCACAAGAATATATACAAGCTGTAAAAAATATCTTCCAACATTTACAGAAATTAGATGGAGTAATAATAGGTATGGAGAAGAAATTTATACCAGGTATACAAACTCATTATCTTAAGGATGGTTCTAAATTGCAATTAATACAACAATTTGTCAAACATTTTTTTTTAATGTACGATCAAGAAGATAGATCAATTATGAATGGTGTGTATGATAAAAATGCACTCTACTCTATGACATTAGGTGCTGGTATAAATTATGTGCATAAGCAAGTAGCTAAATCATTTGTTACAAATAGAAATTTACTCAAATTTGTTGATTATGCCAAATGCCATGAATTTTTATTACGTGGTCCAGATAAAATAATATCGGTATTGAAGCATCAGCCTCTCACATCACACGATCTTCGTACATTTAACATAGATTTATTATATGACAGTGATAATATCCTAGCCATATCCATACAAGGATTATTTATTTACAAGGAAATTTCCTTTCTTCCTATGGTATTCAATAGGACATTTATTATAGTTGGTAAAGAAGATAACGAATATTGTATAACTAATGACCAGTATTTTATTGATGGACCTTATTCTACTACTCCAATACAGAATAATAGTGAAACGAGACATGACATTAAAACTATGAGTGTATTTGTCCCAACTATATTTAGTCCATCGGAAAAAAAGAAATTAGTTGCATATTTACAAGAAGTAACGTCAATGAATTTGATGTTTAGTTTAAAATTTCTAGAGGATGTTGATTGGGATATGAGATGTGCGATCAGTAATTTTATAAAATTGTATACACTAAATGAAATACCTCCAGAAGCTTTTGAATAAATTATTTTGATATAATATGAATCGATTGAAATTTTTGAAATATTTAGATATATTACTTATAGATCGTTAACAATTCATATTAGAATATATTTATTTTTTATTTGAACACCTTAAATTCGTGGAATATTAAATAATTTCTATGCATTGATGAACATTATTTATCGCCGACTCACATAAATTTATCCACAATTTCAAATGAAATGTATTTATAAATTACTCTTAATAAAATACGTTATAAAACTATTATATGTGACAATCCTAACAAGTGCTATAAAGGATCTTATCGCATTTAAGAAATCAATAATTTTCAATATAGAACGAATACTCGTCAGCTGATCAGAACCTATTGATTATTTTCTTATTTTGTCCTACTACCGCGCAGGCTAACAAATATCTAAGAATATAATCCCTATACTTCAATATATTGAATCGTTAAAAATATCATACAAAATATCTCGCATGTCGTTGATTTACGTTGTATAATCATGGAAACATTAAAAATATTCCATTTCAGTAGTAGAATTCTCTAATTTAGAGTATATATATTTTATAGTAATAGGGATTTTTATAGACGAGTAGCGGTAGTACTACTCACCTGCATTGCAGGTTCCATACTTCATAGGGGCCTCAGCTTGCACGTTTCTGTCAAATATAACGTCAGCGATGGTAAGTTCGATATTAAACTTTGCATATTGTTTTACAATAAAATAATTTCATTACGTTCAAATCTGTAATATATAAAATAAAATAAAATTTGGTTATCCTAGGATATACTAATTTTTTTATATTAATGAGGCAGTATTGAGTGACCTATCTTGCATTACATCAATACTATACATAAATACTACTATGCATAATATACTAAATTTAACTTGAATTCATTATTACTTTTTACAGCGGATGAAAGCATTGAGATGTCCTACTGATGAGCTTAGTCTCACCAACTGCGCTATTATTAATCCTGATGACTTTCCAGAGGATGTGAAGTAAAATTATATTTTAATTATATGCAACAATTTGACATCGACCAATTGTTCTGCCATTGTAAACAATTTTATACCTATTCTTTAGACACATAGAAGTATCCACCGGTCCGAATCAACATTTTTTGTTTACTGTGAAGCATCATCATGATGTACCTCGTGGAGCAGTTGGATTTAGCTTGCCTCAAAGAAAGTGGGCTACGCTTTCTCTTGGACAAGATATTGAAGTCAGACCTTATTACTTTGATCCAACATCTAGTTCTGAATGCTTATGTACAATTGTGCTGGAAGCAGACTTTTTACAAAAAAAATCGTTAGTCATCTTTATCATTATGACAATAATATATATATATATATATATATATATATATATATATATATATATGTATATATATATATACATACATATTTTATTTCTAGGACATCATTGGAACCATATAATACAGATGAGATGGCCAAAGATTTCCTGTTGCGATTTTCGGGACAGGCATTCACCGTGGGTCAGCAGCTGGTATTCCAATTTAAAGACAAAAAAATGCTTGGCCTTGTTGTTAAAAGTTTAGAAGCTGCTGATCTTTCTGCTCTTAAATCAGGGCAAAATCCGACACCTAAAAAAACAGAAATGGGTCGTTGCTTGGGTGATACTGTGATACAGTTTGAGAAAGCAGAAAGTTCAAGCATAAATCTTATTGGAAAAGCAAAGGGAAAAGTTGTTCGACAGTCAATTATTAATCCAGATTGGGACTTTCAAAAGATGGGGATTGGTGGTTTAGACAAGGAGTTCAGCGCTATCTTCAGAAGAGCATTTGCATCGAGAGTTTTCCCACCAGAAATTGTAACTCAATTAGGTTGCAAACACGTTAAGGGTATTTTACTTTATGGTCCACCAGGAACTGGAAAAACATTGATGGCAAGACAGATAGGTACCATGTTAAATGCAAGAGAGCCTAAAATAGTGAATGGTCCACAAATCTTAGATAAATATGTTGGAGAAAGCGAAGCCAATGTTAGACGATTATTTGCTGATGCGGAAGATGAAGAAAAGAGGGTATATACGCTTTATATTTAATATTATATATTAATAATTGCAATTTTAGAAATTAATTATTATAACATAAAATCATTCGTAGCTCGGCCCAAACAGCGGACTGCACATTATAATCTTTGATGAGATTGATGCCATTTGCAAATCTAGAGGCAGCGTAGCCGGTAATACTGGAGTGCATGATACAGTCGTCAATCAGCTACTTGCAAAGATTGATGGCGTTGAACAATTAAATAATATACTTGTCATTGGTATGACCAATAGACGAGATATGATTGACGAAGCTCTTTTACGTCCCGGTAGATTGGAGGTAAAAGAATATACAAACAAATGCACGAGTTAACATTAGCATATGCCATTACATTAAAAATTGATATTTAAAGGTACAAATGGAAATCAGTTTACCAGATGAAAATGGAAGATTGCAAATTCTTCACATTCATACATCTAGAATGAAGGATTATAAGAAAATATCACCTGATGTAGATTTAAAGGAATTGGCAACAAAAACTAAGAATTTTAGTGGTGCTGAATTAGAAGGTCTAGTAAGAGCGGCCCAAAGTACAGCCATGAACAGATTAATCAAAGCTTCAAGTAAAGTTGAAGTTGACCCAGCTGCAATGGAAAAGCTTATGGTTGCCAGATCCGACTTTTTACATGCTCTTGAAAACGACGTTAAGCCGGTAAGTAAATCTAAATTATAAAAAAAATAAAACATTCGTCGAAATTAAATAAAATAATATATTATATATTTATTGAATAATTTTTTAGGCATTTGGTACAAGTGCAGAGGCTCTTGATCACTTACTTATTCGCGGTATTATTACTTGGGGAAGACCAGTTACTGAAATTCTATCTGACGGTATGCTTTATATACAAGAAGCACGTGCCGCTGAAGGCTCAGGTCTTGTATCGGTTCTATTGGAAGGACCTCCAAACAGTGGAAAAACTGCCCTTGCAGCGCAAATTGCTAAGAATTCTGACTTTCCATTTATTAAGGTTTGCACTCCAGAAGACATGGTTGGTTTCACGGAATCTGCGAAATGTCTGTCAATACGAAAGGTAATATAACTACTTTAATTTACATTAACATGAATTAACGAAATCAAATATTATCTATAATAATATATTGTAGGTATTTGATGATGCATATCGTTCGCAACTAAGTTGCATTTTGGTTGACAATATTGAACGTTTATTAGACTATGGCCCTATTGGTCCACGTTATTCGAATTTAACATTGCAAGCGCTTCTTGTTTTATTAAAGAAGCAACCACCGCGTGGTCGTAAATTATTGATTCTTTGCACCACCAGTCGCAGGTAATTGTTTTATTATGTAAAGACAAATAAATATTTATACCCGCGTAATATATTTAATTTGTTCATTACAGACAAGTTTTGGATGACATGGAAGTATTATCAGCATTTAGTAGTACCATACACGTTCCCAATTTATCTACACCCGAACATCTCTTGAATGTCTTGGAAGAGGTGGATTTATTCACGAAACAAGAAATGGCATCTTTACATGGAAAACTCCAAGGAAAACGGTAAAATATTATTTAAATCACAATTATTTCTTTTCATATACGAAAATATAACTTATTTTTCTCTTCTGATTCTAGTATATTTATCGGTATAAAGAAATTGTTATGCCTAATAGACTTGGCTCGTCAAGTAGAGCCTAGCTACAGAGTACCAAAGTTCCTCTCAAAATTAGAAGAGGAGGGTGGATTAGAATGAAAAAAAAAAAAAAAGATAAATAAATATATTATATTCTGAATTCTAACTGTGTAGTATCCATAGGTTAGTATGATAAATTTTTATATATATCAGGATAAGCCAGATACAAATAGAATTTATCAATTTATGTAATGCAGAATTGATATATCAAGTATAATTCCTTCGTAGGTATTTTTTGCGATCGGATGAAACAAAATTACAAGATCAAATAATACTAACAATATAATATCTTCATAAAAATGGTTATGCGCTAGCAAAAATGAAAAATATCTTCCATCTTAAATGGTATTATCTATTTTTTTATACCATTTAAACAAAAGGACGTAGATATATTTATTTTATATATTTTTTGTTATCGTATAAGTGATTTTTATAAAAGTAAATATATCAAGTAATTTTAATTTTATATCTATTTCATCACGGTTATACAAATTTTAGCTTCCAAAATGTCTCATTACGAAACACGATACTTTAATTTCATTCTTCAAATAATTCCTTTTCGAATTCGATAATATTTTGTGGTAACATTTTTGTTTTTGTTTAAAAAATCATATATATGTTTTAATTTTTAATTTTGAACGGGCGTGCGTAAAAGGGACCTTTGATACATTCCTTGAATTGTTTTCTTTCAGTACACGTCAGTAGAATATGATTTATGACGTGATAATTAATAGCGATTAAATCTGACCATATATATATATATACGTGCATGCGGTACTTACGCCGCTTATGTCCCCCCATATATTTGCTTGTTATATGATCGTATAACACCGCAGTGATCAATTATAGATAGCAATAAATATAACAGTAACCATTCTTGATCAAACACAACGAAGATGATCTGAACTATGTATATTGTTGATTCTAGGCTGTTTTGTAATTATCATTGTTCGATGAAAATCATATAAAAAAGAAAAAAAAATTATGAGCAGCTTACATCACGAAAATATAACATTGAATAGAACGGAAAAAAATCGGTTAATTCGATAAAACGTTTGATCGATCCTTTTTACTCATTATTTCAGATCAGACATATTTGATTTGGTACAAAAGCAGAAATGTTACTTGAAATATTGATCGATTTCGAAATAACGAAATTATCCTAATGTGAATCTTTATATTTACGAATAGTAATGTTTTCCGATAAAGTGCAGATTATAATTATTTATTTACAGATAATAAGATGGATAATAATCGTCGATGTATTAGCAGAAGTTGACAAGATTTAATCGAAATTATCTATAAAAAAAAAAAGAAATGTTACTATAATTGTTTATAAAAGAAATACTATAGAATTGATTTAGCTTTTGATTGTTATTCTTAAACTGTTGTAAAATTATTCAATTCGCATATATGTAAAACTGCAATGACGTTTAAATATTTAGTGCAACCATATAGGACAATGATATGTCCTCGAATTATATAACAAATGTACAAATATGGTAATAGGAAAATGTAAAAAAAAGAGAGTTGTGTTCCTATTACGTGATTACAACATATAAGTACATATATACATATGTATATGTACCTATACGTTTGATTAATAAAGCAACAATTATATATATATATATATATATATATATACATATATATATATATACACATATATATATACATATATATATACATAATTGTTGCTTCATAAATCTTAAACGATGAAAATAATTATTCCTTTATGTTACATGTACAGCTTGTGTAGTAAAAATGTATGTACAGCTTATATGTCAGTGTACAGGTATAGACTAATTTTTCTATTTATATATTTCATTACATAATTTTTTATTTTTCTTTTCATAAATAAATGCATTTACTTTGCTTTATACTTTTAAAAAAGATTTTACAAATCAACAAATGAATAACAATCAATATTATTTCTATTGATAATCATATAGGTGTATGTAAATGTATTGTTAAAATCATATATATATATATATATATATATATATATTCGATGTTTCCAAATAAAATATTATAACGAAATGTTACTGTTTTTGAGTACAGCGATGATAAATGTTTTTGGTCTTTTCGAATAATAAACATAAGAATCGATACATGCCTTCGAAGATAATTTATTCATAATTGAAATTTAATTTATTTAATGAAATTAAATGTGATATACATAAAATTAGTCATACGATTAATATCCCGTAACGTGTGGCATCCTTCTTCTATTGCAGGTTCAGTTCAATCAAGGACTTAAGATATGTCATTGATCATATTGAGCCATAAAACACCATAAAAGAACGATGATAATCATAATACGAGATGATACAATTTTTTAAACTCTAAATGGTTCAATCTTTAGTCTAAAGGATTATATATTCGTTTTGAAAAAAAAAAAAAAAAAATTTGTTCCTTCGTTAGGGTAAATAATATTTATAAAACAAATTAACATTTTTACACGATAATATTACCCAATTTATTGCTCTTTCTCACAATTAGTTCTCATTATCTACATGTGCGATTATTCTTTTATAGTTATCGGTAACATGTACTTGTCTTTTAAAATTAATAATTATATATATGTATAATTATTAATATGTTTACGATTAATAATTAATTATATATATACATACATATATATATATATATATATATATATATATATATATAATTAATAATAATATATATATTATAAGAGAACAGTTTACGTTAGTTCATGCAATTAAAATATTAAAAGATATTAAGCACTGCCGCATCATTTTGTTTTTTTAAATAAATGTATGTAAAAAATTATTTTAATAATACAACTATGCATCCAAAATATCATCATCGCTATCCGATTGACACTGCGTCGGATCATTACTGGCATCTAATAAAAGACGAGCCTGCTCGTTAGTGCCGACCTAAAAAATAAAACGATACATAAAATTAACGATATTTACAGAAAATTTACATTGGAATCGTTCTTTCTTCTTCTTTCTTTTTTTTTTACATATCATAAATTACATTCAAAATATCATGTACCCTGCAGTATTGAACGCGGCCATTTCCTCTTCTAGAATTGAAGAAATTAAAACAGGATTGCAAACAGGCTCTCTTATTCGGATTTCGATAATACAGTAAAGCTAGCAGAAACATACACATAGTAATTACGATACCAACTATCAGTCCGGCTGAAAATATCAAAAGAAAAAAGAAAAATAATAATTTTTAAGCAATTATCAACGATTTGTCCATATTTACACAATTTAATTATTTTAATTTGATATATATATATATATCAAATTCTTTATATATATATATATATAAAGAATGAAAATAGATACTTGCCATGACTAGAAGTACTTTGAATGTTTGCTTGTCTATCTACGAAAGCAGGTTTCAATTCCATGTTGGATTGATTAATACAAATTACATTCGTGTACCATTCAAATTCAGTCCAACACTTTGATTCCTATTAAGAAAAGAAAAAAAAAAGAAAAAGAAAAAGAAAAAATATAGATAGATTAGATATCTGAAACGAGAATAATAATTTAACGCTACTTTCTAATTCCTTCTTTCTTTCTTTCTTTACTTCGTCATTCGAGCATTAAATGGTGTAACGTAAATACAACGATAAGAAAAGTTCAAATGTCTCTTAGAATTTTTAAAAGCTTTCCGTTAAGAAATATTTTCTCATATTGCGTATAATGGGAATTATCATCGTCAATAAGAACATCGTCAAATTTCCCATCGCATCGAATCATGCTTTTTTACGAATGATAATCATTGAAAAAATTAATATTTAGAAATTATTTATACGCGTACGAAAAACATGTTAACCAATTCGCTACAATTATGACAGTCGTTTATTCGTTACGTGCTTGGCGTATCCTAATCAAATCATGGTTAACGCATTGTCTAATGTTTTTAGATAAAAACTTTACAATATACAAATATATGTACATATATATGTAACGCCTAATCTACCCTTTTCAGATAAAAGGGGACTCTTGAAGATAAATAATACAATGAAGTTAAATCATTCAAAAATCTTCGACTACGACTATGACTACAATCGACTACATCGATATCTTTTGGATCTCCGTTAGAAAATGTGTATGTATATATACATAAAAAAAAAAAGATCAAACGTGGAACAAGATGATTTTTTCTTTCGAAGTTTAGTGCGTATAACTATAAGTATTATTCGCTAAAAAAAAAAAAAGTAATCGTAAAATAAAAGAAAAAAATAACTGAGATCTGAGAACTGTTATTATAATATCGAAGGAGTTATTTTTTTATATTTTTTATCATATGCTATTATTTGCTCAATGAAGTCTTTTTTTTTATTTATCGTAGTTATGATCTATTTTGAAATAGTGAATACACGAAGCAAAATAAAGTGCAAATTTTGTACGCTATGTCCTAAAGTAAATCTAACACTTTAAATGTTCACTCTATATATTCAGAACTCTGAAATATTTGGCACCCTTAATAAATTGACTTAAAAACTTTTTAGAAATGGCTTTGATCTCGCTTACTAAATATCAGAAACAAATTTCATTCGATTGCTGTAACGATATGAAAGAAAATAATATTTTTATACTGAAATAATGTTTACCAAAATTTCATTAATTTTACTTGACTGGGAATAATGTTTTATGTTAATGCTAACTAGTCTTAACAACGAAAACTAATGAAAAAAGTAATAAAGAAAGACATAATCTCAAAGTTTTTCAAAGAAATTTTTCAAATATGTTTTTTCATTGTCGATCAAGTTTTTTCGAATTTATTTTCTCTCTCTCTCTCTCTCTCTCTCTCTCTCTCTCTCTCTCTCTCTCTCTCTCTCTCTCTCTTTGTTTTTTTTCTTTTTTAATACTTTGCCCCTATACGAAACAAAATTATTTTTTGATTTAGACTTTTGTTAAAACTATTTCAAATGTAGCAAAATTCATTCAAATTTTTTCTCAAGATTGTTTTATTTGCAAAAAAAAAAAACTATGTAAATTTAAATAGGTGTATGTACTTTCTATACTGGGAAATATAAAGTAATCCATGCGAAGATTTATTATTCTAAGCCATATGGGTTAACATAAATTTCGAAGAATCATAATTTTCAAAGACATCAGAATTTAGAAAAAATGGTTATCGCACTTGGAGGACATTTAGAAAAAAAACTTTGATATATAAACTTCTTTTCTTTATAAATCAAGCAGAAAAACGTCTTATACACTTATTTTTTAATTTAATTTTAAAATAATAAAGATATTTGCGTTCGCCTTGCAAAATTATGGAACAAATTTTTCATTTCCTCTTTAGGTACACTATAAATTACTCTGAAATGAATTTATTTTCCCATTGTTGCATGTAATGTCCGTTTGAAAGGAAAATAATCAACACATGTTCGACAGACCTTCCTTAATCGTTTGTAAAATAATCAATCCAACAATATTCGTAAACTTTATCATAGTTTTAAGACTTGTTTTTAAATTAAATAAATTACTATGAAGTTTTAGCAAACACACTGATGCATTTGTTTAAACGTTGATGCGTGAATTTACGAAGAAATTAACGTGTCACGTGTGATATGTGAAGAATTACAAAGAAATCATTCTTTTTTATAGCAGCTATAAAAATACAACATGGGAAGTTGTTAAATCCTTTATCAAGAACGTTCATAATAAAAAAAAAAAAAAAAAAAAAAAAGAAAAAAATTAAATCGTCGATTTATATTTTATACGAATTTTAGGAGCGCTTCCATTTGTTGGGTCACGTGAGAGCGGCAGCCAATGGCGCGCCTCGGTAGTGTGGATCACGTGACGGCCACTGTACGGCAAGTACACTAAGCGTTCGCGAGGCGAGACCGTCAGTCTACGTTAAGGCGTGTAGTAGTGCGTATCTTTTCTACGAAATTTCTCGTCCCGTTTCTTTTTCCCGTGCGTTCAAATGTGTCATACAAGTTATCTGAGATTTCGTGATTGATTTTTATCATTCATTATACGAAACTATTGTCGTTACGATAATAAATACATATCAAAGAAAATAAAAAAAAAAAAAAATAAAAAAATAAAAGTGGCGCGCGATGTTACCGATCAACTGTTTACGATTGGAATTCTAAACAGCTTCGAGGACGTATAACCGAGACATAGCAGTCTACATCGATTCCAGTGAGTAGTATAAAATCATGATCCCGGATTCACGTCATCGCGAGAAATGAGAAAAACCGGTTTTTTCTTTTTCTTTTTTTTTCTACTGGTATCGCATATTGCTGAAATATTCGCGTTTTTGACCGTATTCGCAATTTTTCTTCTTTTGCTCTTATCTTTTTTCGTTTTTTTTCTCATTTTCAAAGGAATATCGTCTTTCTAATTTTCCGTTAGAAATTGTTTTATGTAATTATAATAAAATATACAATAGTTACGAGATCGCGTGACATCGCCATTGAAGATTTTCTAGTATTCCGGCCAACAATCACGTGTCTAGGCAATAATATAATACAGGAGACAAAATCATTAAATCCATTGTAACATTGCTCAATATAGAACTTCGCATGTAATCTCGAAACTACGTTACACTCCACGCACTCTCTCTCTCTCTCTCTCTCTCTCTCTCTTTCCTCTTCTCTCTTTGCGAACATTTATTTCCGAGAAACGTGTGATATTTGTATTCCTCAGAAAAGCGTCGTTATATTTTATCGATCACGCATGCGTAGATCGCAAATAAATTTGCCTATATTTTTTTTCTCGATCTTCAGATACGGCACGTTGGTAACGTTTGAAAATATTTATGTAAAAGATCTGTGGTTATTGTTATTGTTAGAGTATAATTCAACGAATGCGAACGAGATTTTAAGAAGATAATCATTTGTCATCCAAACAAAGGGATGTATCAGTAAATATATTTTGGCAAAACGAGTAAATTCCGAGTATTTAGATACGAGTAAAGATTTGGCAAACTTTCACAAGTTAGGAGCGACTTCATGCAAAGAGATTATACGTTTTGCGAATGTAAGTTAGAAAACATCTAAAGGAGATTATTTGCCTTATCTATCATCATTTTTGTCGTTCCTCTTATTTTTTTTATCGACTCCTGTTTTTCTATCTTGTACACCATATGCGTATAAATGTCGTGCTCAACGCGATACGAAGTTTGGAGTATGTAAACATGTAGGTCGTCTTAATCGTCGACCTATGACGATATATATATATATATATATATCAGTAAATCCATTATTGCATAAGTTATGAGTTTTATTTTACATTTTAAGCCTATCTTACTACAGAGCGAGAAAAAGTAAATATTAAATATGTAATATTTATTACAATATAGAATGTTAACAGTGAAACTATAATTATGATATTCGTATATCAGATTTGACAATTTTTTTTTTCTTTTAATTGTAAGAAGAAAGAAAAAAAAAGAAAAAAGATTATTCACCACTACGAAGATTCCTTCGATTAAATTACGTACGTGTGTATCACCGAAGGTATGACTTCAATGACTGATAAGAACGCATTCACGAGATTTCGTCTGATTTGAATTTCTCCTCGAACGGTATATATTTAACAATTAGGCGTAATACTTAAAAATACTCACTCCAAAATCTAACCACTCGTACGTATAACCAATTACATTTTCGATATCGCCGTAAGCTAAATAAACTATCTTCGTTGCCCGTGACATTCCCTAACACCGTAAAATTTACCGAGAGCAGATATTTACGTTATTATTTGTATATTTAACTTCGTACATTCTAATTTCGGAATTCGATTTATATTATGTCAACATTAAAATATATCTTTGATAACGTTAAATATATCGTCAGTTTTCAGGGATCTAGATTAATAATTACACGGCAGTTAAACCGAAGAACTTATATTTAATAGTTGTAAATCACTTGATCGACATGTAACGGAATACCGGGAAGAAGTACATACATTGGGACGACTCGTCGTCGTCACGAAGCGATCACACGCGTCAAGAAAAAAAAAACAAAATTAATACACGACGTACAACGAACGAATAACGATTTGTGTCCTCAGTCGAACGATTAAAAAAAAAAAAAAATCATCTGTAACCATCGATTAAATCACATATTTCGTTAAGTATTAAATATAATGCTCGTCTGTAAGTACTGTCTACGAAAGGATTACGAGATTATCCCCAGAAGATTTCAAGTCGATCAAAAACTTCTTAGATGATTTTAAATATCAATTACTATTTTTCGAGACTTTTTTTAGGCCCTTAGTTAGGACTGACATTTTTATAATTGAGTCATGTAGTTTTACAATCAGAAATGAAAAAAAGAAAAAAACGGCTCAAAGCATTTCGAAAAAATTTATAATTGATTTATAAAATCATCTAGGATATTTTGATCCAACAAAAGTGTATGTATGCAATGATGGATATTATTTTCATAGTAAAAACCGCGTAAAGCACTCGTGTCCTTGGTAACAATTGACTGGTCATACGCCGAGATATAGTTAAAGTTTCTTTCATATTTAGAAGTTTGTACTTCTTTGAAGTAGTATTTATCGTTATTAAAGTCGAATGAATGAATGAGTGTAGTTGGAAACTCATATTTTTCTTGGAATAAAATTACACGTGTAATCGTGCACATAAATATCTACACAGATATGTACATATGCACGTATCGAATATGATCTGTATAACGTGCACATTCACGAGATGTTACAAACTAACGTTTACTTATATAATCTACGTGAGAAAACAAAAGAAAATAAAAATCGTCCATCCAAGGAAACGTGACGAAAATATTTTCTTTTCATTTATTGTTTTTCTTCGCGCGTTAAAAATAATGTCGTATGTCGTTGGTATGTTACACTGTAATTCTATTTCTCACGTTAACCCATATTTTTCGTTAACCTTTCACTTTATTTATTTATTTATTCCTTTTTTTTTTTTTTCTTCTTCTTCTTAACACCGAAGAAGAGAGATATGTTGTATACGTTTAGAAAACTACTAGGTTTATTAATCATTCTCGGTAAATCATAAGTCGCAATTATTGCACCTATCTGTGACCAATTAAAATAATCGATCAAGATCGATAATCGTCACGTAGATAGTAACTTTTACGAGAAACGAGATATTATTTTCCTTTTTCCTCTTCTTCTTCATTTTCTTTTTCTTTGTCTTTTTCTACTCCTTCAATCAATCATTAAAACATTCGCGATCTTATTTCGTTGTAGGTTACAGAAATACAAACTATATAATTCTCCATTTTTAAATAAACGCGGAAAAAAACAAAAAACCTATTCCTTATACAAGCATACAAGCATACAATCGTAGAAATAATTATATATTAACTTTTTCTTATTGTAAAGAGGAAAATAAACGGATAATATTTTCAAAGACGTTTCTCTTGTTTTAAATCGTCGACGATCATTCCCAACAGGATTCTTCGTAGGATCGAACCGTTCACCGAATGAGAAACTAGAGACGACCTTGAATTTACTTGGCTCTCTTTCTCAGCCTTCTTTTCTTTTCTTTTTTTTTTTTTTTTACATTATATACGATGTGTATTTACTCGGAAAGCTATCACGTTAAAATCTGTGATCATATTCAACGAAACGCTTTTATAATTATCGGGTCTCGACATTGATTTATGAAAATAAAGAAAGTTTCTTAATAAATCCACCAACATTTTTGTTTTTGTTTACAATTTCTTATCTAATCAGACTAGCTTGAGAGCCGAAGAAAAGATAAAATAAAAAAGAAAAAACACGAAAGGTCACAGTACACGTTAAATTCCAGTATTTTTATCGAACGATGTAGAAATAGGAAATCACCGACTTTATCAATAAATAGAATGAGTTTGTCTATGTGTATATATATATATATATATATATATATATATATATATATATATAACTCGTTAATCGTATTATACTTTCTCTTTCCCTTACATAATGAAATTATGGCGTAATTGCTCGTTGGTTCTTGTATTCATAGTGACAGTCTTTATACTTTTCAACTTGAAAAAAAAGGAACATCGTTTAGTTAAGAAGAAAGAGAACCAGGAGTAACAAAAAAGAGAGAGAGAGAGAGAGAGAGAGATAGAAGACAAAAAAAGATGACAGTATGATTCAAACATGTTCGTTCGACTTTCACGTCACGTACGATCTTACCAACAGTTCATTTACGCGCTTACGACCCGTATAGAACAGCATAAAGGATACTTAAAATTGTTGACTTGTGTTTTACGAAAGTACGCATGTACATACAATATATATAGAGAGATATGTATATATACGTAAATATATACTCTCAATGGATCGAGGCGTCTCATTATTTTCGTGCAAACACTCCCCGAACAAAATGATAAAACTCGTGTGTTATCTTTAATTTATCACGTTTTAATTATATTAGCTTTAATGAAAATTTTTAATTATATTTAATCCTTACGTCTCGCTTATATACGTATATAAGTAGAGAGAGAGAGAGAAAGAGAGAGAGAGAGAGAGAGAGAGAGAGAGATAATGTAAGCGTATACCAGGCCGTTACCCGGATCTATCTTTACGAATCGATGCGAACAAGGATACGTGATTTGTCTTTTAATTCGATTAACTTATTCTTCTTTTTTAACTTCGAATACTTTTTCAATGACGTAGTTGGGAGAGAAAGAAAGAGAGAGAGAGAGAGAGAGATAATTGACATATTTCTCTCTCTCTCTCTCTCTCTCTCTCTCTCTCTCTCTCTCTCTCTCTCTCTCTCTCTCTCTCTCTCAAAATTTTCTAATTTTTTTTTCTATTCTTTGTTATTTGCGAACGCAAAAATTTTTCGATATATAATGTTGGCTCATTTATTATGCTCGTCAAACATCATATCGGTATCATTCGGTACAAAAGTTAAATCTTCGAACGAAAGATAGGAACAACGTGATAATAACATGAACACGATGGGATCGTCCATTCTGTACTTTTTCATTTAAAAATACGTACGTACGTACGTATGTGTGAAAAAAAAAAAAAAGAAAAAAAATATTATTATTAAATATATAAGAAGCATCAGCGAAGTTACGTCAAATTTGTATTAAATCTGAAACATATATATGTATATATACATATACTCTCAAAGTGTAGAAAGTTGGTATAGAAAATAACAAAGGCAATGAGTATCGGCTTATCATTTAATAGAGGAAGCGCTATTTTTATCTGCGAAGCTGCGAAACGAACTATTTCCGATTTTAAAAACATTCTACAACGTAAACAACACATTTGTAATCGGAAAACTACTGGTATCCATTTTTCATTGTTCTTTCTCCTTCTTCTTCTTTACCCTCCCTTAATATTCATGTTGATTTTTCTTTTCTCTCATAGCGGATCCCGAAATCATTGATAACTTACGATGATCATCTTAGCCTGGTTGATTTTTTTCCTTGCGCTTTCAACGACCAATACAATTGCTTTTCAATGTAAAGCAAATCAGAATTGCACATGCCAGCCAACTTATACGGACGAGATTGAAATTTATTGCCGAGCTGAGAATAATGCGGAATTCATCCTAAACTTCCAGCCGAAGGATTACTTGCAGGTATTATTATATTCGTTAGAATTTTATTCTTATGTATGAGAAAACTGTTGTGTTACGTTCTTGAATTGTTCAAACGATCGTATATATCGTAAATACTGTGAGATATCGGTATTGGAATTAAAGTTATATAAAATAATTAGTGTTTGAGAATATTTCATTTAACAAATCTATTATCGTATTATAAAACGTTTTGTTGAAACGTTTGCCATAAATTGTTTGTAAAGAAAGTAAAGCCTCTAGACGGACGTAATGTCTTCTAAAAGTGATCGATAATCGATTGATTTTTTAATTTTATTCTTTGTATTTTCTTTCGAATAAAATTCGACGATGAATTAACAGGTAACTTGTCAAAATTGGAACGGATGGGAAAAGTTTCGTTTTACGAGCGGACTACCCGGAAAGGAATTAAATTCACTTCTCTTCCGAATATGCGGATTATCAAAAAACATCAGTTTAGGAGACGTGGCGAAACAAATGGGAGTGGAAACCGTCAACAGCCTCCTATTTCAATCCTTCAATAAGCTTGATGACACGCTAACGAGAAAACAACTTCAAGGCTTTCCAATGGTGAAAAAATTAATCCTTTCTAGTAACGGTTTCTCGAAGGTCCCAAAGGATTTATTGATGGACTTTCCCGAATTGGAGCATCTTGATTTACATGACAATAAGCTCGAATTACCAGTTGGTATTTTCGATTTCACTCCGAAACTCAAAGAACTCGAATTAGGTAAGAACGAAATGAAGACCATCAAAGCTGGGATGTTCGATAAATTGGAAAACCTTAATTTTCTAAATATTTGGGGGAACGAATTGACGGAAATCGAAACGGGACTCTTCGACAAATTAATATCATTGGAGACATTGGATCTAAGCAGGAATAAATTAACGACCCTACCGTCTAACGTTTTTGATCAATCAAAGAAACTGAAGAAACTCCATCTTTCTTTCAATAATTTCTCCTCCCTTCCGGAAGGGCTGTTTAGTCAGAACGAAGCATTACGAACGATAAAATTGACCGACAATCGCAGGAACTTAACCACCCTGCCAGATAATCTTTTTGCAAATTTGACGAGGCTCGAATTGGTCTTGCTGAAAAGAAATGGACTGACAACCCTACCGGAAAATTTATTCTGGGGCGCAACGTCTTTGAAAAATATAAGCCTGGATAGTAACTTCCTTAATACTCTACCGAAGAATATCTTTAAAGGTCTAAAAAATGTTGTACAACTCGAATTGCATTTCAACGACATTGTAACTCTTCCTGATGGAATCTTTTACGACATGAAAAAATTGACTGATCTCAATTTGTCTATGAATCGTATGGTTTCTATATCTAAGTACGTTATTTTTCATTCTATATTATATGAATTTTTTATTTATTTATTGTTTTTCTTTTTAACAAATTAAATATCTTTCAGGGATCTATTCGAGGGCTTGACGTCCCTAACCGAACTGAACATGGAAAAAAATAAATTAAAAATCATCGACAATAACAGTTTTACTTACGTAAGGAATCTACGAGTTGCTAGATTCTCTTACAACGAGCTTCAGTTCAATTCATCCGAATATCAGAATGTTAATCTGTCGCCATTTTATAAATGCGATTTGCTGGAGGAATTACATTTATCGAACAATAATGTATCGTTAATATATAGCGATTGGTTGATAAGTGACACGAATTTACGATTATTAGATCTCAGTCACAACGACATAAACACCATAGAGGTAAATATAATTTTTCAATTTCTACATAAATTCTAAAGTACTTCATTAATCTAAATGATAAGATCAAAAGAGAAAAGAAACTTTTTGATTTGAATAATCATTCTTTTATGTTATTTATCTTTCTTTTTTTCTTTTTGTTTATTCTTTTTTTTTCTTTTTTTTCTTACAGATGGAAGATTTGCAATTCGTGTCGAATAATATTAAGGTCAATCTGAGATATAATAAAATAAGGCACATTTCATTGAACAGAGCCGAAATTATAGCAGGTTTTCAAAAGACTCCACGAGACGTGATCATATACGTCGAACATAATCCCTTATTGTGTGATTGTGATTTGTACGATTTCTTGCGTTTTCTCGAAGGTGAAATGCATCCAAACGTTCAAAATTACTTTCACATTGTAACAGGAAATTTAACGTGCGTCGAACCAAACGGAGTGGACGAAATAGATATTAATCAATTGCGTTCGAAAACTTTAAAATGTCTTGAGAAAGAAAACTTGTATATTAAAAGCAAATGTCCAATTGATTGTACTTGTTGGATAATCCCGGAAGAGAAAGCTCGTTTAATAGATTGCTCATATAAGAAGTTGCCTGAGCTATTGATCGACAAGACGGATATGAATAACTTGAAACCTATTGAAGGTTATCATATAAAATTGAATATTTCCGGAAATGCCTTAACGGAGATACCGTCCACAGAACTTTTAGGGTCAGAATATGTGACGGATTTAATTATTTCTGACAACAATATCACTAAAATTACACTTAACAAATTGCCGGAAAATCTCCAAGTACAGTATTCCTCATTTTATTTTTGTTTATTTTTTTATCCGATAGAGGAGAGATATCGATAGTACGGAAATAAATTTTCTTCTTCTTATTCCTCTTCATTTTCAGGTATTAGAATTGCATAATAACAATATATCTAGGATCGATGTGGACGTACTGGATTACTGGAAGAATTCGACTTCATTGAAAAAACTAACTTTGCATAAGAATCCATGGAAATGCGACTGCGATGGACGAGACTTACTTGCCTTTATCCAATCGAAACTAATAGACATTCCAGATTTAAGGAAAGTCACGTGTAATAATATGAATATTTCTATGTTGGAAATGACCATTACCGATTTTTGTCCGGTCGAGACGGTTATAATCGTTGGCATAAGCTTTACGATCGCATTATTGTGTTTGTTTATCGGTGGGCTAGTTGCACTGTATTACAGATACCAACAAGAAATCAAAGTTTGGTTGTACGCCCGTCAATATTGTTTATGGTTCGTCACGGAAGACGAATTAGATAAGGAAAAGATATACGACGCTTTTATAAGTTACTCGCATAAGGACGAAGAATTTGTTGTAAACGAATTGGTACCAAAGTTAGAAAGTGGTCCAAGACCTTACAAATTGTGTTTGCATTACCGTGATTGGTTAGCAGGTGAATGGATTCCAACGCAAATCACACGTTCGGTTGAACAATCGAAAAGAACGATCGTTATAGTGTCACCTAACTTTTTAGAGAGTGTTTGGGGCGCGATGGAATTTCGTGCGGCTCATAGGCAAGCCATGAGCGAAGGTAGAGCAAGAGTTATATTAATTTTATACGGTGATATCGGCCCTACGGATAATTTGGATGCCGAATTCAAAGCTTACATAAGTATGAATACGTATGTAAAATGGGGTGATCCGTGGTTTTGGGATAAGTTGAGATACGCGTTACCACATCCGCCAGAACTTACGAGAAATCTCGTTAAAAAGAAAATCTTTGAGAAACATTATCCATGTATACAAATCAATGGAGAAAAGAAAGAATTGATATATCCATTCGGAATCCCTGATACACCACCAGCCGTCACTACTCCACCGGCGGATTCACTTAAAGTGTTTATATGTGATCAAACTGACAAGGATCCTTACGGGAACAGCGATGAGAATGAAGTTGCTAAATTGAATGACAATAACAGACTGAACATTGTACCGGAATGCGAAGCGATCCATAAAAACTTGATCAATAAAATGCAATCCACTACTGTTTAATTCTAAAAATAAGTAATATCAAAATGGTGTGGTATGTCAATATCACGCCCGTGAGATATTTTTCTAAGTTACTCGATTTATACGTTTTTTTTTTTCTTTTTTTTTCTTTCTTTTTTTTTTTTTTTTTTTTTCTTTTAATTATTTTTAAGAAACACACAAGTTTGAATTTATTCGAACTTCGACTGAAAGCACTGAAATCCAAACAACGTAATCGTAATATTAATTATTAGTATAAATTTTCTTTTTTATCTAGTTATATTTCTTTTCTTTTTTTCAACGAAATTTCTTATCCATATATCGTTGAAAAAAAAAAAAAAAAAGAAAAAACATTGTATCATAGAACTACTGAGGAGGGTGTGTTCAAAATCGTCATATTTTTCTTAGGTATTATATTTGAATATAAATACTCTAATAAAAAATATAACAATTTTGGAACAACTCTTAATTTCTAATATGCAATATTACGCTTTAATGTAAGTTAGTCCTATATTCCCTATTATTACTTTTCCATGTACATAATAATCATCTGACATCGACCATCATTTCATATGCAATTTATTATCTTTATATTTGAGTCCATTTCATTTAGAAGAAGAACGGTAGTTTAAGCATTTGTATATAGTTTCAACATTTTTATTCAATATCTTTATAGTGTCTACTTTGAATTTTAAAAAATAAGAAAAATAATGGTACGAATTAGTTTCAGAAGGCGAACAAATCGAAAGAATCTCTTTATAAATAAAATTAAAAGTAAAATGATGCAAAAAATAATATTACTTACCCATGACAGCTTTGGTCCGCCAATTTCAATCGATTCATCGCATATAAACTTGATTTCCGACTTATAGGAACCTGTAATAATATAACAAAAAATAAAAAATTTATAGGGATCGTAAGAAAATATAGATTTTTTCTTTTTACTTACTATTAAAACATTTACTGCCATTGAAATATTCAAGTTTTATACTGTTTCGATTATAATCGAAAATAACGTTCGATAAAGATCCATAATTGTTAGATCCTTGGCACATTGCAAAGCCATTACAGTTTTCCTGTGCTCCACAAATGTTTATACTGTAATTCTTTCCTTGACCTTTGACCTGTAATTTTAATTGATAATAATTTACACTATTTTTTTTTTGTAAGTTATAAATTAATGTACTTGAACGGAATGAAGACTCACATAATGTATTGGTTGTTTTTTATACAATAAAGAAAGATCGAATTGATTTAAAAGAAATCGATCTTGTATTATACACGGTGGGATCCAATCTCCCATGATAGCTCCACAAGCAATGCTAGTTTTCCATTCAAAAGTATATATACAATTATTATAGTCTTTAAATTCTGGCAAGCCCTAAAAATAAAATAATGCATTTGATATATATCAATGAAAAAGTCAAATAATTTATTTTTTGTATAAACGCGAATATTAAATAATTTTATGATCCTTACTTCATTTGTGTCATCGCAAGCAAATATCAAAACTGATGAAATTCTAACGTCTGTTCTTTCTGGACATGTCGAGCCATCGAGGTAACGCAAAATTATTTGATCGTTACTTACTTGCGGTGCTTCTTTAGGAAAACCTAAATTCTAAAATAAAATATTATATATATTAGTACTTTTGACGAAAATATACAACTTCATAGTTAATTATTTACTCACAACTTCTTCTACAGGTTTATTATCAGCATTTAATGAAGCTTTACAAATCGCACTGCCGTGTACACATTTTAAGTCTTCAGTAGGTATTATAGGTCGACATACATTTATATAAAATACAGTACCATTTACTTTTACGATATAATTGTTAGTCGAACTTATTAAAGGAGTTAAATTAATTTCATTACCTACAGTGGCACATTTGATCTAAAATGAAATATTTTATTTGTTAAAATGTCACAGAATATTGAGAATTAATATATTTAACTTCATAAACAATTTGTGATTTATTACTTACTCTTTTTTCACAAATCAAATTAAGATTCCAGTGAATAATCAATTGACAAGAATCTTCTTCTATAATAACTGGATCATTTGATGATCCTTCAGGACCACATGAAAATGCAATAAATGTTTGATAGTATTGATTATTGATACATTTGTCACCGTTCGTATAATTTAAGTAAGGTCCACCCTGCTGCCACATCAGAGTCGTGTTAGCCATACCCATAGATGTACCATTTTCTTTAAGACAAACTCCTAAATACATGAGTGTTAATATTTATAAGCCATTCAAGCTATATTTTATTTGTTAACTAAAAGTAAACGTATTTTTCCTGAAAGATTTTCATTTATTTAAGGACAATATGAAGTTCATTGTGTCATTATTATCATCCCGTTATGTAGCATCGTCCTAACTATTATACTTATATTTCTCAAAGACTGACAATATCGAAGATATATATATATATATATAAATAATGCATAAAAACCATACAATACATACAATGCATGTATCTTCGATATGAAGAGTTATAGATTAAGATATTCTTACCAGGTCAGTAAAGTAGCGATAATCTAAAGCTCATTGGGTACAGTGCATTAGTACAGATATTGTAGTTCATCGATAAATTAAAGTATGAAAAACAATAGTTTTTAAGAACTTTCTTAAGATGGCGACATGAGTTGTTTCTTTACGAGACAAGTTATCATCTCACTCTTTCATATACAACTTTATCAATAAATTGCAATATCTTGGAATGTCACAGTACATAGTATTAGTTTAATAAAATTCTAATTAGATATATCAAAATACCTAACCTGTTCCTGGTTTACATGTATTATCTGAAATGGCTCCACACACACTGAACTTATATTGTGTACCCTGAGATGAGGTGACATTAAAATCTTTATTCATTAAAGATTGTAAATCATACCTACATGAAAGAGTATAAATTATTACGAAGAGTTATATGTTAACTGAATTTAATTATTTAAATGCAAAATTTAATACTTACGTAAAATTTGTAATAGGATTATTTATAGTACATCTTCCTGCTGTTTTTGCACTAGATTCACTTAATTGTTTTAAACTACAAGCAGCTACTGTAATCCATTTCAACTGATAATGACAGCCATCAGTTTCTGTTACTTCTGGAAGTGTGTCCTAGTGAAATAATTATAATAATAACTACACATGATTTTTTCTAACCTCTATCTTTAAGTAACAAGTCCATTGACAAAATACTCACTTCAGCTTCTAAATCGCAGATAAATGTAATAGTTGTTCGAATATGTTCTTTCTGTTGTCCTTTCTTACATATAGCTCCATCTTCGTAATTTAGTTGCAAATTATTGGAGGAATCAAAAACAGGAGTCTTTTGAACATCTCCCAAATTCAAGTACCTGAATTTGAAACAATGTATACATCTATAAACACTTCTTTATCACTTTAATAAAAAAGTATATTTTTTAAATAAACTATATATATATATATATATATATATATATATATATATATACCCTAATTTAGGTCCATTCAAAGGATCATAAAGACAAGCTCCTGAATTCATTTGACAGATTGCATCATATCCAAATATTACAGAATGACAAACATTCAATATTATCTTGAGAGAGGTATTTTTTTCTGCATATACAACATAATTTTCTGAATATCTTTTCAATGGTGATAGATCATAATAGGAATTATCAGAAGGATTAGTCACAGTACAATTTATTTCCTTTCCATTAGCACAAGCCAAAGCATTTACCCATATCATGTAGTAGTGACATAGTTCATTTCTCTGTAAATAATGATCATATTAACATGTCAAAGATAAGAAGCATTGTAATGATAAATGTATAATTTTTATATATTTAAAATTACTTGCTTGTTCGAATATAGTTGGTACTGAATGACCTGTTATAGAATAATCGCATTTCATAATAATATCAACTTTATAATTGATACCTGGTTCACATTCGTCACCGACAAATATAAAACGTATCTGTCCAGATTTAGTTACTAACTCTGGTAATACTTTTCCTAAAAATATAATGGAAATTAAATGCTTTGTATTAATAAAATGCACAACAATAAGAAAAAAAAGATGTATTTACCTATTCCTATTTCTTTGTCGTTTCTTACTAAACATATAGAATATCCATCCTTCCCATTGCATTTTTTTATCAATGGTGAACATAATTGAATTCGTACAGTTTCATTAGAATAATGACGAATTACGATATCCTCTTCAGGATTTGACAGATCAGTTAAATTATAAAAATGGCTAAAGATTTCTTCATAGAATTCACAGTAAGATCCCTTCTTAATTTGTATATTACCCTAAATAACAACAAAAAGTAAATGAATACGTTATTACATATATGTATGTACGTTTGATTGAGAAGAATTGATTCGTACCAAACTAATTGTTGTAAGAGAAAACAAGACAATAAAGACGTTTAAGTTGTACATCTTTCTAATTCGAAGATTCCTTCGTAAATTGCAATGACAATATATTTTCTATTAAAATACATAACAAGTAAGTTCAATATACTGACGTGAATTATCCACACGAACATACACATAAATACGGATGACTAATTACGATATCAGAATTTACGGTCGCTCCTGATAGCGAATCATTTAGGTTAGAATTATTGTCAAACATATCATCGTGAAATTAAGTTCGACGCAACCAATCGATTAATCGTTTCGATAAAAACCTGTTGAGTAATATCGATTGTCAAGTCGTAGAATATCGTGAGTATAAGTATTAATTGGATGATCGAAGCAGATCGAAGTATCGTATCGTCAAATAGAAAGCCGGTCGAAGACATACAAATCTTACTTTTTACTATCTTATTTCGAAAGACCTAAGTTAATACTAAGTCCGTTGCGGCATCAATTTCTTGTTATATATTTGTATAATTATTGATTTATATAATCTATATATTTATAAATTAAATCTAATTATTATTTTATTATATAAAAACGCACAGAACATGAATTAAGAATAATAAATTTTCTATTGTTAACGAAAGATAATTATATGAAATAAAATTTATAGATCTCACTTTGTTTAATAATTATGGAACGACATGAAGTTCAAAAAGGTTTTATAACACTCAAACCTCTTTGTGATTCGTTAATCAAAGATCCGAGTATAAAATGTGCATCACAAGTTATAGATTGCATACAAACAATCTCGGATGGTATTATTCAAGACTTACACAATTATATTTTGTTTCCTGTAATTGTTCATTTACAAAATGAGGATATCAGGTAACATAGAAATTAATTCTTTTATGTTAATATGCGTAATATTCTATCTATATATGATTTATTATTTTCTTTTTAGCAAACGTTCAAAGGAATATTTAGTGAATATCATAAGAACTGTTCTCTCGAAAGCAAGGATTACAAATTTTAAATGTTTTAATAAATTATACACTGTAATTTTATCTCAAATTCATGATAAAAATCAATCACAAAGAAGTGCGTAATAATTCTTATTTATTAATTAAAACTATTGATGCTATCATGTTATGTTTCTTTTTTATTTATAACTGAAAATAATTTTACAGTTATTTCTTCTCATGAAGAATTGAAGGAAGTAGTACTTCTCTGCCTTCAAGATTTATTAAATCGTTGTTTTACGAATGTTATTGAAGAATTATATACAAGACAATACGCACCTACACTTGCTCACGGTATATATTTATGCGTATTAATTGCTAAATATGAAAAGTCACGTTCCCTGAGGTAATTTATATACAATATTATTTTGTTTGTTCTTATACTATAAATATAGAAATTATATGAAATTATTTTATGGTACAGGTTAATAGCTATTGAAACAATAATGACCTTGTGCTATGTAGATGATTCTTCAGATAAGTCTGATATTGTTTTGACAAACCAGATAGCAGACACAATTATGTTATTTTTACCAGGTATAACTAGTGGATTACAAGAAGTCGCTATGGGAAGTGATATTCAAGGACATAAGATTACAATGGTATTAAGATTTATATATGTTCTTTATTATGCTTTACTTATTATATAAACATACTAATAAAGATAAACAATGCACTAAAATAATTTCAGATGGCTATCAGAGCATGGGCTAGAATAATATGTATTGTAATGCAAGATAAGGATAATGAAGAATATGTGCCTTCAGTTGTTAGTATTAATAAGCAACAAACAAATTCAGTTGATCCGTTAGGAAATAAATTACGTCTTGAAGGAGCTACTGGAATTGAAAAGCTTTTAAAGTCTACTACAAGGAATCAAGAGTGGCTGAACGCTGCAGCCATCAAATTAAACATACTTATACAAGCAATGAGTTCTTTAAGAAAACATTCACATTATAAAGTCAGAAAAGAATTAGCTACGAATATTAGTTTATTAATTACTATGTGTGCCAGGTATAATTACTTATAATAATTATATTATTAATTACAACCTATAATGTATATATATATACACATATATATATTGACATATATTCATTCTATAAAGAAATATGAAACCAAGCATTATGGAGTTAATAGAATATTTGATTTCATTATCTGAAGATGATAATGAAGAAGTCAAAGAAGAAGCTAAACAAGCATTAGATAAAATTAATGAATCTTATATGCAGAATATAGATATGAGACCATTGATTGAATTATTGGAAGAAAGCTTTTACAAGTTACTTACACAATTGCCACGTATCATAAGAAGTTCTGGTATTAATATTACTTATATATTGCAATTTGTTTACAAAAATTTATTTTTTTTTTTGTGATATATTCAATGTTCATTTACTTTACAGATGATAGCGAACAACTAGTAGGTTTAAATCACCTTTGTGGATATTTACGATTATTAGGAAAAGAAAGATTGCCCATTATTATACAATCATCGGCACACGTTCAAAGATTGTTACATGCTCTTTTATACATGATCGAAATAGATTGCAGTGATATTACTCTTTTAGAAGATATTGGTGTAAAAGATCTTGATAATTTGACTCATCACAGTCAAACACATTCATGGAGACAATTTAAGTTCATTCAGGATATTTACTGTAAAGAAAAAATTTTTACTATATGTGAGCTTTTGGGAACATACGGTGATTTAAGAATTTTAGTTGATAATATTCTTCAAGCTATGTATAATATACCTCAATATAGAAAAGAATTAATATTTCTACTTAATTTCATATTAAATGGTAAATAAAATATTTGTCTTAGAGCATATAGATTTTCTACAAACAAGTTAAATTATTATTAATTTTGTAATATTATAGTACCTATTAACAATACATCAATGGTATCCTTATATAAGGAAATAATTGAATTTTATACAACAGAAGATTTTTGGTACTTACCCCTCGAAGTTACAGAGGATATACCATTATGTGTTGCACAAAATAATGTAGTACAGTGTTGCCTTTTAACAGAAGGTTTAGGACAAATTGCAAAAAATTTAGAAGACGGTTATGAAAGATTTCTGCTTAAGACTTTATATTTAATTATTGAAAGAGCAGGTAATATTTACTCATTATTTATTTATACATGTATAGATATGTGTTATTTTTATTATATTTTTATTGCAGGAAGTCCAAATAGTCTTTTAAGTTATGTAGGTATTCAAACTCTACAAAATATTGCAGAATCACAAAAACATAAAACAATAGGAGACCTTTTACGTGTTAATGTAGATTATTTCTCTTATCATGTTACTGTTAAACTACGTAGAATTGAAAGAAATCCAGGAGTCCTTGATGTTGTTGGAATTGTGATGAAATATAGTTCTATGGATGTATTACCATGCTTGAAAGAAATTGTACAAGATGTTCTTCTCCAGTTAAATACTGTCTTTCAAAAACGAAATACGTATTCTTTTTTAAAAGTTTTCTATATATTTATAATGTATATAAAGAAATTAATATCAGACCCAAACACAGATGTAACGGAAGAATCACCTACATTAATACAAAAAGATTCTGCGGAGATCATTATACAAAATTTATTAGAATATTACGAAGCAAAAAAAGCAAATGAAAAAATTGACCAAGATTTTAATGATCCAGTTACGGACGTACAAAGTACAGATATGCACAATGTAGAATCTGAAATTAATGAAATCGATCTGGATGAAGGTATTAAATTTTTAAATATATAATTATATATACATTTTAGTATGAGTGCATAATAAACATCAGTTATCATTATTTCAAATTAAAATAAATAAAAACAACTTTCTTTTTCTTACAGAAGACAATAATAAAACCTTACCAATACATATACAAATGATTGAAGATGTTTTGAAAAGATGCTTGCATTTTTTACCTGCAAAAGATATAAAACAATCACTCATTGCTATGTTAACGTTAGAGGAAGGTTTACCAATTTTAATCAAATGGGAAAATCAATTATTACCAATTGTACATCAACTTTGGCATCCATTGGTAGACAGATTTAAAGATCAAAATGTACTTGTTATTAATCGTGCATGGCAATTATTTCGTGTACTTGCACATATCTCTAAAGATTTCATTAGGTGCAGAACATTAAAGTAAGTCAACTTATGTTCGTTCAAAGAAAAAAAAAAAGATTAAATTAAAATTTTTAATTGTCTAATAACAATATAGACAAATATTGCCGGCACTGTCAAAGTTCTTGGATAAATCTGCTAAGGAAAGCTATAATAAGCCTACTAATGCAGTTTATAAGTTCACACAAATGTACAAACTTCAAAGAGAATTGATATCTACATTGAGCCAAATCGTGAAAGATCTTAAACTTCGTGAAAAGGATCTATGGAATGTATTGAGTATTACAGAACCATATCTCAGTTCACATCAACATCCACTATTACAAGTAAAGTACTTGTCAGTGTTGAATAATGTACTAACATATAATAGATTAATTGTATAATATTTATTGCAGAATTGTTGTGTAAGTATGTATAAAGAACTTGCTGATTATAATAGCGATATTGTTTGGGTGAAATGTCTTAGTATTTGGTATTCTAAAATAGCAAAAATTCCAACCAATAAAACGTTCAATTTGGAATGCTTAAAGGTAGTATATATATTTTAAAAGTTATACATTTTGTCGAATATTTCTTTATTGATTTTTTTCCAATATAGATGAATTTTATACATCATTATTTTACATTCTTTTAGATTACAGAAAATGCTATACCAAATGAATATGTTAAAAATTTAACAATAATAATAACATATATTCAAGAAAAAATCTAGTCAAACACAGTCACAATGGAGATAATAAAAATTTATTTCTAAATGTAAGAGTATAATCGATAAAATAAATATGTGTATACTCGCAACTTCATATGGGAAACTACTATGAAGGATATTCTTTTGCCATGTAACTAAACGTCTCCTAGAAACATGTAGGTGATTTACATTAAATAATCATAACTACATAATATATTATATGTATAATGTATGACATACATGCTGCTATTGTAAGAAAGCTACATCTCTTCAAATTTTTGAAGTGGAATGTGCTCGAACTTATTGTATTATTTAAATCTGTATACTTAAGAAATATTCACGTACATGCGGAGTAAGATTTAATACCATCATTATCATGGACTTGTGAAAAGAAATAAAATAATAATTATCTTAACAAAAGCAATGTATTTTACATATTTTTTAAAAACATCATAATTAATTGTGAAAACAATTTTTTGGGGGAAAATATGACATGACAATGTAAAATACTTGATGATATAACAAATTGGATATCCTTTGTAGGGGTACAAGTATATGCACACATGGATTTTTTCTTGCAGCATATATATATATATATATCTTATTTTCAAAAAAAAAAAAGCAATTTGTTAAAGTCGATTATAAAAAAAATGATATTCTTCAAGAATGATATATTTACGATAATCATTTAATTGTTATGGTCCTCTTAGCATGCATTAAATTGCATATCTCTTAATAGATTAAAAATTTGTAAAAGAAAACTACATAATCTGTGCGCCTTGTACCAGTAAAGATATAAATTCTACAGCATTGTGTTAAAAAATTCTGGGATAGATAACTAAGCTATAATGCATTTACTTCGTATCGTAGTTAACTATTTATAAAACAGTTTTTCTTTTTTTTTTTTTATTTTCTTTTTACAAATCATTAGCAAAAACTTTGCCTATAGTGGTGAAATACTTAAGAATGTTACACATTGATTTTCTATTAAAATCAGTGTTATCATTTCCATGCCTGCTTTTGAGCCTTCTGTGACGCTAATTTCTTCGTTACATATGACGATATTAATAATGCTGCTAATACTATTACAATGAGATAATAGTCGAAGTCTTCTTTTAACACATCGAATGTCTTAGATGGTGCCACTCGCGTGTAGAACATATCTGTTAAAAGTATAACATGATGAAATGTACATGTTTATATTTTTTTTTTTTTTTTGTTACAGATTGCACAATTATGAAAAAAAAAATTTACTTCATTGTAACTTACCTAATCCATATACAAAAATTAAACAGGTACTCTCAAGACCACTAGGACTAGTATGAATGCCTAATACTCTAAATATACTTTGATTATAATTTATGATAGTTTCCATATGAATTGGTATTTCAGGCATATACGGTATAACACCTTCTTCGCGCATTTCAGGATTAATAGGACGTCTTGGATCCACTATCATCCATGGTAACTCTATAATTCCACCATTTGCCAGGGAAACTGTTAAACATAGTTACAATTTAAAAGTATTAAGAACATATTTATTTTATGTTCAAAGATTATTAATAAACGGAGACGTACCTATAATATGTTTACTAGTGATACCTTTCTCTGTAATAGTCTCTCTCATATATTCTATTGATGCTGGAAAAATGTATGCTTGTCTTTCCACGATCGGTAATTTGGTTGTAGCCAAAGAAGAAAACACTGTCAAATAATTAAATAATAATGTGAATATATAATATATATCTTAAATATGAAGGATAGTTTTGTATAGTTGCTAATTGATTTACCTGTTGTATTACTCTGTATTTTTCCTTCGTAAAGTTCCAAAGTTGCAATTTCTGTCCTTCGACTTTTTTCATTAAAATAGCTATATATCAACCAGTTCTCTGAATGTACTATATGGAATGGACCACGAACTCTTTTATGTACAATAGAAAATATCATGGCACCTGATACTACATCCAGTAAATAAAGGTTGAGTGTATCTATATTATTATTAAAAAAAAATAAAATATACATATATATATAAATATATAATTTTTAGTTAATTGCATAAAAATTTTTCTTTAATGTAGGAGAATTATTTTTACTAGATATACTCACTTTTGTGAGTACTTCCAACACCTTCTGATACCACTGCTACTAAATTTGGATTAATGTATTTATAAAGGACAGATCTATCACTTAAAACTCTACCTTGAGAGTGGACACGTTCGATTGAATTTTTTGAGAGAACTTGTATTATTTTTTGATTTTTTGGAGAGAGCAATAATTCCCAAACTTTATGAGCTATTAACTCCTATATAAAAAAAAAAAAAAAAAAAAAAAAAAAAAAATCTCAGTTAATATCCTTTAATTGTTTTGTTATACCGTGCAATTATTAAAATTTTTAAGACCTGAGATGTGCTGTATGAAAGAGAAAATCCAGATAACAAGCCAGTAGCTTGATCTGCAGTAAATATATAAAGATTCTTTCCCAGAGAAGCTGCAATAGTAGTTGCACTTTCAGGATAGACATGAATTTTATCTCGTGCATCGAGTATAAGGATGCCTCGTAGAAAATCATCCGTCGTTATATGAAGTAGCATAGATTGTTTTATTCTGTATCCTAATTTTATCAATCCATCTAAAGGCTGCCCAGTAATTGGATTGAATGTATATATAATGCCTTCTCCGGATACCTAAGATATAAAAAAAATTGTAACTATTGATAGAAATAAATTAGACTATAAAAACTTATTTAAAATACAAATAACACGATACTTTATCTTCTGCTAATAATGTACATTGAGGTGGATACGGAAAATGCCTGCTTCCTCGTTGTACGTATAAAACCATTGTATCTGATATTTTGTTAAACCCACGAATATTGGGTATTTTAAGTTGCCAAATAATTTCACCTTTTCTAGTTTCGATACCAAAGATCTATAAAACGAAATAAAAATATAATTTTATTTGGCAATATTGTAAAATTATGTAGAAATTATAATCCATTGTATTATTTTCTATACCTTTCCAGCTGATGTAACAGTAACAATCATTTTATGCAAATTGAATTTATCTCGTACTAAATCGGTTCGTTGATTAGATTGCTGTGGGACCAAGTCTAACATAGATTGTATAAAAGCTTTTGCTTGATTAAATTGAGAAATAATTCTTCTTAACATCATGCTTAATACATCCCCTGGGTATAGATATATAAAAAAAAAATAAAAAAAAATAAAAAAAAAAACAAACAAATTATTAGAAATTAATTTGAAATAAAGCAAAATTAATAGATAAAAATAAAAAAATATTTGCATATTTATATCTATTTATTGCAATCGCTTAAATATTATTATGTTAATCGTATAACAAAAATTAGCATACAGCAGGTATTTTAATAATCACGATTTATTCGCAAATTGGCATAATAAAAATTAATGCATCTATATTTATAGTAAGCACTCTCTGTTTTTTAATTGCACATGCATAAAATTTCTTTTGAACTATGCATAAATATATGTATAACTATATTTGCTTATAAAAAAATTGTTAAATATTAAATGAACATTATCTTTTAATGATATAGTGCAAGAAATCATTATAAACTTAATTTATCCTTTTAAAGCATCCATAAAGGAAAACATTTAAAATTTAGGCGGGTAAACATTAATATTTCTACTGTAGGTAGATATACTGCTAAATCATGCAAATATAAATTTTGTAGATAGCAGTAAGAAAAATGTTTTTTCAAATTAGTTTTTCCTGCTCCACTACTTACATGAAACGTCTACATCAATACCTGCCAGCAGCCATTCACAAAAGAAAAGTTAATTAATATAACTTAGGAAATATGTTATTTCTCAGAAATCAATTGCCACTAAATAGTATCAGTTAATCACAACAGTTATTAATAGTTGCAATAGCAAGCTTTCCTGTGAAACTTACTAAAAAGTAATAACAGTATACAAAATCCTAAAAGTAGATGTATCATAAGCATTCTCAATCCATCAGTATATAAACTTTAACAGTTATAAATACTGATACATTTCCAACTCACGACAGTACAGGCATAAAACTCAAAAAAAAAAGAACTATTTTTTGATATGTCATTATATGTTCAGAAAAACTGTTGTGTCTTATACTTCGTACATTTTTGTTGTTCTTATTTTTTGTTTACTCTTGTTCCCTAATATTTTTGATGGAGAGTATGCATATGCAATTACACTTTGTGATTTTAACTTTAATTTATAATTATTAATTAGAAAAATTATACATACTTTCTTTCTGATCAAACTCTGTTTCGATGGCTTGATCTCTGTCTGACATAGGTAATTCTATAATTTCAACAGCTACAATTTTTGCAAGTGCCTCTTCTCTTGTCCATACTAATTTGTTATGTTGCAACAATGCAATACTGTGATCTTGCGAAGACAATAAATAACGACATATTAATCCTTTTGTTTGACGTACACAAACCGATGCCACTATTACTGGCGATAACAATGAAACATGCGAAAGAGTTCCAGTTATGTTTGGTAATGGATTAAATGTCAAAAGATCTGTTGCTACAATTTCTGTAATCTAAATTACAGATATATTGATTAAAAATAAATAAGATTGAATATTTAAATATATAAAATAAAAATCGATCTTTACTTACTTCATTTCTATAAGTTGATTCTAGCAATACTTTTTGATTACCTATAGAAGTGATATATAGAGTTGTATCACCTGCAATATCTCTTTGAATTGGAACTGAAGTTTCTCCAACAACAAGAATTCGTTTTCTTTGATTGTTATCTGCGGTGATAGATACCACAGCTTCATCTCCAAGTACAGATTCCAATTGGTATGGTCCTTGTGTTCCAGCACCAAATATAGTATTTATAGTAACCATTTGTGGTTCTATATTTGTATCAAATAAATGTACTAAAAACAGCATGCCCAAAGAATTGTCCCCCTTTAAGCAAGCTAAATATGGCGCAACTAAAACACATCTATGAAAAAAGAATAATATGATTTTTATATATCAACAATTCTAGAGATAAATATATATATATATATATATATATATATATATATCATATAAATAATATAATTTATATGAATCCTTACTCTGTTTCAGAAGTTATAAACGGAGCTGATACTTTTCTTGATTTTAATTTTTCACCAGTTTTACTATCATATGATGTTACCTCAACTCCACTATTGTAGATAGGTAAAATATGGTGTAATGTTCCATCCTTGATATGCCATTTTACTTCTTCTATTCTATGTCACAAAATATTTAATTTTATAATATATGAAACAAATAAATTTTATATAACATAACATAAATATTAAATATTCTAACAACTCCATTTAAAATCCATTTTATGATATTGATGTTTCATTCTCTAATATTGCCTGACAAAAATAATATTATAAAAATAAGTGATATAAATTGAATATTCAAATTATTGTAACATGTATACTTTTTTTGAAGTGTATAGTGTTAAGTACATCAATTATTATTGTGCACTAAATGAAAGAAAAAAACCTGTTAGCAGAATACAATCCCAATGTAGAAAAGGATCTAAATGTAGAATCATGTCTGAAAAATCAATTGCGGTCTATAATCAATTCTCTAGGATCCAAGGAAGATGTCAATTTTTTTTTACAACGAATGAAATTTTAACAAATTTATCTTTAGAAAGTTTCATCATATAATTTTAATATTTCATAATTTTCTTTGACTAACCTATCAGAGTTTTGTTCAGCAATTGGCCATTCATTAAGTATATGCCCTGTAGCTAAATCCCATGCACGAACAAGGGCTGGAACTCCACCGCTTACAGATATCAGATCTCCATCTGCAACACCTCCCAATGTACGAATACGACCAGCGTATCCTTTCTCTAATACCCTTCTCCATAATATTTGACCTGATAAATAAGAAAAAATAAATTATCATTCAATTTTAATCATTTAATATCAACTTTCGAAAAATTTTATGTGAGAAAAAATAAATGCTATATTTAAACAATATTAAAAGTATAACTATATATATATATGTGTGTATATATATATATATATCATATATATTGTTAAACTAATTAGATTTCATACCTGTTTTTAGATTTAATGCGGCAATAACGTTTTCTTCAGTCGCAACAATAATCTTTTTAGCCGTCGAAATCGTGTCAAAACTGGCAAATTTTATTTTCCCAACGTAATTTTGTTTCCTACAAATTGTAATTAAAAAATTCTAATATATACGAGATGCATAGTAATTTATGATTAAGTGTTATTTATGTATTATTTGAAATGCTGATTCCGATGGTCACTGGATTATAATAGAAACGTGATTTACCAATCGAATTTTCCCACTTGGTCCTCATATAGACATAGAGAAAAATTAAATAAGCTTATAAATACAATAAGATATTGCAATATCTGTACATCCGTTAAAAACCGGCTGATATTCCCTCTAAAAGTCCATGGAAAGGAAGCCATGATGAAAAATCTCTATGTATCAAAGTATCAGCTGGTATCGGCTTCTGTTAACTTTTCTGCTAGGCCCTCAGAAGCTAGGGCATGTGAAAGTATAAAATTGTATAAGACTGTTTGATTATCTACAAATTGTAATTCTAAACCAGAAAAAGCAGATGGCGCAGTAGTACGCTAAGTTAGTGCCTTGTTACTCATGATGAATCTGCTGTATTGTACATTCATTATATATGTATACACAAACATACACGTGTGTGTGCGTGCGCGTGTATGTGTCCGGCAGTCAAAAGCAGTCATTGGTTATTCATAAGTGATATTAAATCATAATCATGAGATTGATTCATAACGATGAGTTATTGTGAAATTTACGCATAATTGCAACAAGATAGAGCAAAATAATTCTTTCAAATATTTCCTTCATTCATTGCATGTTCCAAATAGAACGTGACATTTACGCACAAACGAATATGGCACAAATTTATATAAAATAGTATGGAGATGCGTAAACGTAACGAAGCTTTTAATCAAAGTTTTTTTTTGGTGTAATCCAATTTAACATATTGATTTTTAGCCACAAGACTTTCATTTATCAATCTAATATTTCTTTATGATACAGATAGTATAATTTTGTATTTAGTGATTTCTGGTTATTTTTAGAATACTTTTGAGATATACAAGTTATCTGTCATTCGACTGAAGATAAATACAAAATTTAAAAAAGAAGAGGAATCTGTTCTTTATTTCTAATATTGAACAAATAAGTAATTACAAAAAAGCTTATTGAAAATGTTTTCAAGCGGTCCTAATTACACAAAACTGAAGACACATCTTAGGTTAGCTATAAACAGGTTGAAGCTTTTAGAAAAAAAGAAAACTGAATTGGCTCAAAAAGCACGAAAAGAAATAGCTGATTACATTGCGGCTGGAAAATATGAAAGAGCAAAAATTAGAGTGGAACATATTATAAGAGAAGATTATATGGTAGAAGCTATGGAATTAATCGAAATGTATTGTGACCTCTTACTTGCCCGCTTTGGCTTAATTCAACAAATGAAGTAAGTCATGATACTGCTAATTTAAAATCTGTTATATTCATTCACATCTATATATTTGTGATTTTTTTTATATATAATACTTATACTTTATACAGAAATTTAGATGAAGGCCTAGCAGAAGCTATTTCTACAATAATTTGGGTTGCACCTCGTATTCAAACAGACGTACAAGAGATAAAAGTAATTGCTGATATATTAACTACTAAATATGGAAGGCAATATACGGAAGCTTGCAAAGAAGAAGCTATACAAACTATATCTGAGAAATTGAAACATAAAATGAGCGTACAGTCTCCATCTAAACTTTTAGTAGAAAAATATCTAATTGAGATTGCAAACAATTATAACATAGAATATAAACCGGATCCACAAATAATGGCAGAAGGAAAAGATGCTCTATTAATAGATATTGGAAGTAACAACGGTGATTCTAGAAATAATTTAGATCTTGCTAGCGGTGGTAGTAACGCACCACAACCGGCTGGATTTATTGGGTTTCCACAGGCTCCTCTGCTACCGGATTCAAATATAAATGTTATGGTAAGATATATGAGAATTGAATTAATAATTGGATTATTTGGAATTGTTTGAATTAAAGCCTTAGATTATGTAAAGAAAATAATATTTTTATTTTTTATTAATAAGAACTCTGAGAAAGGAACTCCACCTATAGGATTTGTACCTCCAATAGGACCTGCTACATCCTCGGATAAAGATCAAAACACACCCTTCAATCCTGCAGCATTTTCATATAACATCCCATTAGATAATGGTAATATAAATAAGCCTGTAAGTAATAAAATACTTATCTGTATTTTTTACTGTAATTATATTTAAGAGTTAAAAATATTAATTCTTTGCCTTATAATTTCTTGTGAAATTCTTTATACTATATATGAGACAAACATGAGAAAGACGAGTTAGGCTTAAAATATGTATATTAGCAGAAACATATTGAGCGTATAATCAGATTGCAAAGTAAATCCATATGTTTCTTCATCACTGAGTATGTATGCATAATCATGAATTAAATCATAAGGCAAGGAATTAATTAAACTAACAATAAATAGTTCTTCTTTTGAATTAATATGTGGTATTATTGAATTACTGAATATCTGATTCAGGAAGATGATTTACCACCTCCATATGGCGCATTTCCACCTGACTTGAATAAACAAGTAAGTTGAAGATACAATTAACTATACTTTATTGGTATACTTTATACTTTATTAATAGCAGACAGATGAGAGTTGAAGAATTTAATAATTGGGAAAACTAATTTTTTGTCTTGTTCAGTCTGATGAGAAACCAAAGCCTCAGCCACGATCCAAAATTCCAATGAGTAATTTTCAACTTCCCGATTTACCCGCTGTACCATCAGGAAGTGAATTACCTCAGAATACATCTGAAAATGATGATATAGATTTTGATGACCTAATGAAACGCTTTGAAGACTTAAAAAAAAGGAAGTAATAGTAAAGTATTTTATATGATAATTATAATCAAAACATATAAAAGTATACTATACTCTATTGGTTACTATAATAATTTACACTAATGTAAAGATAATATCACATATTTGAATATTAGTAAATAATATATAGAGATCTATAAAATAATACTTTTTAACGGATACTAATGTTTTTATAAACGCAAAATATAGGATAATATTGTTGTAAACATTTCAAATAAATACATACAGTTTATTAATTGTTAACATAGATATTTATTAAAATTTTTGTCCATAATTACATTATAACTTTCTAAATATATGCCTATCATTCTTTTTGATTTTAATAATTATTGCAATGATATTGTATACTGAAGAAATTGGTGCAAATTCTAAAATCTAAAGATGGTGAAAATCAATTATATGTTCCAATCTTCACATTTCTGAAAACACGATGTTATTTGAAAAAAAGTACATTATTTGTGAATGCAATTAGTAAAATAATAAATTGTCTTACTTCTTTGCCCTTTCCTATTAAACAAGTAAGCAGATTTTGTGAATATTCACATTTTTCCATTCTATTCACAGAATTAAGAAAATGGAAACATTTTATAATAGATTCTTCTATAAAGTCACGTAATTCTGGATCCTGGATTCTTTCTGTCATTACTCGTATCATAGATTCTCGTATCGGAAAGCCTCTTTGATCAACCTTAATAAATAATTTAAATCAGTTGTAAAATATACATTATCTCGATATTAACATTTATTAATACTTACGACATTTAATTCGTTGAAAAAACATTGAATAATGCACTGTAATATTAGATCAAATGAAAAATTAATAGATAATATCAGTATACCATTGTTAGACAACTATTTTATAAAAAGAAATTATTAATATTGTCTTCATTATGCCTTACAGAGTCATTTTGCCTTTGGTTGTAATTCTCTTGATAATTGTAATTACTTCCAGTATTTCCCCAGTTAGAATTTGTCATTCCCCAATTATTTGTATCATAGTAACCCTCTACATTTTTTAATCTATCATTGGCATTATTAGAACTATAAGACAGTGGATTACCATTTCTTGTAGATTGACCAGGTCTATTGTTTCTGATATTGATAAAAGAAAAATAAGATAATTTTAAAATAATTCTTATAAAGAGCATTCATTTTTGAATTCATCACCTATTATTCTCCTCATTTAAAAAATCATTAGTATAATATCTACTATTATTTTTGACAAAAAACTTGTTATTAAAACTATCTTCATTTGAGTCAGAAGAATCTTCTGATTCATTACTTTCATTGGAAGAGGAATCAGTATCATAATTATTATGTCTTATATTTCGGTTTTTACAAGTTTTTAAAATTTTTTCAAATCGATCAGTTTGTTGATTAATTGCCTGACATCTTAGTGCCTACAAAATATACAATAGAATAGAATTGAAATTAATGTCTCTTTTTTTTTCAATTTTTATAAATATTTCTATATTAGAAGTTTGTAAAAAATTATTAACTTACTATACAAAAATGAAGACATGATAACAAGATAAGAGGTAATAAAACTGTAAAACAAGACTTCATTTTGCCATCTACTGATCGAAGTGCCTTTGTGACCCATAATATATATTCTGATCCATAAAACTCTTTATATAAACAGTCAGTTTCAATTATAATGTTATTTGAACTTATATGAAAGATTAATGAGATTATTTCTAATTTAATTGACATTTCCTTATTCTATCTAGTAATCTACAATACCACGGAGATATGGCTCATTTAATTCTTCCTGTTATGAAGTTAATTTATTTACTACTAATTTCAATAAATGTATAATTGCCATTAAATAGAATACAATGTATTTTATAAATATTATTACATATAATACTTGTAGTTTATTATTTAATACTTTTATAATGGATCTTATATAAAATAAATTGAAAAATAAAAATATTAGAATAGGAATTGAAATAATATTATTCTTTTTATAATAATGCTTACATAAAATAAGGAATGCTTGTATGCTTGTATGCTTGCAGAAATGCTTGGTGGGGATATTGGAAAGTTCCAGGTTTTAGCTAAATATGCTTCATAGAATAAAGAGCTGCAGTTCAGTTCGTGCTTTCTTTTGAGAAACAATGTGCAACATAACATGCATTGTAAGTACACAATTATTATGTTTCATTGTATTTATAAATGTAAATAATTCCTAGTTTCAAAAGTATTAGAGTTATTGACCGTAAAATGTAATGAACCGTGAAAGCATGACATTTGAATAAAAAGTGTACTACTTTCACATTATTTCTATCTGAAATACCTAATCTATAAGGAAAGCATTAATACATATCCAAACACTTAACTAAATATTTGTTTTATTTACAGTTGATTGGAATTGTTTTAATTTGTTCATTACCTTCACAAACGCACAGCAGTATTTATGATGATAAAATTAATTTACAAATAAAACATAACTTAGAAAATATAGCAAAGAAGCATTCAAATGATATTAAAACTGTGAAAGTATCAAAACTTAAATATACATTAAGGAATATAACAAATAAATGTGGAATTGAAAAGACATGCAGTAACATGGAAAAGAATTTTACAAACAATTCTGATAATTATAATAATAAAAAAATAATAATAAATTTAGTTCCACCATTAACAACAAGTAAAGATTATTACACTTATTTTAATAGAAGGAAAAAAGAATTAAAACATAAAAATGTACAAGACGATGCGAATCGACATAATGTACAAAATGATAAATATGAAAAACAAAACACACCTATAAATCGTACGAATCCTACAATTGAAAGTAATCATCTACCTTACATGCGCGACCACGCGCCAATGAACGTAACAAAGGTAAAAACTTGAATGATATAATTACATAATAATATTAAAAATCTACATTTTATAAGAAATTTAATTTTATTTATAAATATTTACAAGAAAGTTAAAATAAGCAGAATTATACTGTGTACAAAGAACCGTAAATAATAGTTTTTACAGGAAGCTTCGCAAAATCAAATCGGATATAATAAAAATTACAAAAAAAAGTCTTCTACGAATGTGTCGCAAATTTCACCTGATGGAGACAGAGTAGAATTTCAAATACAGGGCCATGAAGGTCCAAAAACATATATCTTTGGGTTTGATACTGGAACTGGGTAAGTGTCAAAGTAACAGTATATATGTATATATTTATATATATATATAAAGTCTGATTTATTAATAGATTACATACAATAATTTTAATTTTTATAGAAAAAATAGACAATATAGATTAGAGGAACGTTTTAACGACGGTACAGTAAAAGGTCATTATGGTTATTACGATGCTAGAGGAAAATTACGAACTGTCAAATATATTGCTAAACCTATTGAAGGTTATCAAGAGAAGCATCATGAAACAATTATTCATGGAGTTGAACATTGAATATCACTTACCAACAATGTGAGGTTAAAACGTTTATTAACAATAACAATTAGTGTATACAAAAAAAAAATTAACACAAAAAGATATAAATCTTGCCAAGATAGATACACATGAATATATTAATAAATCTAATTTATATCGAACATATTTAAGATTCATTGCAAAAAAGAAAAATATAAGATTATATTTTATAAGCCCCTTTTATGTATTGATCTTTAACATGTTCACTGATGGTTTACAAAATAATAATTTTTGACACTTTTGTAACATATATATATATATATATATATATATATATATATATATATATATATATATATAAATGGTCTATGTATAGTCAAAACTAGATTTTATTTTATTTTTTTTATATCAGCAGCCCCATAAGATGAACTGTTACTTATCTCAGACATTTGAATTGTTTTGTACATTAGCAGATAAACTAAAACAAGAAGTAAAATAAAAATCAGTTATAAAACAGGCAATACATCAATGTACATTATTTATAATTCTTAACACAGAAGTATATTACACTTTATGTAATAACATATAAACTAATTTATATAAGTTAGATTATATAAAATAATTTAATTATTATAAAATTATAGAATGCTTACATAGAACAATGATGCCCAATCCAATAGTAAAGTATACAGTTGAGCCAGATAAAAAGAGTTGAATAAGATAATACAACATTGGTACTGATACCACGACAACCCAAAATAAGGTATTGATCAAAGAATAATACCTTCTTTTTAACTTGAATGTATCTGTTTTAGGAATTCCACTTGTTGCAAAAAAATCACCAGTTTCATGAAAACTTTCCATCATTTTATCCTAATAGAAAAACAAATAATAGCCATTTGTTTAGTTTTCCTAACAAAATTATTATCATATAATATCTATATGCGAATTTGATTTAAAAATATCGAACCTTTTCTTGATATAATTTGTGCAACCATTCAGCAGCAGCTTCATCTCCTTCTGGTACTTCTTCTAAAGGTATTCTCTTCATATACATATGACCTTCTATTTTTTTCCCTAAAAGTAGATTTGTCATGGTAGGCTTAACAGAATCACTTTCTTTAAATGCTATTTGAATATCATATATAGCCATATTTTTTCCTCTCATATAAGGAATGCTAGAAATAAATCCTTTTGTGCGTGGAGTTAAATGATATTTTAAGATTGGTAGATTCTTTTCTTTGGCAAATTTTTGACTGGCTTCTAATTTCTTAGGTGTAACACGTGTTCCCTCTGCGTATAGAAGCAGCTGAAAATTATTAAATATATTTAGGAATAAAGTGAATGATATTCTTCACTTAAGAACTTACTTACCCATATTGGATCAGGATATTCTATTAATTCTTTAATTTGAGATCCTATCACATCTTTGTCTTTATTCCAATTTCTTTCTAGAAAGATACTTTCTGCAAATTTCCATGCCCATCCCAATGTAGGAATGTATTGTATAGATTTCTTGGCATATGCTTTACAATTCTGTAATTTTACAAATTACGTAGAATTCTCTTTTAATTGTTTTCTATACGTAAACAGTTCGTTACATACCCCTAATACACCTATACGATCGCATGACACCCACCCTAATAACCAATCTACTTCGTAACTATGGTTCATCAGAAGATATGCATGTTCTTGGCCATAATATTTGTCAAAGTCTTTTTTATCTATGTAAAATGTAACATCTGCTCCAGCCCACCATTCTGCCATACATACTAATTCTATAAATAAAAAATATATTTTAAGTATAACTATATTTTTTAAATGTATTCTCTAGCATTAGCTTCTAGCACCAACTTACCGCTATAAAATGAATAACAAAGATAATAGTTGATCTTGCGATAAAAGTACTTAGAGAAAGGTCTAATCCCAAAATACAAAATACATTGGAAGAAATTTATTATTAAGCCAGATGTGAAAAATGTAATGGCAAGCATAAGATGTACAATTGATGATCTTTTCAATGAGGAAAGGATGCCCATTATTGTAATTTATTATTTCTAATCTGTGCGCTTTGTAGAAGACATATACTTATTTCTCAATCTAAAACAAAACGTTTTATATACTTGGAAAATAATGTACACCTTAAGTTGTTCTTAGAATACATAAATCTGCACTGATCACAAATACTAAGTGTTCTAGCAACTATATAAATAAATACATTTCTACTTGTTATATCTACAAGTATATTTTTTACTTCTTACAAAATATAATAAATATAGCATCATGGATACAGCAGGATAAGACTACACTAATTAGAAATGAAGCTATATATATTAAATCTTTCTTTTATTCAAATATTATATAAGATGTCCCAAATTTATTACGATTAAATAATACTAGATATGGACATTTATATAGTATTATCTCTTTAAAAATTTTAAATTGATATTAATACTTGATGAGATAACAAATAAATAAAGAATTTAGAAAGTAAATATAAAGTTTCTCAAGTCATTGTATTATCACTTTTTCATAATAGATCTGATATCATCGACATTAATATATTTTATTTGTAATATATTACTATTTTGCAAATATTTATAAGAATATAATTTGTTTTAGCATATGAAATTAGTTTATTAGTAATAATATAAACTATAAAAAATAGACTATAATTAAGGAATAATGTTTCAATTATTGTAATTCATCAATTAAGTAAGAAATTATATCATTGTATAGTACTTGATAAGAAATCATCAAGCATATATTGGTATTCGATTATTTGATAATATTATCATTTATATTTTTAAATATATTTACCTAATTTGGCATTGTTGTGAATTTTACATGCTTTATTAAAGCATTATCAAATTATTAAAGGTGTGGTATTCGTCAGTAATACTTTTCTAGAAAATTGCAATCAAAACAGAAATGTAAAACTGTGATTACTAAGATCGAAGTTCGAGCCTACAATATTCCAAAGTTCATAAGAAATGACACGTAAAGAACGTTTATTAGCGCCACATCGTATTTATGTAAATGTTTACTCATTAAAATTCTGATAGAAAAAAAATAGTTAAAGATTAATATTGACTATAAAATTGTTGATAATTATTGATAAATTGTTGACAAATTTAAGTATATAATTTAAAGAAATAAATATTAGAGGAGAGGGGCACTGAGAACCCCTATTTGCTTTTACACTTATTTTTATTTAGAAATTACCTAAAGCACAGTTTACAAAAAATACCAAATATATAAATACAAATGTATATATATATACATAAAATATATGTTTATATATATATATAAAATTGATTGCAAATTTGAAAGATTATATTCAACATGTTAAAGTCATTGACATCAAAGAAAGATTTTTTACGTAATAATAAATAAATTAATTATATGTATTTACTCTACGATAGTGGTAAGTTTCCAATTTACTGCGAAAGTTTTCATGGTAAATTTATAATCAAAGAACGACGTTTATGATTGGTTGAGTAAAAGTACTAGTTATTATTCTTTTGTTTTAAAATGATTTTAGGGATAAACGTAAATTATTTTTTGTACTTTGTTTTAGCGCGAAATTAAAATCAGTTAAAATAAAACAATCGAAAAACAAAACAAAGATTTAGTATATATAACTTTGGCTAAAGTAATGATATAAATATCTTATCTTCTTTTATACTTTCTTTAATTATATTACACTATAGAATACCATGAAAAGTAGTATAATGAATGAAAACATAAAAGTAGATAAGATATATTTGATTTTATATATTTTATTATCCTGTATCTCTGTATTGTTTAATTTAATTTATTAATTTTACAATATATTTAATACAAAAATGATATTTTCTATTTACAGGTACTAGATGGATATATATTGATATGTGTTTACCTTTATACATTTACCATATAGGAACATCAATCTCATTTTTAGGAACGCTTTATAACCAGCCAATCGCTGGTCACTTCGACACGCCCTTTAAATGTTCGTTTTTTTATGAATGCAAGTAAAACAGTTAGGGATTAACTACAGTTTTGTGATTGTTATTATATTGTTCTATTTTATAGTGTTGTCGTAATTTGGTTTGCTTATTGTTTAATATATAATTGAAAATTTTTGAACTATATATCATGGTGAGTCACGAACATTTATTTGCTTTTAAATCTGTTGACGTACACAGAAAGTGTACAGTTTATGTTTATAACATCATTTATTGTAATATCTAACAGACTGTATTTAGATAGTTTTGTTTTGTTTTGGTTATTTTATGGATACAATTTTGATCATTATATTTTATCATAACCTGCTTTGTAAAAATGTCAAGATGGCGCTCATTATTGGTGTTACAATAATTTTTATATAATAATTTCTGAATTTTTTAATAATATTAAATTATTATTAAATGTTCTAGACTGAACAACAAATGGACTGTGCTTTAGACTTAATGAGAAGATTACCTCCTCAACAAATTGAAAAGAATTTAAGTGATCTCATAGACTTAGTCCCTTCTTTATGCGAGGACTTACTTTCTTCTGTAGATCAACCTTTAAAAATAGCAAAAGATAAAGAATCAGGCAAAGACTATCTTCTTTGCGATTATAATAGAGATGGCGATTCTTATAGGTTTGTTATAAGAATTATATCTATGATAAAAAGAAAAAAAAAACTAAAGATAATATATAATTTGTATTTACGTATAAAGTTAGAATATAAATAACCATTGTTATATTTTAGATCTCCATGGAGTAATACATATGATCCACCTTTAGAAGATGGATCAATGCCTTCTGAAAGATTAAGAAAATTAGAAATAGATGCTAATCATGCATTTGACCAATATCGAGAACTTTATTTTGAAGGTGGTGTGTCTTCCGTTTATTTATGGGATCTTGATCATGGTTTTGCTGCAGTTATTTTAATAAAAAAGGCAGGAGATGGGTCTAAAAAAATTAAAGGTTGCTGGGATTCGATACACGTTGTTGAAGTGCAGGAAAAATCAACCGGTAGAAATGCACATTATAAATTAACTTCAACAGCGATGCTGTGGCTACAAACAAATAAACATGGTTCAGGTACCATGAATCTAGGAGGTAGTTTAACAAGACAGGTAATTTTCATTTTTATATTTTTATCAATTAGAGATTCAACGTGGTATCTTAATTATGATTATCATTTTAGGTGGAACAAGATGCACAAATAAGTGAAACATCACCTCATATTGCTAACATTGGCAGAATGGTAGAGGATATGGAAAATAAAATTCGAAATACACTTAATGAAATTTATTTTGGTAAAACTAAAGATATCGTTAATGGTCTAAGATCGGTACAATCTTTAGCAGACCAAAGGCAACAAGCAGCATTGAGACAAGACTTGGCTGCAGCATTACAAAGGCGAAATGCTAATAACTGATTACAAGGACAAGAAAGCTTTGATTATAATTGTGATTAGGAAAGGCAAAACAATTTAAATCACACATACACAAATTCATGGCAACACTGTTATTTCTACACTAGGTGAAAAAATGCAAAGGATTTATTCTGGGGCATTTTTAGTTGTATATTAATTTCTTGTTTATTCTTAACTATAATTTTACTTTGTTCAGCATGTTTTGCATTCAACATTTTAGTCAGTTACTAGTAGATTTAGATGTATATCTATAAATAAAACAGAATTTGTTACTAAAAAATGTTTTAGTATAACACATTGTTCTTGCTTTCATTCAACCTTTTGAAAAGCAAGAATTGCCTTAAATGGCTTAATTCATGCCTTTGTATTAATATTGTTAAATTACACACTAATTTCCCAGATGGCGAAATATGCAAGGATATTTTGTTATATAGTTCAAATGTAGTAATTCTCTTAGTGAAGAGAAATTTATTCTATCTGAACTAATTTCTATTCAGTGCCTACATTTTGCATGAGTATAATAGCAATTTATTAATCTTTTGATACAGTATGTTTCATCTGTTGGATTATTCATCTATTTATGCAAGTAAATGTTCGTAATTGCACTTGCATAAGATAATCATTCAAGTATGATGTGAAGCATGCTGATACTATACTCCGTGTATACTGTTATCTGGGTTAGTGTATTTACAAAGACCATAGTCTAGTTGAATTTAAGAAACTCTTGCATTTACTTTATTTTTTGTCTCTAATATAAAATTAATATTATTTTTACCAAATCAGTGATAACATCTTTTGTTTTATTACTTTCATTTTTTTTTTCATATACGTGAATAGATATAATTTTGAAAGAATAAATAAGATCTTTAGTAGTTCTCTATGTGAAAAATAATAACAGTTAGAAAATATAATAACAAAACTGTAATGTAATGGAAAGCAGACCAAAATGCGCGTGATGGATTTTATATATTTAAATATATTACATTTAGATTAAAATTTCCAATTAAATGATTTGCACTTCGTGCTAAAATTATAAATTATATATTTTTGGAATAAATGATTTAAATATTTTTAGCATTTGATGATCTGATAATTTGGAAAATGTACGATATATGAATATAAATTAAATAGAAATATAAAAAAAAAGTGTACGTCATTATGTACTAACATTTTTTAACTTTTGCAACTTTTGTATTTTTTTTTTTTTTAAATATCACTGATTTTGGTTATTAAGCTGCATTAAGCAAACTCAATGAATTAATAAAATGCAGGTTTTTAATGGGCAAACTGGAGTTTTAAATTTAATTACATGCAAGGTATATATAACTTATGCGCATTAAGTAGTTAAGTAAATAATTGCAAAACTTATATCATTTAAAGTAAACATATGCTAGATAATTGAATCAGTATCTGTACTGATAATAATATGTTTTATCTTTTAAACGTCTAATATGAGATAATGGAATTAATACTGTATATCTATGTTAAAACTTAATTTTCAGACAGCAAATATATTTTCTCTTTCTTGAGCGATAATAAAATATAATAATTGTTGAATAGTGTGCAAGGAATTAATAACACAGATTTTTAAGTGAAAAATGCTTCATTTGGAAAATACAGTCAGTTTGATACAGCCAGACTATTTCCTTGTTAACTGCATGGTACTTTATTGAAATCATAGTTATATTCTTAAAACTTTTATAAAGGTCAGGCTAGAAGTTTGTATATTTTTATATTGCCAAATTTATTACATTAAAAGGACATTATATTAACTATATGCAATCAACATTTGCTAGGATATTATTAATATAATAGTATAATTCGTTGAACTTCATGAATTAATTTTAAAAAGTTGTTGTTATGAAGTTATATGATAACAAACACACTCGATGAATAGTAATTTCATTATTAAGCGTTTGATTAATATCTTCTTTAAAAGAAAATTTCTTTAGATACATTTACTGCATCCTGAAATTCCAATGTAGCAATATTTCTACGGAATTTATGATCTTTAATAATATGGATTATATATAGTATTTTTATCACGTATATGACTAATCATTTATTAATGCAAATACCAAATACATATACTATAATAAAACAGTCTGATTCCACACATTATCACAAGTAATACAGATCAAATAATTAATTAAGAAAAGAAAAAAGGATAAATATACAAGAGAAATAAAACAGCAAAAAATTTCGTTATTTGTTTGTATCTTCGCGCGAAGTCGCCTTAGTATTAAAGTTAAGTTATTAATATTTCCTCAGTCTTTATTCGTGCTTACAGAATATACGTGTTACAGGTAAGAAGGCCATTATTCCTATAATCGCTAACAAAGTCTTGAAATTTAAAGGTGATTCGATGGTACGTATGTATACATATACTATTTGTATTATAATATAAAAGATAGTTTTTTTTTTTTTTTTAAGAAACAAAAAATTTCGAAGAATACACGAAAATAAACTAACTAAACTTACCTGATCTTTGGACTAATATTTACTAACTAATCTCTTTTTATTTATTAACTAAAATTGTATGTGAGATTTGTTACACTTCTCCTCTATTAAAATAAGTTATTAACATGACCCACGACCTCAGTTATATTTTGTATATAAGAACGAATTAGAAAAAAAATTATTGTAAATATTTTTCTAACCTTTACATATTCTTTTTTTTTATCTATAATAAAATTATAAGCTTAACTTCAAAATGTTATAATACAAGTAAACATATTTTTCAAGAATTTATTGTGTATTATCTCATTATGGAAAATTTTGGAAACAAAACTTCCCTTGACTCATGTCAGTAAAGGAAGAAAATAATTTTTATTGTTCTTGTTAGGTATTTGCAATATACAACAAAAAATTCTTCGGGTTACTTCAAATGTTATATACGCAACATTATACCATTAACATTTAGAAAATACAAAATAATAGTTACAAAATGAATTGAAATCTGGAATATTGCTTGTAGCGTCTATTCATAGCAATGACACATTATTTTCTCATATTGCAATTTATAATGCATATTATTCAATTATTGTTCCACAATGTTCGTTGATCTTAAACAGAGTGGTACTAAATGGCACTTTTTATAAATGATTATTAGACTTGTTGAAGTAATTTTTTTTACACTGTGATGATGTAGCAAGATTCAAATCTGTAGTTCTTTAATACATTATATCTCCATGTTTCATGACAATACCTTTTCAAAAAAGTAAACAGATATATTTGTCTCAGAGTATCCAAACATTCTTTAATAGAGTTCATTATCAAATTCGTTTTATCAAAACGTTGAGACTCCGGCAAAATGTACTAATCTACTAAAATAAGGCATATTTGTGTTAAACGCACCATTTATTTCTATTTAACTTTCAAATTTTTTCTTGTCTTGCTATTGCACTGCCACCACAGAGAATAATTTCTTCCAAAGATAAAGTATGTAGTTGTAATAATAAATCAAATATATTATCCTTATTATTATTATTATTTTTTTTTTTTTTTGAAGTAGCATATAGTATGTTTTTTATATTTCTTCCTTTAATCCAGTACCACTTTTATATAATTAGCATTCTTTCTGTTATTTAATATAGGTTCTCATTGCATTACAAGTAATATGATGACCTCTGTATTCTAAAAAGGATGACAGTGCACACATTTTTATTTCTTATTTCTTCATAATTATAAGAAATCAAATGTTTCATGTAAAGTAGTTATATAACTATTTCAGCTTAAAAAAGATTATGTCTCATTGTCGATTCTAAGATTATGTTTATAATATCATTTAAATGTATTAAATGTTGCACAATGAAATATTATTATAATATGTATTTTCTTTTATATTATTTATTTGGTGTCATCTTTTATAAAAACTAATAATTATAAAGAAAAATTGTTATTTTGTAAAGTTTATTAATCTTATCAATATGTATATAAATTAAAATTTAAAATTGCTACCTCTTGTGAAAAGTGTTAATTATTTAATTATATCTTTAGTAATACAATTATGATGTTATTTATGATACCTAATACATAAGATTATTGAAACTTTATCATTTACATTGTTTAGATGACACCAGAACTTGTTCTTAAAAAAAGAAAATTGAACATCCATCAAAAATGTGATTGCTCAAATTTCAACATAAAAGAACTTGAGCTTTATTTTTCTCTTAGAGATCTATCTCATATTTGCTATTAGGCATTCGCGCACTTTGTTTATGTCACACGACATCATCATGTTTTTCTCCATTCTTCTGCCACTGTCCGTAACAAAGCACATTTAAAGAATATGAACCTGGTCCAACATAGCACATTTGGAATACAGAGAGATGATGATTTATTTCATATTAATATTAGATACTTCTGCTCATTTAGATTATAATAGATAAGTGTTAGGTTGTTCACTGTGCAATGAACCAAAGTTCTTAAGGAAGGCATATCTTCAGAAATTTTGATTACTTATGTATTCTACAAAGATGTCAATCGTGAATGCTCTCATCATTGATAAAATGACATTAGCTAGCTTGTTTGTAATACTTTGTTGAGAGTTCATATAACACGTATTAATATCTTTATAGTAGTGTCTCAATATCATGCTGGTATATAGTACTTTGGTAAGATGATGTTTGTTAACAAAAAGATATGACAAACGAAGATCTTAAAGGAATAGTAATGACAATCAAATAACAGGAATTATTGAAATAAAAACATATGTTTTTAGGATTTAGCATGACCATATGCGAGAGGTAGGGGCACACAACATACCTTCCCATAAAAGCTCTGGTTATGGTCTTGTATCAATTTCTATTTTCATTGTATATTAATCTACATTTTCAGACTGTTTTTTCTGGAACAATTTTTTATATAAATACGATCGTACAGAATAATACAAAGGAGAAAATAGGGCAAGTTGAGTACATAACATAGAAACGAAGTATAAATAATTCGAATGTTTAATGAAAAAGAATACTAAGTACAGAAAGAAATATTTCAAAAATTGTCGTTTGTTATGATAAAGGCAATAATTGGAATAATAAATATAAATATGCTACGCATGACAAAATATTAAATCATGTTACTTTGTGATTAAAAAATGTCAACATGATTTCATGTTGGTGAAATTAAAATTTGCCATGACATTTCACTGAGAGTTACCTTTACTAGACAACTTATATGATATAACAGTCATATGATTTATGGTAAAAAAGTTTATTGAAAGTAGTACTATTATATGTTACAAGAACATATTGTAAATAGCTTAGGCAAATTGTAAAAAAATGAGATTATCTTTTTGTATTACTATAAACTTATTTCTTTTAGACTTTTTTAAAAACTTATTCTTTGCTTTTTAGATAATACTCGTACAACTAGAAATTATGCATTTATAATTTATAAAAGCATTTTTTAAGCATTCTGTGCTTATAAAGCTTGTGTGTAAAGTTATAAGTTATTTTTCTATAGCCATTTTTAACAATATGTAGGTTATCTACATAATTGTATCATGTGCCAGTTTTAATCCATAAAATTATATAACAATAATTAAAAGATGCTAAATATTATTAATACATAAAAATTTATCGGATTCATATGAAAAATTGTTCCGCACTATAGAATGTATCTCAACCTTGGTCTTCAACAGCAATACGTGTCTATTTACTTTATGTGTATATTAAGTTAGAAAGCTTTTGTGGTTTTTACATAAGTTGTTTCCACACATTGAATACTGAAGTCTCCAAAAAAAAAAAAAAATCGAGGATGTGTAAAGGCTTTTTTCAATTTTTATTTCTTAATCAACTCTTTGTTGAAAAGTTGTATCTTTTGTATAACAAACAACGTATGTGTGTGCCTGTGTGTGTATGCAATTGTGTATGTCTAAAACTGGGTATTGCAAATTCCATGAACCCAATTCTTCTTGTCTTACATTGCTTAGAAACTTTAGCATGTGTTTTGTTTTGAATATTAGTAAGTAAGTAGATGTTACTTTGATAAAAAGATGTTTTTGTCCGCTGCTGAACTGCTGTTGGTTGGAACTGTGGACTTATATTTTTTTTACCAATGATAAGGTGTCGATTGGCTAAGCGGATAGTTTGGTTGTGTACGATTAAAACTGAACACAATTATTTGTCGAGGGCAGTGTTGGTTTTGATGGCAATTACCACCTCTTCGCCACAAGCTTTTAATACAGTGCACTGAAAAAATATAATAGAATAGCATAATCAATACATATTATTAATATTTGTTTTATTAAACAGATCAGAAATATAACTATATAAATTAATGTTTAATTACAATATTTTTTATGCAAATCCATACTATAAGTTACAAGTTACTTTCATTATATTCCATTACCCAGAGACATACATAACATTAAGGAGGTTTTAAAATAAACTTTTTATATTACTCTTTTTGTAATTGTGCATAACAAAAAATATATGAACTAAAAAAAAAAAAAAAGTAAGTCATGAATAATTGAATGTAAAAATTACTTACAAGTAATTCTTTTCCAGCCTCAAAATCAGCACGTAATTGAGCTCCTAGTTCACCATCTGGTATTTTAAGATCTTCACGGAGATCTCCATTATCAGCCATCAGACATAAGTAGCCATCGTCAGATATATCTGTCAGCTAAATTCAAAGGAAAACACAGAATCGTTATTATTAATGTATATACATATATATTAGAACATTTTATAATGATCTTGATATAGAACAATACTTGAATGTGTGTGTGGAGCAACTGTTTTAATAACTCTGTATTTTATTCCAATTAAAATCATTACATAATTTTATAAATTAATGAGAAAGAAACATATAATGATTGTGAAACAATAATGATTAAATTAAGAGAATAGAAATTACTATTATTAGAATTAAAATGTTACCTGGTAATCTTCTCGCTTAACAAACGGCACATCCATATTGTGTGTAGAAGGGCAAATATCTTCATATTTCTTTGAGGTAAATATGTCAATACCTACAAGGTGAACCTTGGCATGACCATGTTTTCCAGTCTTGGAAGTTGACATTTCCACAATTTTACAGGGTCGAGATTTTAACATGACAAAACCATTTTTACGCAGTGCAGAACATTGCATGGGATATGTTACTGATGCTCCAGAGTCACCAGTCTCAAAGTGAGTATCCTCAATGTCTGCCATTGTAGATTGTGTAGGTCTATTAATGAAATAAAAATTTCTTTGTTTTAATATTATTAAACAATATTATTAATTACATGTCAAATGTTTCTTAAAATTAAACTTCTTTGAAATATTGTCATAAAAAAAAAAAAAAAAAAAAAAAAAAACTAGAAAAAATTTTTTAATTAAAAAAAAATTGGAATTTTTTTTAAATTGACAAAAAAGAACTAGTAGATGAGAGGATATTAAACAAAATAGTTTTACGTTATAACAAGATTATAAATCTTAAAAGCAAAGAATATATTGAATATTAAGTATTTAACTGTATCATATAATAATATATAATAGAATATTATGCCTTTATTGTTTTTCTGTTATTTGATACATCTAACATGGATATTTTTATATCACTAATCAAGAGAACATATGGTTGTGTTTAAAACATACCATAGCTCTTTGATCATATAGATGAAAAATTTAACAGTAGGACAGAGTTGCCACCATCATGTGAATTTTAAACTAAATATTCTAGATATAAGCAATTTTCCTTTAAATTAAGCAGTTGGAAAGTAAATCAAGATGGTAGAATTAAACAGATCGTACTAAGCCGGTATTAAAAATATGTAAATAACAATGAACACTGGCATATCTAACAATTGTAACAAAGTTTTTATTGTAAAAAGCGTAAGTGAAATAGCCGAGCAAACGGCCATGTGGCACACCGACGATAAAAATCCGGCATTAAACTGAACGAATTCGAAATATTATTTTTGGTTAAATAAATGTTTATTTGACACAGGTTTCGATTTTAAAAATGCACCCGATAACGATTTTAAAACAATATAACTAGGAGAACATTTCTTTTAAGAAACATTAAATGTGAAAGCAAATATGTAGGCTAACCAAAAATTGTTTTTACGTAAACGATGAGACTTAATATAATCGAGAAACTTTTGAAAACTGACACGCATATGAATACATAAACAAAAAAACTGACAACAAATATATTTTTATCTTTACTCGTCGCGTATTTCAAGGAAATTTGTGCGAAGATGGCGCGAAAGAGTGTTAGCCACATTGCCAGCAGCCCGTTGTCATCGGCACGAGCAGCGACATTTTTTTATTCCCGACGTTTAGTTAACACTGTCGTATCAATACAAACCAGCTGGTGTTTCACTGTCGAATTCTTAACTTTCCGTTGCTCGTTCAGACAATTAGCACCATTAGTTTTCACCGAAATCGAGAACAGCTCGAGATACTCACATGTGATCAAAATGGATACTCTAACCAGAAGATCTTGTTGCGCCTGCGCGCCACGATGAACGAAAGAGGGGTCTACCAAGCTGAAAGCAAGGACTCTAAGCTTCTATGACCGAGCTTGGCATCTGTAGGCTTCCATGAAGTGTTCAAAAATCTTCCAGATAGTTAAGCTATATATAAAGGCGTGTTATTGGACATTTTAAATACAATTATTAATATTTACTATATAACATATATTTTGGGATGAAAAATTCTTAAATACTGCTGTATTTAATTAATTGACATTTGATTTTCACGTTTTGTTTATAATTATTTTATCTTTGATAGCCTTCGATTAGATTTTTATACGTGAACCAATCACAATCGAGTACTATATTTTACTAAATATATCGCGACACTGTTTATATCGTTTGAGCGGTGAATATCGACTTTCTTCAAAGAATATGCACTGTAATTCTGCTTAAATTGTTATTATTTATATAATTGTTATTATTTATAGATCGTTATTGAAGTACATAATAAACGAATAATTAAATTAATGGAAAATATGGCTAACGACACAGAAGCAAACCGGCACAGTCAGTATCCATGCAATTTTAAATTCCATGAATTCGTGGATGAAGAGGTTAGAATTAGTTGTCACATTATAAGAATGGAAGACAGCCTATATTTATGGGTTGGAGACGCTAAACATTCTGCCATGAATAATCTTGCTTTTGCACTTAGATCGAATTATGAATCAGTACCGATTGCTACAAAGATAATGGGTGCAGTGGCAGATGAAACTTCTACTAATATAGCTAAACGTTTAACAAAAAAATTGGGAAAACCTGTATATGTTAGTTTTAATTTACAGGCTGATAGAATGTTATTGCCCCAGATCGAGAAGAGAATATATCAAGAATTTAAAACTAATGAAGAACTAACAATATTTTGATACATTTTTATATTTCATCCTGGATATCTTATAGCTTTTCAATAATAAGACTGTGCAACATATAATTTATGTATAATGTATGGCCATATGTATGAAATTTATAGTTTTATAATAAATTAAATGGATCACGTTAATACAATATATTAAGTAATATTTGTTTTATACATATAGGCACTGCCAATATATTCTTGCATTCTTTTATTTATATATATTTTATGAATTAAGGATCAATAAACCATTAAGAATGTATGTACACATATATACAGGTACATACTTTATTTTTATTAATAAGTTTATTTAATGTTTACTTATTATTTTAATTTTAGTACATTTAGATATAGCTATTTTTGCTATACCAAACCACATAATTAAAGAAATAGAGTCTTCGTGATTGGTTGGCCATCTTAAAAAGTGATTAATTGGCCATAATGTATCCTTTGGTAATTTTATTACAGGTTCATTGTTATATATGTATAAAAGTATTATTGTTAATATGCCCTTAAATATAAATAAATAATATAATATAAATAATAAGCTTTGTTAACTTTTATTGATGAATGATAAATGATATAAGAGGAACGTATAGAAAATGTAATTTGTAATATAAAATTTTTATAGGTCAATAAATAATACTTAAACTTATCACAAATATATAATACTTACAGTGATAAGACGAAAACCATACGTGGTCAATAATATCGCTTTCTTTCTATTAAATAATCTATTCTCCTCTGAAGATAAGAAATTGTTATATATAATATATTATTATTGCAAATATAGTTCATTAATGTATTCCCTTACCTACACTCTTCAGAGTAGTTTCTAATTTGTTGTATTTTCTTTGAAGTTTAGCGTATTTTGCAAATTCGTCCACCATTGAAATATTTGCCATTTCTTGTCTCAATGTAGCTAAATTTCTACGTAATTCAGCTCCTTCTTTTCTCCCTATGTATAAACGTACTATAAACTATGACAAAAAATAATCTGTTTAAATAAGAGAACAACAAAATGATTTATAATAGTATTTAGAGTTGACATGTATAGTTAACTCTATTATTTGTCACATTAACTCTTACAATAACTTAATTATTTATTTTATACTTACATAATTAATTACAATCGGTACAATGTATTCTAAAATACAAATTAACGTTGATAACAAAAGCAAATTCATTGTACAATATAATCAACCGAATAGATTTATAACAGAATTCCGTAAGTTATTATATATCCCTTTTACAATTACATTAAAGTCTATAATGTACGTAATAAAGAAGATTCTTCTTTTTTTTTTTTTTAAACTGCGTGTTATCCGATGATAAATTATTATTGAAAGCTAGATGCGAAGATTTTAAACAATTAAGTTTATTGGTTATTTCCAAACTGAATAGACGTATCAATCATCATGATAGTTGGCCGCCATGTACTAAGTTGGCGGGTAAGATTAAATTTAGAGTACTACGAGAGAACGTGTACGACATATGTATATATGTTATGAACCGCATGGTGCGGTACAAATAACAGTGTTTAAATAAATTTCTTTCAAATTAATACTAAAATGAGTGGCTCAGAGATTGATTACGATAGTGATGAAAAAATATCAGATTCTCATTCTAAACTTTTAGAGGCAGTGGCACAACTCGATAAAGGACAGAGGTAGATATATTTATAGGTTAAGTGTGGTAATAATTTATTGTATTATTAATACAATATTAAATTAATATTAATACAACATTAAATGAAATATTTTTGATACATTTATATACTTTACAATCGTTGGACGTTTACTTTTATATTTTACAAAAAGATAGGTGATTTATTTTTTAGGGTTAAGAAGCCAGAAAGAACAGAACCGACATTAGAAGTATCTGAATTTCATTTAGTTAAAAGTGGAATATCCGATAAAGATGCAGTATCCGTTAAGAATTTAGTAAAGTTATTAGGAAATAAGGGATATCATACAGAGATAAGTAAAAGATTTAATGCAGCTCAGAAAAAGACTAAAGTTCTTCCTAAGCCTTTGGAAAAACCTTCTGCCGATCGTGTATGCGAAATAATATATTACCATTTAAATAGTTTAACGCATTGTTTAACATTTAATACTTAAAGTCTATGATTTTTAGATAAAACGAGTGGTTGGATTCGAAAAGACTAAACAAGAAGTAAAAAAATGGAATGGAATAATTTCATACAACAAAACTGCAGAAAAGGTTTATTTTCCTTTGAAACAGCTATCAGCTGAAGAGGAAACGACCACGCAATTTGTTAAAAGATTTAAACTCCAGTCCAATTTAGAAAAACAATTAGCTGCATTAGAACCAGAGCCAGAAAAAGTTGAAGAAAAGGAAGATAAAGTTTCGATGACTTTAGAAGAAGTACTAGAAAGGAGAAAAGAAGCTGCTCGCATGAGAGCTTTACAGGTAAACGAGTGTTCATTATTACTAACAAATGTATAAATCTAGTAATAGAGTATATAATTCTTATTGTGAAAGAAAGAAATTTCATGTTTACTTTATTTTATTTTTATTTTTATTTTTATTTTTAGTCTTACAGAGAAGCAAAAGCAAATAGACAAAAAAGAATAAAGAGTAAAAAATTCCACCGTGTTCAGAAAAAGGAAAGGATGAAACAACAACTTAAAGAATATGAGGAATTACAAAAATCAGATCCGCAGGCTGCTTTAGAAAAACTAATGTTGCTCGATAAAACCAGAGCAGAAGAGCGAATAACGCTGAGGCATAAAAATACAGGTCAATGGGCGAAGAGTAAACAAATAAGAGCAAAGTACGACAAAGAAACACGTCAGGTTCTCGCTCAACAATTGTCTATCGGTAGAGAATTGACGCAACATCTGAAGGTATCAGATGATAGTAATGACGATGATGATAATGAAGAGGATTCAATGCCTTTACAACTTTCTGATAATACAAAAGAAAATCCATGGATAAATGAAGTTAAAACTGAATCAGAAATCAGTGAATTTATCAGCAATTATCGCAAATATTGGGATGAAAAACATTCAAAATCAAATAATCAAAATTCTACTTCTCATCAAACAAATAATACATCTCAGGAAAATGATTTTGAAAGTAAGCAAAAGCAAGGTAAAGAGAGAGAGAGAGAGAGAGAGAGAGAGAGAGAAAAGTATATTTATTATTATAATTTTTTTTTTGTATATGTTTATGCTAGTAAAATTTAATAGATACGTTTATATTTACAGATAAGGAAGTTTCTTCTAAAGGACAATTGATTACTAAAAAGAAAGAATTAAAAAAAAACAAGAAACCCTTAATTGCAGATAAAAAAGTAGAAAGCGAGTTTAATGGTATGCTTGATACGAATGGATCTACAGAAGACGCAACGGTAAACAATGATGATAAAATATTGAGTAAAGTAGCTGCTACATCTGCCTGGAATGTACAGGAACGTGAGACATCAAATACCGACGATGTGAAAAATAATTCAACATTGTTAACTGAGAAAATAGATGAAATGTTTGATCTTATGGAGGATAAAATGCAAAAACGAGTTCGCGCCAAGATAAGTCGGGTGAAAAGAAAGTTTAATATTGACGTGGTTAAGAAAAATAATAATGACAATTCATCTAATGTAGACGAACCCGATATGGAAGATTTGGAGTTTAAAAATAAAAAACAAAAGCCAATTTTGAATAAACCTATGGAAGAGGTAGCTAAATCTACAAAATTGTTACAAGATAAGGATATAATTAAATTAAAGAACTTAGCAAAAAGCGTGGACATCGATGTTTCTAAAAATAAAGATTTGGATATAGATCCGAATAAATACATTAATGTAACACCCAAACATTTAAATACTGATTTACCAAACGTTACCACCGGTGGAGACGATATTTTAGACGATAGCGAGGATGAAGAAGAAAAGCATAACATAATAAGCGAAGCTTTTGCGGACGACGATGTTGTTGACGAATTTAGAAAAGAAAAGGAAGAGGAGGTATGCATGAAAAAGAAAAATGAGAAAATATTAGGATATAAATAATAAATATTGATTTTTCATTGATTTCATTATCTTTGAAATGTTATTAATTGAATTGCAGATAAAGAAATCGCAACCGGAGGATATAGATCTTAGTTTACCAGGATGGGGATCTTGGGGTGGAACGAATATAAAACAATCGTTCCGTAAAAAGAAACAATTTATTATTAATGTACCGAAAGATGCACCACGCAAAGATGAAAATAAAGGCGATGTTATAATAATCGAAGACGAGAATGCCAAAATAAGGGAACATCAAGTAAACGAATTACCATTTCCGTTTTCAACCGTCAGAGATTTTGAAGCTAGTATCAGGGCACCGATCGGACGAAATTTTATTCCGGAGAATGATCATAAAAAATTGATCGAGCCCTCCGTACAAACGGCTATGGGAAAAATTATTGAGCCTATGGACGAGAATGTACTGATTGATAAAAAGAAAATTAGGAAACGAAAAACTGTAAACGATAACAAAACATTTATACCCATTAACAAGAAAAAATCAAAGTAATTGTAACATAGGTAATAAAATCATGCGATTTTATGATCCAAGTACTTTTTTTTTTCTTTTTTTATTCTTTTTTATTCATGCATACGTATTTTATAATTTTGTTTATGGAAAATGTCGAAATATAATTTGAAAATAATTAGAACTGAGCATGAAGGATATTGTCCGTTACAACTATATTCAATGATAAAAATTATAAAATGCAATAATACACTTGTCTCCTTATACGTTCAATTGTTCTAAATTATTTTATTTAAAATTTGCAACAATGTAAACCGATATAGTGTAATTTTTCAACTAACTATCTTGAAATTATTTACTTGGTATAGTAGTATAGCCTTAACAATACTAATCTAAGAAATGTATCTCGTAAATGTACAGGTAGTTTCGGATTAATGATTATTACACCAAGTCACGTAAGTGCACACACGATACTTGTAGTTAGTTCATTTCATAGTATCTTAGACTTTCTAAGAATTATCTCGCGAAGTAAAGTAAGCGTTTATTAACTATATGTCGCTTTTTATAAGAGTTGATTATGGATAAATTTTAGAAGAAGAAGAAGAAAAAAGAATATTATAAAAAATCAATTTTGCGGATCCATTGGGACGTGGAACGGTTTGAACTTTAAAAGGCTGCACGTGCAATCTATTTCAAACTCGAACTTGAACTTAGTTAAACTACGTAATCTTATTTTCACGAACGGCAGGCCAGGAAATTGGTAATTATGGATATGCGAGAAACTCCGTGTATACCATCTATATAGAATAACAAAATCAATTTCAATACAGACAAGTCAGTATTTTCCATTTAAATTACTGATTCGTATACTACGACTTACGTAAAAAGTGTGGGATTCGCTTTATTTCTACGATAAGGTTTCTCCGATTAATTCTCCTTTTAGATCTAGCTTCGAATTAATTATTGAAGTTCGATCGAGACGATTACCCGCGGGTGTTCGTATTCGTGGGAACTTTCGCGCCTTATCTATCGACCAATCGGATTCGTAATATTCGAAAGGAAATAAGTTCGAAAAACCAGTTGCATATGGTTGCATATTGGACATCTTAAAATTCGAATACGTGGGAGAGATTGAAAAAAAAAAAAGAGAAAAGAAAAGAAAAGAAAAGAAAAGAACAGGTCGCAAACGTATAGATTTATTAAAGGTTAAAAAAGTCAAATACATTTCGATATTATTCAATGAAATTCTATCGAACAATAAGTCGATTTATATATAAGCTTTCGATTATTACTCGATTATAAATGACGATTTTGTAGATTGTTTTCAATCCGTAATATCGTATTATCATTATTTTCACGTTTTATCAAATATTAATTTAACATTTAATTACAATGAAATTACATTGCGACGACGAATCATTCGACGTTATAACAATAGCCGACGCGGCAAAACTATAAGCGGTTAGTCGAATAAGAAGAACGAACTAAGTTCAGGAACGCGAGATAATGAGGATCCTTGCGTATGTGAAGGTGGTAGGGCAAAATTGAAGGCGCCGTTAACGTGGGAAGTGGGTAAAAGGGGATGAACTCGAATAGCGAGGGTTGGTTAGAATTATTATCGCTATCCAAACTGCCGGCGCCAGGCTGTCAGTTAACACAGGTCAATGCAGATGTACGTGTATGGTTATATGTATATCCTACGTAGACATTAAGAGTGGAACACGAGCACCTCTAGGTCTACCTCGCGTATTCGTTAGTTCTTCCAGTCGTATACGTAGGAATTACGAAGTAAGATCAACCTGCCACCGAAAAGCCGATTAATAACTAAAAACGATTATTAACAAGTAGGGTAATTCATTTTATCTTACGTTCGCTCTTATATAAAATAAGCTGGCCTCTTTTGTTTTATTGCATAAAATACTTAAAGTAACATATAGATAGAATTAACATTTTTTTTTTATCTTCTTATTTTTTTATTTTTATTTTTTAATAGGTCTGGAAATAATTCGAAGAGTGATCCCTACGATTTTATCTTTTATTTTTTCACCCCTGCCTCCTCCCTCCTCCTCCTCCTCCTCCTCCTTCTCCTCCTCCTCGTCTATCCCCTCGTCTACCCTCCCCCTCCCCGCCCCCTCCTCCTTCCGGGAGAATCTCGTTCGATAAATTTCAACGATATCGAAAACAATAAAGTTAATAAAAAAGGTCACGAAAGTGGAAACAAACGTATCTCGAAGTTGAGATCATCGATGGATAACATGGATTTAGATTTCAACGGCTAGGTCAGTCCTACGGTAAGTTTACACGCGAAGCAAGAGCGAAGGTATAAATTCAACGATTATTAAACAAATATTTAAGTATTTTTAATAGCGTACCATTATTTACTATCGTAAAAATTGTTGCAGTGACGACTTTTAACGGGGCCAATCGTCGAGGTGATCATTCAACGATATCTCAACTTCGTGTGAAAAATAACTAATCGATTTCTCATGGTATAACGGGACGTTATAAATTAGAATTAACAGGAAAGTCCGACGATTATACGTACGGTTATAATTTATTTTCATTGCTTGCTAAACGAGGGATTCTCTTATTTTCTTAATTCGTCACGCACGAAGTGTCAGAACTGAATCTTCACGCTCGAGAGGGGAACGAAAGTAAATTTATCAAGTAATGTATCCGCTCAACCGACAATGGTACGCCGCTCTTTCGTCTCGACGATTCGATTTTTTTTTCTCTTCTCTTTTTTTGAATCGATCATCGCTTATTACGACGGTGTTAAAATCGATCCTTTCGATCATTGATCAAACAATATCTCTTTATCAATCTTAGACATAACACTTGACGTTATCAAGATATTCTCAAGGATTTCAATATTCCAATCACATTCCTGGAATATCTCTCTGGATCTTCTGATCTTTCAATATATCTCTCTCCCGATATCATCCTATTTTTTTTATCGATGGAGGAATCACGGACAACAACGAAAGCAAACGAGCAACCACTTACTATAAACGATTCTGTGTCCGATACTAGTACGAGTACGACGCCGACATCGACGTCATCGTCATTTTCAGGGAAACAGCAATACGATGCGATACCGAAGAAGTCGACTTATTTGAGAGACAGAGGTACGCTCTAAGCCTGAAAACATATTTTATGTTAATATTTATATGTCGGAGGAACATATTAAGCGTACGATACGTTATGTTTCTTTTGTGACGTTCGATATATATATATATATATATAAAGATATAATTACAGGATCGCCTACGTAGATATATTCTTTTGAAAATATCGATTGAGAAATCGATCATCGTTCGTCGAGAATAACGTTGATTTTTTTCCCCGGTATAAGCAAAGGTCTCATTTCTTCTTCGGTGACTCGTATGTAGATATTTACTAGGAGGATGTCGTTCACGCAACACTGCTTTCACTCTGTGTCCTTTCCGGTATATCGGCCTGTAAGGAAACGAAAGTCTTGCATAGTTAACGAACAACAAAGTGTAACTTATTTTGCGCCCCTTACGTACTGGTGCAACAACGATTTCTGATTCTAATCGCCCACTGTTCCTCGATACTTTTTATGTAACAAAGTAACGCGAAGGAAACGAGCGAAACGATCTAAGTCAGTTTAATAGAAGATGATCAACTGTGAAACGAATAGGTTACTTTCGAAGAAATACATACGATACAAATAGACGCAAAAAATATCGACGCTTTAGCAGGCGTGTTCATACTTTTTAAAAAATTGTCTTATTATTTCTTCGACATGATTTTCGTTTCTCGTTTCTCTTTCTCTCTTCTTTCTTTTTTTATTTTTTATCGTTCCATGAAAAGTACCGTGACCTTGAGCATGAAAGGAGAACGCTTAAATTCAAAGGGAATCGATCGATAGGTATAGTTATTTGAACGCGTTACTCGAAGTAATGGAAAATTTATACGAGGTGTTTGTATTGGTAAGCACACGTATTTCTAGAGATACATAAGAGATGTGTGCAATCGGCAAATGCAGATGCTTGTTCCGACGTGGATTCGTAATACGATATCTTGATAGCACGCGAGCACGCGATTTTGAGAGAGGCAGGGCGCCTTAGACGAGTGTTAGATCACGCCAACCCTCTTGCGCCGTACTTCGAACAACAAACCGCGTGAATTTATGTGCGAAATATGAATCTTCTGGATTCGAAACTTCTTTTTTCATATTCGCGACGTTACTTTTTTTCTGTTTTTTTTTTTCTTTTCCCTCCCCCCATTAGATTCGTCGAACGATTTGTCATCAATCGCATGCCACGATTCTATATCATAGATCCGTCTGACGCCGGACGGACTGTTTTTTTTTGTTTTTTTTTTGTTTTTCTTTTTTTTTTTTTATGTAACACGTCTTTTCGCAAAAAAAAAAAAAAGAAAAACGAATGCCTCGAAGATGGGGTAGATGGCAAGAAATATTACGAAGGTATACGAATTAAAATGATTTAGGCATGGAATGCCTTTACAAATTCGACCATTAGAGATATATTTACATACATTTCTATGTAAAAATTGTACGCTTATGTGCCTCGTTCGTAATAATATTACGTTGAATACTCTATGTGAGAATCTTTTCACGTCTTTGAGTTAGATACGAATGGACGATAATACGTAATAAGTAACGTTGTTATATTTTACGATATAATCCGTTCTTAATGGAATGGTATTATCACGTAACAATGTCTTCGATCTTCGTACGAAGTTATTTTGTAGGAGAGACGATTCGGTGCCAAAAGAAAAAAGTTCTTCTCTAATTACCGAATGAATAATTAGATATCGTTGGAGTTCGCGTAGAGTGACGCAAAAGATGGAAAATACGACCGCACCCGAGTCTAGATCGAGGGAGACTAACAAGTTACGCGATCGTATTAGGGTGGTTCGAACTAGTACGAGAAAAATATGTACGTGCATTCTAACTCGTGTTAATGCAAATTCCAACGTAGATCGGAAAAGACAGATAGACGTTAGTAGGGCATTTCTATCATTTTCAAAGATATATAATTGTATGTAGTCTATTTAGACATACGAATTGACACATTCCGTGAGCTCCACCCAAAACTTGAGTCAAAGTGTATGCGCCGACGGCGCAGACAAATTGAGTTTATATAAAAGGGACATGCTCTTTTGATATTCAATTGATATCCGATAACCGTTAGGTTCTGGGTAGTACCGGGTGACACAATCTTATACGCATTCTTGAGAACGTATTATTGTATATACTGTAATGTCAGTGAATTGCGTTTTTTATGGATTGGATTCCGTACGTGAGTAGGTGTACCTATATATCTATATATATAGAAAAGAAATGTACGTGACATCTCTCAAATACGGTTCACGTACGATCATCGAAGGAACGATCTCAAGTTCGCATATTTAACGTTTAAAAGAGAGAGAGAGAGAGAGAGAGAGAGAGAGAGAGAGAGAGAGAGAGAGAAATAAATCGAGACCAAGAGAGGAATGTTACTTTCCACAAGGGCGGCTCGATGCGCAGCACTTATGGCCGAATCGGACGAGCTCTATCCAGGTTTCGAAATTAATAAGAATGATTATTATTATTTCTCTTCCCTAACTTTTTTCTCCTCCCGTTAATCGTACCCGATAAGACCTATCGATTTATTTTAGCGAGATCGTAATATTCGGTTCAACCGAAGTTGAAAACAAAAAAAAAAAAAAAAAAAGAAAAGAACGATAGATCCACGGTTTTGTGTCTTTTTCCAGAGAGGATAATTTATCCGAGGAACACGAGGACCTTGCCGAAAATAATAGTAGCCGGTGGAACCCCGATAGACGAGGAAACTTGTATGGTAATGCATCGATTAAATATAACGATCGCTTAATTCATTTTATTCGTATTCACGAAGCGAATATAAAACGTAAACGTGTTTCAGATGTTGAGAACGTTGGTGTTCGGTAGCTGTGCATGTCCACCGAGAGCGGAATGGGCTAGAACTGGTTTGACGTTGAGACCTTACGGTCAGAATTTAGCTTTTGGATTAAGAGCACCCAGGAACACGACCAGAGGTCTCATTACGGCCGTTCAAGCGATCATGTTGAAGAATTTTTTATTTAAGTGTAACGTCCAGGACAGTCGTATAAGTCCCGATATGTGAGTGAAATTAAAAGTAGAAAATGATGATTATACATTAGACGACGGATTCGATTCGGTTTGTTCGTAGCTTGCTGAAGCCATCTTATGACAGACAAGTTGAAGTCCTATGCCTGGCGATATCCGAAATAATTTGGCGTTGCGCCGGTGGCTTCGTTGGAAGCAATCAAAACAGCAGTTGCACCGCGAGTAGCAACCTCGATACAAAAAGTGTCAGCATGCCAAAGGCGATAGTGGCGTTACCACAAAAGATACCATATCTGCAACATAGCGTGCAGTATTTTCAGGATGGCTTGACGGAGACGGTAAGCTTATTCGCATCCCCATATTCTCACACTCTTTAACATATAGATTCTTTTTCGTATTTTTCTCTTCTTCAGACACACGTTCTCAACCCTCGAGTTTCTCGATTAATCTAGGAAAAGAAAAGAAAAAAAAAAAAAAAAAAAATACGAGCTTGAATCGTTTATCAAATGAGTCGTCAAGACGTGTCGTTGGAGTCGTGCCAGCCCATTCAAGGGTGTCTTCATTGCTTTTGCATTATGACTTGTGTTCCCTTAATAAAGTCTCGAGTGTATAAAATTGTATCTAACCATTTAGGTGCTTTCGATTTCTAACGTTCCTGACGTAAGTTCGAAATATTAGCCTCTCGGGAATTAATGGATAAAATAGAATTGATACGCGTAGACACAGTTGAAAAACGATTTTGCTCGAGGGCTTAAAAAAAGCTCGCGATCAAGTTTTTGTAAGCTCGCTTCACGTACATATATTTTTCTCTCCCCCCCTCTCTCTCTCTCTCTCGTCTCGTCTCAGTTGCATCTATTTGAGTTCGTCTCGATAGAGGATCTTCAAATATTCATCAAAAGGTACTTATACTTGGTAAGTCACGAAATATCGATCGTACATCTTAAAATATCCGAATATTAGGGTGATAAGGTACGATGGATAATACGTTTGTTCAAAAATAGTTTCAGGATGAGGGAGGACCAGGTGCAAAATTGTTGCTTTACAGTGCTGTTTTATCAAGAGGTCTGGCGAAGTAAGATCATTATAATTTTTATTCGGTTCGATCGTTCATATATTTTTCCTAATATCAAATGCACAATCGAATCGTTTTTTAAGATTTCTTATGTCGTTGAGAGGTAATAGCGGATGACAGTACAGGCGCGGTAGTTGTGGCAAAACAGTTTTAACAATGCCAATAAAAGTGGTTGCACGGTTTTTGCTCGTGTACGTTGAAAGCGTTGCCCGAACGAAATGTAGAGAATATGCCGCTACTAGAAAAATTACGCTCGTCAAACTAACGGCGCACGCGCGATTCGGTCCACAGAGTTCAAAGCGACCTGGAAGATCAGAAAGCTTCTATACTAAGCGGATGTCCCGAGGAGGGACCGATCAGTGTTGTGGTATTTATGTTAACTGGGCGTGCGTCTCCTCATCTTCATAACGGGGTTATTCATATTGGAGATGAAAATACTTACGTACGTTCAAAATATTTAGTTGTATTCCTTAGCATTCAATTCCTTTCTTCCATACATCGAATGTCTTTTTTCAACTCTTTGATCATTTTCAAGGCCATTCCACAATGGGGTATTCTCGTGAGAAGCGAAGTTGGTCTTTTAGTTCACGAGGGTGACGGCCAAACGAGCAAGGTACCTGGTTCAAGACTCAAAACTCCCAGCTTACCGATATGGGTTACATTATGTCACGGTCATCATGGTGTTCTCTTTAATACGAACAAAGAATTGTTAAGGAATTATCATGCAGAAAGACGGTACTTATATATCTGTATATATATATATATATATATATATAGACCGTTTATTTTGAAAGTGGTGTCCTTTCTTAAAAAAAAAAAAAAAAATGAGATATGACGTAATCAACGCTTAATTTAGTGTAAACTTTTTGTTTATAACTAGTTATTATTTAATATATTAAAAGATGCCAGTGCTTTGTTCAATTTAAAATTGGCCAATAAAAGAAATTGCGTAGCGAATGATCGGTTAACCTTTAATTGTCTCGAAACAATCAAAAATGGACTTGCACCATTTTCAAAATAAACGATCCATATATGATTCATTCAAACACATCGTTTTCAATCGATCGATCGAACGTCCAAATTTCTATTCAAAGATTCGAGGTGCAGTATTTCGCTTGTGGTGGAAGTCACGCCACATTGACCGTGGATACGAGGGCGAACGAAAGCGCCTCGGGCGTAGAATCCACCAGCAAGGAATCCGTCGACATTGCTGCTACACCATTGGAAAAACTTATTCGTTCCAAGTAAGCTTGGCCATGTACATGGGAATGACAATGATTTAATGTAATCGTTGTATATTAAAATATAGCTTTTATATGTTCTTCTAAGATGGCAGGATGCACAAATACAATGGAACGGAGCACCATTGATGTAAGATCACCTATCGTTAAAATGATGTTGCTATTGGTTTGATTTTGAAGAAAAGAAAAGCCGTTCGTTTCTTTTCCTACGGGGTATGTAAAATTTTGATTTGATATATTTAGATTTTCGTACTTACGAGGCGTGAAAGGCGAGTTTGAGAAATATCTTTCGAATAATTTGCCGGGATGTTGTTCGATTTTCTATGTAACAGGACGGTGCGCAGAAATCGTTGATTTGGAAACGTCGATATATCGTGGGATAGGAAAAAGCAAATCGTTCCATTCCGGGGATGACAATTCGCGTCCCTCGTCGGTGAACCGTCTCGAATCATCCATCCGTGAAATCGACAGTGTACCTCTTTCGCATCGTGAGAAATAACCATTTTCACCGTCGTTGGGATTTGCAATTCTCCGAAAACGTTCGAGATGGAATACGCATCGATCAACGTATACGAAATATTTTTACGAAGGACCGATTGATTTATCGACTATATACTTTCGTAGGTCTTTTCTCTCTCTCACTTTTCTTTTTTTTTTTTTTTTCGTTTTTAAAGAAACGACAACGTGGGATTACATTTCGTTACGTCAAAATTTGGATATGACAGATGGAAGATAATGCCGAGAAGAAGAAACCGTTGAATTCCCCCAGGTAAATTTATTTCGTTAGATATAATAATAAGGAATTATAAGTTAGATAATATACTCAATTACGACAACGGAATAATAACGATGACGTTGCATTACATTAGAATAATAGCGTTACAAGTATTACACCGGTTTCAAAGTATTAAGATACAACGGAATATGTTATTAGATGGATAGTTTATTTTACGACATATTACCTGTGAATGTAATGATAGTCGATATTACAACGATATTATTATACTCTATTAGTACACAAATGTAGCGTTTAGTACGTAATAACACATTATAACGTAGTATTACCAATTGTATTTATTAATAGCGATCCACGTGTATTAACGTCTCTATCGATTTGAAAATAATATATTCTAGAAATGTGACGAAAGAAAGGAAAAAAAAAAAAAAAAAAAAAAGAAAAACGTAAGAGTATCTTTCGACGATCGTTGGACCCGTTCAAAAGATTAATTTAAAAAGGTCGTTCGTTCTATTAGATCATCATCAATTGCTCTTAACCCAGTAGTATTGAAGGTTAATATAAACATGCGTGGAGTTACGAAGAAACGAAATCACGTGAAATAATTGAGCGTTGTTACATCGAAGGAAAGACCGTGTAAGTTGTATTATGGATAGGAAAAAGCTCACGAAAAGGGGGAATCCAATGGGGATGAAGAAGAGGGGCGGTACTTTACGCACTGTCGCACGCGACTACTCCGCTCTTTGACTGGCTAGCTGGTTGGTTGGTTGGTTGGTTGGTGCGCGCGCGCGCGCACGCACGCACATATTCGCTCGTTCGCTCGTTCGCTCGCTCGCTCGCTCGCTCGCTCGTTCAGTCACTCACGCACGTACGCACCCCTCGCTTACTCTTTGAGCGAAGGCGAACACCTGTTCGCTTGGTTGTGGTTTGGCCGGACCCCCACTTCCGGTCGAATCGAGGAGATCCAACTTCCCGAGAACCGTCGCTTTGTCCACTAACTCGTCTTTCAGTAGTATCGTATCAAAGTCGGAAGCCGCTGTTGTCTTTCGTTAGCAACTATATATCTTACGTGAGATTATCCGTTCTCCTTCGATCGAATCGTTGACGGATTTGAAAAAGTACAATAAAATACGACGTCTTAACTGTTTCAACGATCGATCTATTTCATCGCCTATCCTTCCTCGTGATCGATCTTTCTTTAAGGATTTTTTTTTGTTTCGTTTTTTTTTTTTTTTTTTTTTTTTTTTAAGGAATAAAGAACGCACAAATTCGCAAGGAAAGTGATCACGGCACATATATATATATATATATGCGCGTGCGCGCGCGCGCGTGTGTGTGTGTTAGAAAGAGAGAGAGAGAGAGAGAGACAAAGGACAGGTGCATCGTAGGGAACAAGTGGATTATTAGATTCCTATCTCTTTTCTTCTTACTTGATTTACTACCTCAGAGTCGAGTTCTACGATTTGATGGCTAATACGGTCCCGAAGATAAACGTCGTTCGTGGTGAGTATAAACTTCACTGTGAATTTCATTTGCACTTGTCCACAAGTAAGTTTCGTTCGATCCTCCTATACGTTTTAATATAACAATCGATACGGGCTTGTAAACGCGACAGAAACTAGAATCGTTATTTTTTCAGAGTAACTGAAATATTTACGGAAGTTGCTTCACGGATGTTGCTCATGATATGTTTCGGTTTACGGTGAACGAATTAAACAGTACGGGTGTCCCAGTGAGCTATATCAGACCGTTCATGAATTTTCATTTCACAACCGATCTCTTTATTTATCCTCTCCTTTCTTTTTTTTTTTTTTTTTTTAATTACTTCGTTCGCTCGCCGACGGGCAATAATAATGAATTTGTCTCGCTTGTCGAAATCTAAATTACGTTGAGCTCGCGACGAAAAGAAAAGAAAGAAGAATAAAAAGAAGAAAAAAAAAAAAAAGAAAAGAAAAGAAAAGAAAAAGAAGAAAAAGTAATAAAACAAAAATAATAAAACAACCAAATTAACAACCGATTAATTTCAATGCGCGACAAGTATTGTACTTTCGAATTGGGGCAGGGATGGGGGTATGGGGGTGAGAGGGAGGTGGTAACCTGACAAAGGCGTAGCAGCGCAAGATCGAAAGGAAAAGCTAATAGGGAAGGTCGAAGGGGGATGGAGTACGCGTACTACAGGCGCTTACTCGCGACTACGAATTTAGAAACGTCTTTTGTAGGAAGTTTGCCGCCGGTTCTGCACTTCGATGATGCCAAGAGTCCTACATAACCACGTAATAAAGGAGTTTCTCTGCATGCTTTCTAACCACGCGTTATGAACGGCCTCCTCCTCCTCCTCCTCCCACCCCCTTCGCATCAATCCAAGTTCGTCGCACCGTGTTTATTCGAACTCCATTTTAAAGAACAATTCGACCATGTTGCATCGATTAATACGCATCATCGATCTCCCGATGAGGACATAAATAAATAAATAGGTAAAACGCGAAGAGAGAGAGAGAGAGAGAGAGAGAGAGAGAGAGAGAGAGAGAAAGCAGCAGCAGGTCCCTCCCTACCCTACCCCCCTCCCCTTTCGTTTCCTTTTAAAAAGAGACAGGACGATAGGAAAGATACGTTCAAATATACGTTCGCATTTCGTTCGTTCCCCGTTTCAAAATACTCATAGATATAATTCGATAGGATCGTATCAATGTTCTTTCAAGTGTTCCGTGATCATCGATGTAAAACAAGCTCTCTCTCTCTCTCTTTCTCTCTCTATCTATCTATCTATCTATCTATCTATCTATCTATCTATCTATCCATCTATCTATCTCGTTACAGATGCATCAGGCAAGGTCCGAGCCGTTGGATTATGACATTGAGTCGCTATGGGGACCAGCTTACAAAAGATCGTGCCTCTTCTTTTCTGCATGCTCCAATTTATTGCCGGACAATGTGAGTGAACCGAATGGTTCCTTTCTTTTTTTTTGTTTTTTGTTCTTTCCTTTCCTTAACTTCCTTTCTTTTCCTTTCGCTCGAAATAATCACTCGAAAAGTTCGCCCGATGTAAGATAGATGTTACTAACCGAGGAAACTCGTGGAAGCTTAGAAAAGCAAAAGTTAGCCGAAGGTTTCTCGAAGCCGGGAGTCTAGTAGAGTTTACAAAACGAACCGAGTTTGCCTTACACGATTAGCCGGAACTCCGCTCCAGGGAAGCGCGCATATCTACCCTCCCGCATACCTTCAGTTCGGTATGTATGTAACTCCTCAGCATAAAGTATGTTGCGCACATACACACGGGCGCAAGCAAAAGGTGCACACGTAAATGGCCAGCGCGAGCGCGCGTTCGTCCATCCGCGATTCGCTTACATCGCTTTTTTTTTTTTTTTTTTTTTTTTTTTTTTTTTTTTTTTTTTTCTTGCGCCGTACAAACACGAACGCCAAAGGCGAAAGAACTGCCAACAGTTCGTTCGATAGGAATATACGGTAACAGGAACTGGAATAACGAATAACTATGCAAGCATCGTGTGTACTTTTATAAAGGTCTCACTTTTTTTTGTTATTAATAATCGAAGAAAAAAAATTGAAGTTTGTTCATTTGCTATCGAAAAAAGAGAGAGAGAGAGAGAGATGGGTTTGTTCTCCGAACGAATATTTCATTCTTCTGTACTTCTTTTTTTTTTCTTTTCTTTTCTTTTCTTTTCTTTTCTTTTTAACGAAAATTCCGCTACGAATTCATCGTGTTCCATTTGCCGACCGATGTGAAAAAAAAAAAAAAAAGAAAAATTCGAACGTACAATATCTACGTACGAATCCATAGATGTGCGACGGTTCAAGCAGGACGTTGTGAAAGCCGAGAGACATCCGGCACGCGCGCGGTACCAAGCGAAATTCGATGAAAAAGGACACCTAACGTTACAGTCGGCGTTGTCTCGATTTCATCAAGTAGTTTGATATGAAAAATTTCATGTGAATGTTCGGCCGTGGTTCGGTGCTTGAACGCACCAATGCCCGAGGACGGCACCGCCCATTCTTTCACTTGCCTATACTCGAACGTAACCCTCGAGAAATTTGTATATCTTACAACAACAACAACAACAACAACAACAAAAAATAGAAAAAATAAAAAAAAAAAATAAGAACGTCTGTATCCATTTTATTTTCAAAAATATATCAATTTGGATCGACGAATAGGGAATATTTCGATCTTACAAAAAATCCTTTACTTCATTCAAATCCGACGGGACATCGTCACGGATGTGAATTTCGTTTAGCCGAAATACATCATAGGTCACAAAGTTTTTGTGTCACGAGTACCGTCGAAAACCGGTTTTATTTCGATGGAAGACAGGAAACCACACGAATGACACTGACACTGGCCCTACGTATACTTACATACATACATACATTAATACATACGTTATATCGTGAGAAAATTCTTTGGCGTTTATGAGATCGCTCGATAAAATCTAACAAGTACACAATAGGTGGTCGATCGTGAATTAAAATTGCAAAATACTTCGATCGCGCTCCGATCCATATTGTCGTCCTACGTTCAACTTTAGTGGCCTTACATTGACCCATATCATACTTTATTATTTAATCTTATCTCTCTTTCACGATCGTGTGATAGATTTGACTTTGCGATAGTGATCCGGGACACGAGATGTTTCTTGGAAAACGGTGCGACGGCGGCTCATCTCTTTGTCAACGAGGATCACGCAGTTGGCGATATCGTCGGCGTTCTCGGTGTATTGGGGGATCCAGGACCACACGGAGACATTAAGTTGAGACTTCAAGAACTTGACAGCCCTGTCGAGTTCTCACCTTATTCGAAAAACTTAACGTTGACTAGACCGTTGGATAAGGAAGGTGTCGACGGACCTGCCAGCGTTTACGTTAACGTTATCTGCGAAAGAAAACGTACTTTAGATCCCGTTAGTATTACCTTAACTCGGAAAATTTTGATCGATCGAGAAATCAATGTTATTAAATCGTTCACCATCGTATTACGTCCTTCATCTTTAGGGTTTCGTTATACCGGTTAATATTCGCGTGACTGATGCCAATGACAACGCGCCTCAATTCGTGAATGCACCATACGTATTGAATATTTCCGAGGTAAGTGAAACATTGCGTTTTCTCTTTTTTATTTTTATTTTTATTTTCGTTTCTATTTTTATTTTTATTTTCCGTTTTAAATGGGTTCATCGTCCTTCGATATGATCGTTAGAGAAGAAACAAACCGTGCTGGTATCTAGATTTGCTCTCTGTGTTGTTTAATTTCGTTTCGACGAGCAAGCATCTAATTAAAGTGCAATAAACTCAATGCACATAAACATCATACATCCGTTTGATTTTCAGGTCACGGTCGTTGGCACGAGAGTATTGCAGGGTGTCCGAGCAGTGGATGCAGATCAACCAGGGCCTTATTCTACCGTGCAATATGCCGTTTTACCGGGACCTCATTCGGTAAATAGCACTATTGTTCTTTGTCTACTCACTCGTATTCTTTTATGCATCTATCTTTGACCTATCGTCGATCTTTGTGTAATAGGAATACTTCGTTTTCGTGAATGCGTTAGAAGGTACGTTAGTGTTAAGAAAACCATTGGATTACGAAGCTCTCACGAATTTTTCCATTGATATTCGGGCGCAAGTAAGTTGATCGATATTTTTATCGGCGAGAAAGGAAAAAATTATTTTTAACTTTAATTGTTTTATCTTTTGCTTTGTTTCCCCTCATTGTAGGATCAGGGTAATCCACCACGATCCTCGAGCACGACGTTGTACGTGAACGTGATCGATGCCGATGATCAAAATCCTTCGTTTCTCAATGATCAGTACAAAGTGAAAGTTCCTTCGCAAATAAAGACGGTAAGCGATGATGATACAAAATCTAACGATACACGTGTATATTAGCTTTTTCAAGATGAACGGGCGAATTAATGCACGGTTGTATTTATCGCATAGAGAACAGTTTTGAAAGTGGAGCCAGCATCTATAAAGGCTGTTGATCAAGACGTTGGTATAAATGCTCCTGTTAGATATACCATTCAAGGTGGCATCTTACCTTTTCTACTTTTAAATCCTGACACCGCCGAAATAGTTATTATAAGATCGTTGCAAGAAAATGAACTACTGTCTCCCGCCACGATCGTCGTTAAAGTGAGTTATCTATCTCGCCATCTCCTTGCAAATACTTGATTGTATTTTCTTTTCTCTCTTTCTCTCTCTCTCTCCTTACGAAGACATGAAAAAAAAAAAAAAGAAAAGAAAAAGAAAAAAAAGATTAACAAATGTCTATATATCGTATCCTGTCTCATAATAAGATACGGTTTCTAATTTTGTCATTGGATTCATAGGCCACACAGATAGACAATCCTGATAGGTATGCATTGGCGACTATCGTTGTATCCCGAGAGGACGCTTATGGGACAGGTCCTACTGCAGGTAAATCATTACTATAATGAGTTTGTCATACTGTTAATTGTTACTGCGAATAATATTTATTTGAATTAATTGTAGTTACGGTTGACGTAATACGTACAACAACGTACAACCGTATACCACCTATAATCTTTCTCAGATAGCGTATTGTCTTTAAATTATTACAAATTAATTGACTTGATCGATCATTGACAGAAATAATCATTGGTTTCGATTAGGTGGCCGAGTACCTACGAAGTTTACGCTGAAGGATTATCAAATAAAAATCTCGGAGAACACACCGCCTGGTAGCGTTATTCTAACTATGAGCGTGAACAAGGCCGATTCTGTAAGTATATTTGGCATAATGCAATATATATATTTTCTTTGGCGTATGCATTTTGATGTAAAAAAAAAAAGATCGTCGTCGATGTTTCAGATGTTAAGATTTTGGCTTGTTGGAGCAGTCGAAGATTTGGAAAGATTCTCCGTAACTCCTTCTGGTGAATTAATTTTGAAGGGTACTCTAGATTATGAGAAAAGAACTCAACACAGTTTTCTAGTGCAAGTTACCGATGGTTACTTTGTACGTTTATTTTCTTCTTCTTCTTCTTTATTTTTTTTCTTTTTTTTTTAACATCTCGTTCATCTTCATTACCGTTCGTTATTTTAATCATTTGATGTAGAACGATACGTCGAGAGTCAATGTATCGGTTGAGGATGTGAACGAATGGGAACCACGATTTCGTCATCCCAGATATGAATTCCATGCACGTACTTTGAAAGAAGGATCTATCGTCGGTAAGTAGTTGTATTTACAGTTCGCAATATAGACAACAGATGTTTCATATTAAAAGATTATTTCTACTCTATGTATTATTACGAAAAGAATATCGACTGCATATGAATTTTTAGGAAGATTGGAAGCCGCGGATGGCGACAGAGACGATATGATTCGATTGTCTTTGAGAGGTCCAGATGCAAGGTATTTTCTTTTTAAATTACAATACTTATTTACATTTAAGATTTGTTTTTTTTTCAGCCGGCAAAAAAAAATACGAACAAAAGAAAAAAGATAAAAAAACAATTACCGCCAAATGAATTTAGTAATTAGCAATTTATTTCTATCATATATATATATATATATGATATATGTATGTATATATGTATGTATGTATGTACGTTTACAATACATGAAATTTTAGGTCATTCGAAATACATGACAACGGTGAATTGATATTAAGATCTGTAAATACCGTAAATGGTACGATGGCTCGTCTGGTAGCAGTTGTTTCGGATTCAGGCCGTCCTCCTAGGTACGCATTAAGTGTAGATATAAAAATACCACTTTTGAGATACAATCGTTTCTCGCATGGACAAAAGTTATTTCCGTTTAAGATCGAGCATGGTACCTGTAATAGTTCACATACCGAACGGTGCCTCATTACCGGTGGCTGCAAGGGCTGCACCTGCATGGTTGGGAAGCAGTGTTCTTTTGGTAGCAGTTTTTGGAGCTGTTTTAGGATTACTTGGAGTCGTCATACTCATTCTCATTCTTTACATATATAAGCAGTAAGTGAACTATAACAAAAAAAAAAAATATAAAAAATATGAAAAAAAAAACAAAAGAAGAAGAAGAAGATATTACAACGGATAGGCTGACTAATATCAAATAATATAATTAAAATAAATAATAAATTTATAAAATCGTACAAAATGGTTGGTTCTTTTTTTTTTTTTTTGCAGCAAAGGGACGAAAAGTGGTGGATCTGTGAGTTCAGTTGGTACCGGATATCGCGAAAAATCACCTGTGCCGTCGGCCTTGAGCCCGACGCCACAAGTGTTAGGAGCTAGTGCACTACAGGATACCTCAGAGAACAGCTACAGGAAACGTTCTACAACGAACGAGAGTGGAAGTAACGTTAACGAGACCGTCACCGATCTCGACGCACCTGCTTTCGGAGAATTGAACGAGCGAGCCTACGCCGCCACTATCAAAAGTATGTTCCCGTCACGAGTAATTCATGACGGTACGATGCGCTCTTCGCACCGTTTCGAACGGCGATTCGTACGGGCTAGCTCAACTATGTCCGGAAGAAGCCACGTTACGAGTCTCAATCCTTTCTTCTCGACGATCGATGAAAATCGGCTTAGATATTATTGGCTTTGATTTCCCCTTAAAAAAAAAAAAAAAAAAAAAAAAAAAAAAAAAAAAAGTAATATCTTTCCATTCCCATTAATCGACAATCAAACGATATTTTGTCGTCGGCCAAGACGACGAAAACGAAAACCATTTGCGATAATATCTAGGTGGGGGGAGGGAGAGTGTGTGGGGGGGGGGAAATAAATAAATGAAAGGGGATGGGGAGGGATAAGCGGAAATAAATTCGAATATTATTACATTGTCCGTAGCTGTTGACAAGACTTTTTTTTTTTTTTTTTTGCTTTCGTTATACATTGATCATCGACAAATTTGTACGATACGATATGACGATGCGTAAAGTACCGAATTGTATTATTCGTTCGAGGTCGTATTTAAAAAAAAAAAAAAAAGAAAAAAAGAACACAAAAAGAAAGGAAAAAAAAAATAGAAAAAAAGAAAGATCGATTGAATGTAAAAGAAAGTAGGGTTGAGTGCACTGGGAACTACATTAGTTCACTACTAAATATTATTGGGTGCAGGTGTCGCGTCGGCTAGACAGCTACCTCTCTATGCTAGGCATAAGATCGCACCGGCCCCGAATCCGCCTGCCTTATCAGCAACCTCAAACATTCCAAATATCGGCGGTCTTGTTCAAAACATGAACGACTTGAGCGCAAGGAGCAATCTCGATGCAACTTCCCACGATTCGTCTACTTGCTCCGGTGACCCACCTGACTCTCTGATGACCGTCTGGCCGGTTGGAACTATGTCTCCGAGAGTTAAGAAACTTTCCTGGGACGACGACGATAGGGTAAGTCGAAATATTTCCTCATTGTCAAGATATACCATCTAATTTTGTCAAAATGATGAAACATAGAGGAACAAATGGTTATATCGTTGAACGAAATCGAATAAATAATATTATATTGCAGACTGTGGAAAGTATCGATGTTAGAGCAGAAACCAGGCCAGGGAGCACTAAAACCGAGACCGAACGTCTGAATCTTACCGTTTATTTTTAAAAATTCAATTCGAAATGCGATAATGCTTTTTCTACGCTTCGCGTTGGTAGAAAAGAAAAAGAAAAAATATATATATATATATATATATATATATATATATATATATACACACGAAAAATGTGTTCCGTCGTTAATACCATTACAACTTATTTGAATAGGAAGAACGTATTATTTTTTGTTTTTTTATTTTTTTGTTCTTTTTCCTCGGACTTCGAAAGACAATAATATTATTATATCGCAGTCGAAGATATTGATTCTAGTTCGTATAAATTGGAATTAATATTTGAATAAATTGTAATCAATATCTTTGATCAATAATAACAATTCATCATACGTCATTGTAGTACGATCACGTATCGCTTTATCTATACTCTCGTTTATCCATACGATTAGATATCGAAGTGTAGATGTGAACACAAATGCTTTTCAACTCTACGTAATCGAGAGCAACGAGGTCAGTAGGTCGATCTTTGCGAACGATCGCTTATTCAGGAGGTAGACCCGATTTTGCGATATCATGATCGAGCCGAAATAAAGGGACCAATCCGTAGTTCGAAAAAATCTCGGATATTGCGGATATCCATATATATATATATATATATATATATATATATTCATTATTATAAGTGAAGTTAAAAAATTGTTTGTAAATATCGAAGCAAATGCTTGTAGGTAGGAAGTGTCGAGTTACCAATGATCATTAATCTTCGTTTGAGATTCTTTGGTGCATCGTGGAAGATCTATTTAACGAATAAGTTTGAGGATATAAATGAAAAAAGATACAATGTCATTAATTATCGTTGTTATAATCTTTCGAGAAATGATAATAAACCATATGAAAATAATGAATTAACGTTGAGGAGTTAAATATATGTATAAATAAATCTAACGTTCATTATAAAGCGTATCGATCGATCGATGTATCGATCGATTTCTACTATTCTCCTTGGGAGTATCTTTTCTCATAGGAACAATCGTCGTATAGAATGACGTTATAAACGAACTTGTAAAAGAAAGTGACTTGTTTTTCGAGGAGGGGAGAAAGTGACCCAGAGAAGTCTTCGACTGATCATCCTTTCGGATCGTTTATCGTCAGTCGTACGTTGAACATTCACTCGTAGAGAACAAGGTGTTCGCGTTTTGATCGAATTAATCCGGAATAAAGTATTAAGTATTCTTATTCGAGAGAATCGATCCTTTCGATAAAATTAAAAGTTTCTTCCTTTTTTTTTCTTTTTTTTTTTTTTTTTCCCCCGTAAGTTTCGTAAATATAAATTGTGGCCTTGTAAATTGTCCAAATCTAATCGGAATATTTATTTTATTTATCGTCACGCTGTGCCTTCAAGGTATGCGACGGAGATACGCGGAGAAAGCGAGAAATTCCAGAGTCATTGACAGCGTCTGAAGGTGTGATTAACTATGACGCGGCATTTTTATTTTCCTCTTAAAAATGTAGAAATGAGTTTCTCGTTTTCTTTTTTTTCTCTCTCTTTTTTTTTTTTTTTTTTTTTTTAAATAATCAATTCATTACTCTTATCAAATTGCAGTACGATCATGAGGCAATCGAAATACTTAAGTACACCACTATCGATTATATTGATGGCATCGGCAGTGATCATCATCGAAATTTCGGGTACATTAACAAAGATGAAATTAATTATTTTTCCTTCGATAATTTGTCTCAATCGATATAAGATATTAAGGAATCGTACAATATAATCTATTATAATTAATTGTCATAACGAGCTCGCGTTAATTTTGTATTTTGTAAAACTATTATCAGCCGAGTCTTCTTTTATCAAAACGACAAACGACACGGTTATACCAGAAAGTCGTAGAATAGGACCTTGGAGCGAAATTTTAGAAGATTGGATTGTCACTGCCGCGAATCCTGGCATGTCAAGAATATCGAAGGTAATGAAACTAAATGACAAAGTATTAACAGTATCGTCGACCAAGGGAACGCAGAATAAGAGAGATGTATCTGAGACAGACATTTATTTACTCGGTAATGATAATAATCTTAACATGTATATTTCCTTTCGAACATTTTACATAAACTCTCGTTGATACCTGTTTTTTTACTTTTTTTATTTTTTTTTTTTATTTCTTTTTTTTTTCAGGTGCTATCGAGAAACTCGTGTACAGAGTGGATTACGTAGAAAAACGTTTAAGGAGGGCCGAAGAACTTTTGTATTATGTTATTTCTGGATCCACCGGCAACAAGGGTAAATAATTTACTCGTCGTTATGTCTTTGGTAAAAAAAAAAAAAAAAAAAAATCTTTCTCTTTACATTTTTTTCTTTTTTGTCGCCGATCAAAATCTTATAGATTCCTGCCCGTCGAACTACACGAGCATCGGTCAGTATTGCTATTATTTTAGCGATCGTGAATACGATTGGAAATCGTCCGCAAGTCTTTGCCGAGGTATGGGAGGTCATTTGGTCGAATTCGAAACGATCGTAGAAAATCAGGATGTTATTTCGTATCTCCAAGGAAATGTGAAGCTCAAAGGGAAAAACTTTTGGACAGGTGGTTTGAATCCTGGTTTATTATGGATCTGGGCAGGAAGTGCCAGGCCCATTCATAACGATACGAAACAGGCCGTCGTTGGGAACGGCAGGTTAATTAACAATCATGACACTTTATATTTAATGACGTTCAATTTCTTGTACTTCAGCGTAAATATTTTAGGTGTTTGAAGCTCTCCTACGATCTATCCTCAAAGATTTATTCTTACAAGGGTGAGGAATGTGCGTCAAGGCAGAAATTCATTTGCGAATTGACCACCGACGACGAGTCGGCGAATAAAATCGAGAGAACAGCACGAATGTTGTTATCCGACAGAGTTAGTTGAGTCCATGGGATTCCTCTAGGATTGTTTTATTATTAACGTAAAATACAATGAGCGTTTTACGTTCGATTTCCAAGAATTTTTATTTTCTATATAGCGCGTCGTGCAAATCGGTTTCATTGATCGTTACGCATTGTCATTAACGAATGCATCCGAGCTCGCAGTTCGAGACTGTTTAAAGCGCCAAATTGTTAATAACATTTTATTCGTTTAATTTAAATATTCAGAAGGATACAGACATCGATGAATTTAAGCTTTCAGGGATCCAAAGGCGTTAAAAAATATTGTAGGACTCCATTAAAAATAAATCAATCATACAAGATATATATATATATATATTTTTTTTCTCGCTTTTTAACTCTCCATACAATTGATAAAGTCAGAAGTACAATAACTAAATTTGATTATAGTTGCAAATATATAAATACGAATTATATACCGGCTATCAGATAATAAATTAAAAATGTATCGCCTCCACCTTCTGTGCGTAAATCCGTCCCCCATTACATACACACACACACACACACACACACACACACACACACACACACACACATAGCTATTATTTAATAAAAAAATATTTATTTTTAAATAGATGGAATTTTCCTGTTTTTTTTTTTTTTTTTGGAAGAATACTTTAAAAAATTATTAAACTACTAATACTTGATTTAAAGAATATGACAAAAAGTTTAAGATAAAAGGAATCGTTCCGTTAGAATTAATATCGTTACTGTCTATTGTTACGAGGAACATATAAGTTCGCTTAGGTATTTTAATCGTCAACGGGAATAGAAGTCTCTACAAAGTGTTTCCTCGCAGCGTGATGATCAAGAATCAAACTTCGTTTACCTTCGTTTACGAGAGAATGAACGTGATCACTATTCGTCACCAAACCACCGTTTTCCACGATAAATTTTTTAGCTTCTTCTGAATTGTCCTTGTCGATACCGCGGCAACAATTCTCGATCATAATGACATTATATCCCAGTCTCAATCCATCGAGACATGTTTCTTTAACGCAAACGTCCAAGGCCAATCCAGAAATGTACAAATCCGTGGCTTTGACTTTCAATGAAATTATATCCTTATTTTCTTTCGTGAAAATGGAGTAAGCCTCGATATCGAGATCTTGACCCTTGTATATCTTAAATGGAATATAACGTAAATATAACGTTAACGACAATAGATATGTTTTCAAAATTAATTAAAATCAATGGAAACATTATCGTACATACTTTTATGGAGTTTGGTAATACGTATAGATCGTTATTTAATTGTGCACCCCACGTGTTCATTACACAATGTTTTGGCCATAGTGTTTGTACCACGGGTGGTTTTAAAAAAGTAACAGTATCAAATGGCTTAGCTATTTCTTTTGTTATCTACGGATAAAAAGAGCTATAATTTTGACGTAGACACTCGGTGTATGTATTTATTGCATAATAATGGAAAGAATTACGTCATATTAATCAAAGTTACGTTAGTACAATTAGAGTTACGTCAATGATGACTGGTTGGGTACCTATTATAAAAGTTAGAGCTTGAGATATATGTACGTACTTTGGATGACGGATGAAGTTTTCGTTTGGCAAGATTGTCGTAAAAACTAATATGATTGTCGGGATGCCAATCGAACGAGTAAATAACTTGATCCCAACGTATTTGTTTCAACAAACAATTAATCGGCATTATTACTTCATAACCCGTACGATTAGGCAATGCTAAATTTCCATCGATAAAGTCATTTTGTACATCGATTACTATTAATACATTTACAGGTTTTCTTTGCATCCATTTTGTAAAGCATCTATTAAGAATAAAACGATTATATAAGCGTAACAGTTATATATATATACATATATATAATTTAAGATTATATAATAATAGAGACGGCTTAATGAGAGGTCACTTTGTATTGTCTTCCAGAAAAATTATTTCTCAACATCTTTCGTGTTCCTTTTTTAACGAATTTGAAATCGTTTCTATTCCGCGCCAAATTTTTCTTATTAATTACCCGTCAAAATTTGAATATACGTTTAATCAATATTCCTTCAACATTTTCAACATATCGTTCTCAATTTATCTTTACAAGTATACATATCTACATATAAATAATATTATTATCGATCGACATGACTGTCGTGAAAGAAAATGAAATGAAACACGAAATATATTAAATCCTTGCGTTATGCCATTAGAGTATCTCGTATATCGAAACGTATATTTAATCAACGACAGAACGTAATATTTAATACTTTGTCACGTCCTATTAATTATTGATATTTTACTCGAGTTTAATTGAATAAACAGAATCAATTCAATGTAAAATTTCTAGTCACCGCCGTCGATATACATCGAGTATGTAATATAATTATAATTACCGATGGACTATAACAGCTTGCGACAATAGCGATTTTAGTCATCGTTCATAATAAAAGGCCGTTTATTTTCAGACATTTAAAATTCAGTACATTATATCGAAAACGTATTTCAAAAAATATGATAAATATATTTCCGGCGATTATAATCGCATAAAATAGATTGTACGATACCTTGTCCATTTTGATCCTTTTAATCCCTTCGGATCATTTGAGCTAAATATCTTGAACATTTCTTTAACTCTCCATTCATTTTCATTCACCTCTTCTTCATCGTAAAATTTCTTGCATAGAAGAAAAAATTCATTTTCATCGATCACGCCGTCTTTGTTTACATCAAACGTTTTGAAAACATTATCGGCCGATTTCCAATCAATTTCGTCTATCATATTGATTACAGCACTATAGAGAGTTATATGTGTGTGTGTGTGTGTGTTGTGTATCACGAAACGGTATAATTTTGGAGATTTCAACTAGATATGACGTAAAATAGGTAAGACGAATTATGTGGCAGGGAGTACGAAACGATGTGTTTGCGAACGCTTTCGTCAAAGCAACTGACGCGAGTTACCTCAAGCAAGCCCTTAAATACTGATACGTAGTCCCGAACCTGTAGTATTTATTCGTACTGTTTTCTAGATTGATAAAAATGATATATGCCGATATTAACGTCGATAACGTTATTTCCAATTAATTTTTACAGAAGGTAATTAAATTTTGATTGGGACTTCGATCATTTCATGCGATAGGATATATTTCTTATATAAAAAAATCAATATTCTTTTGCCATTCAATCAGCGACTTCTATCGTCTTTCACGCGAAACATTCTTTTCTCTTTCCTTTTTGCAAATTGAATATTTTTTCCTTAATAAATTATTTATTAAAAGATTGTGATAGGGTGACTTGTGTACGATAATCAAACAGTTTACTAATCGTAACGAGAATTATGAATTTATTTATGAAATATTTTACTCAGAAATTCTTTTATTAGGTACACGTATTTGATTTTACTATACAACATGTGTTAAATGATATTAATTAAAATCAAATCTTGAAATCATAATTATGCGCTTCAATCGTTTCTGTTTCTGTATCCGCTAGGATAAAATATTTAAATATTGACACTTTAACTATTCTATATTGATACATTCAATGAGAATTGTATATTAATTGAAATTCTTTTTTGCACATACATACATACATACATATATATATATATATATATATATATATATATATATATATTTTATTTGTCACTGCATTAAGGCACAACTTTATAATATTATTTACTTGCTTGATTTTTTCAATAGTTTATCAAATAGTAAATAGACAAGCTTTACATGCGTATATTATACAAATTATTCCGGCTAGTTGTGTGCTTGTTAAAAGTAATATCAATAAATATATGCAACCACAAAGTCAAAAGTTAAAATGATTTACATCGCTATAATCATTATCTTTATAAATAAAACAATCCTTTTTTTATCAAATTGCATTTCTTACATCTTTAGTTAAATATTAACGTTTAATATTTAAATGACACAATAAAAAACTGTTATTTTGACTTCTGTTCTTTAATTTTTATTAATTTCTTTTGTTTATGCTTATATTTTATGTTACTGCACATGATAATAGTTACGTTCATTATTACGTAATGTATTTGTATAAATTAGTAAAATGTACAGTTTCTAAATAAACGAAACTGTACAACAAAATCTTACCTGATATATTAAATTTGTGTTTAAAAATTAAATTCATATTTTAATCTATATCGTCATTCCGTTTTACTTAAATTAGAAAATAAAGTATCTCGTTCAATAATGATTTCAGCTGCAATTTTGTTGATGAACGGATGTTTAATTTTATCTATTGACGATGAAAAAAACTCTTGTAATTTACCAGGGATGTTGTCTCTTTTCTCATATTCATATGCTTGCATAATTAAATCCAGCCTGTCCAAATCTTTCACATATTGAGCTTCTGGAGATTCTTGCTTTTCATATTCCTATACATAACGAAATAAAAGATATATATATATATATAATCATATAAAAACATAAATCAATATTTTTATATTACTATTAATAGAATTCTTTCAAAGTGTATCGGATAAATGGGATGTAAAAAAATATTGGCTTACACGAAACATTTGTAATATTGTTGGACCTTTATTGCCTAAAAGTTGACAGATCTTTTCCATTGCGGCATCTTCTCGTCTATGTTTTTCCTCTGGAGATACGCCACAAAAGGGTGTTATATCCCCAACAATGCATTCAGCTAAATCATGAATTAGGGTCATTTGCATAATTCTAAAAATAATATTACAAACATAATTTCTATTAGTCAATCTTTCAAGTGGCACATCAAATGCGTAATGCTAGAACGAGGAATAATGCTAGTTACGTGAAAATAAAAAAGGAATTTGTTTCTCACTTATTCTTATCCAAATTATTTTCGTTGTCTGATAATAAAGAAAGAATAGCCATCCTATACATATGTCCTGCTATTGTTTCAGGATCAGGAATGTTTCTTAAAACCCATCCAGTTCTTTTCATGTGCTGAAAATGTAACAGAGTAAAAAAAAAAAAAAAGAAAAAAGAAAGAAAAGGTAATTGAAATTATTAAAAGCTGATATATTATTACATAATAAAATTATTGGACATTAACATTACATAATAAAATTATAAGGTGAGAAAATATAATCGTTTTGATTCGCTTAGACAACTCAACAAGGACATTTGTTTTTAGTAAACACGTGATAAGACGTTAGTATACACATGCTTTAAATGGCACGCACGCATTTAATTGATTCCAATTGCAATTAATTAACATACCTTCAGACGCCCAACCAATTCCATAAATTCATGTATCTTTCTGACATCCATTATTAATAATTTCTTTTTTTTTTCCCCCTTTTATGCTCCAAAGTCTAGTAGCACTACTTTCGAATAAATAGGAATGTCACTATTGTATAATATACCAAGATAGTGAAACGGTCGCTCTATATCTGTACTTCTAAGAAATTACTTATCTCGTCAATGATTGGTCAATATTTAACTTACGAATACGCCATTATCTAATCAATATGACAACTTATTTGTTATAATTATTCCATTAGAAAATAATTTTTTATATTGTCATATTTTTATACCGACGCGTATAATTTTATAATTTCAATATCAAAATAGATATAATTTTTATATGTTAAAATTAACAAATAATTATTAATAGATTAAGTTTTCATCGTTTGTTGTATATAATATATTTATATATATATATATATACGTATATACATACAGATTTTATTTCGTGTACTACTACTCCTTTCTGCAATCCTTCAATCCTTCGTTCCATTTGATCGAATAATGCTGCGTTGCTGCGCGTACGGGATTGGTCGATTTAATTGTCAAATAACTCAATGAATAATGATAGGAGAAAAAAGTGACAGAGAAACTTTCCTCTTCAAATTTTACCCTCTTTCATATCCTCCAAAATCTAATTCATAATTTTGGGACATCTTGTATATCTGTGGTTTCTTTTGGTCATCCAATATATAGCATGCGCATTCACACATACATACACAACTAAGAGAGAGAGAGAGAGAGAGAGAGAGAGAGAGGAAGAGAATGAATGAAAGAGAGAGGGAGATAGACAGAGAACGGAGACTAGGCAGAAACAAAACAGAGACAGAGATAGAATCAAATCCATACAGGACTAAATATATATATGTTAGTGTGTATATATATCTATATATTGTTTTTTTATAATTAATTTATTTAATATATATATATATATATATTTTTTTTTTCTTTTTGAGGTTCGAACATCTTCAATTAATTTTCAAACGTATAAAAATGTCAAAGTATTTATTCTCGTTTACATTCAATGATAGAAAAAAAATCGATAAAGAAAAGAGAGAGGAGGAGGTCGAGGAAGAATGTTCAATCTAATTGTATTAGTTTCATCGTTCGAAATGCAAATTAGTTTTCGATCGTTAACCCCGTGCCTTAATTAAAATTGGCTGTTCTGCTGTTCTTAATTAAAATCGTGCAACAATGAGAGAAAGGATTTCCTTTTTATCTTTTGTTTCTTTTTTTTCTTTTTACATAATACGTACTCGCGCGAGAAACTTAAAATACATTGAGAAAGAGAGAGAGAGAGAGAGAGAGAGAGAGAGAGAGAGAGAGAGAGAGAGAGAAACATCATTTGTTAAAATCTATGATCATTATAACATTGATTCGTATCTTCAAATTCGTATTTTGAGAGTTTTGCGAGTCGTTTCAATTAATTTATCCGGACATTTCAAGATTTCTCCTTCGTATCAATTCATACTCGATAATAAATCTTAAAATAATTGAAATTTATATTCAGTATAATCTTCATTTAATAATATGCATTCATTGCATAGCGAAGATTCGATGCCGAAGGCGTATATACGTTTCCTTAAAATCAATTGGCGGCGTTCACCGACAAAGAATTCGGTCTATAGACGGAATGCGGTTTTGGACATCGTCCAAAAAGTGAAATTGTGTCTCCTTGCGTCGATATTAGATGGACTCATAGATGTATTTATTTATATTTTTCTTTACGATGGAAATGATGTACCATCATCAACGCATAATATTTTTCTTCGAATAACACTTTTCAATTTCATATAATCGATTTTGCGTGTTTGCGTGCGCGTTGATAAGTAGACACTACGATTTATAAATTATATTCCCTTTTCTTCGCGTAATTTGAATTATTGTTCGTTACACGTAAAACTATTTTTTTTTCTTTTTTTTTTTTTTTGTTTTTCTCTTTTTTTTTTTTTTTTGGTTGGGCCCGTCCTTCCCAACGTGATTCCCCATTGCATTTATTTACGATGGATCGAATAATAATGTACCGATAATGCTTGTTATTAAACATATATAAACGATATGAAAGACCGCGATATATTCAATGACCTTCATATTGTTAGTGTAGTCGCGCAGACGTGAATTTCCGCAATGACGCGCGATTACGCGCGTACGATTAAGCAAAGGAAGTGTGCGATGGTTATTATACGTGGTTATTTAGTAACGCGCTCGATACAAACGCTCTTTTGCTCATCTACGGGATACCCTAACCAATCGATATAAGTACGGTGATGTCGTTCATCGTTAAGAATTTATCTTTTGTAAATATGTCTAATAAATTACTCCGAGATCTTTATGCATTCATTTTTCTTTCTTTCTTCTTCTATTGAAGATTCACGCACGATCAAAATAGATTTTTCTATCGGATAAGATCGAGCGATCAATGAATTCGAACTAAATACGAATAAACCAATCCCAAAATCAGAAACATTGGAAAGTTCAGGGATACATCTACGCAAGGACTCGGATACTATCATCTCAAATTGCAATCAATAGATGACCGCCGAGACGGCGCCAAAACTCATTTTTATTCTCCACTTTTATAGTCATATTTGCGGTATAAGAGACGATACAAAATGTCTTACGTACAATATCTTATTTAATTTATCAATAATACAAAATATTTATCAACATCTTCGATATAAATTACATTTGCATATATATATATATATATATATATATATATATATTCTTTCTATTTTTCTCGTCAGTTTTATCAAAAAAAAAAAAAAAAAAAAAAAAAAAAAAAAAAAAAAAAAAAAAATTAACCCTTTCGATGCTACATAATATTATCTCGTCGTTTTATCCTCTAGATCGTAGATAATGAGCTCAATAATAATTGACAAATAAACGTTGCCATTTATTCGAAATAAAATATACAAAAGCATTGACTGAATTGAAAACTCTTCTTGGATATGCTTCGGAACAAATGGTTCCACAGAATGGGCCACATTACATTCGAACGATTACATTGATTAATTAAACCTCGTTTAACACGTCTATGACATTTTAATAGATTAATTACACTATTTTCTCAACATTTTATTCCCTTTTCATCGATCGGTTAAACAAAAAAGGAAGAATATCTACATATTTATTGCAGTTAACATATCGTATCGAAATCGTTAGAATTAATGGGATTACGATATTCGCGAATACATTTGCTTTTTTTTTCTAGACGATGATAGATTATCTCCAACGATTCGGTCGAATCATAAATTTCATCCAGGTAGTACGGATCGGGCGGAGGGGCGGGGGCGGGGGCGGGGGAGGAGGTGGCAAGTATCATCGAAACATCGATCAGTAGCCGTCCAATATTTCACAGGACGATAATCATTGAGGGTCCACGCTTGACGTGATAAAGCATTCTACCGACCGACCGACCGACCGACCGATCGATAACAGAATGTTATTAAGCTTAGAGAATAGATCGGCTCACCAAAAAATCAAAGTTACGTTAGAGACCTTTACCTATCTCATGAAACCTTAACTTAATTTATTAGACAATTTTACGATATCGATTTTGTGTCGGTGCTTATATACGGACCTGCTGCTTGACTTTCTTCTGTTGTAGTAGTCTATGCAATGAGGAAAAGAAAAAGTTTCTAGGCAAATATCGTCAATTTTCTAGTTCGCACGGTCCAGAATAATTCGCTCGAGGAATCTTAGAACGTTCCCAGCATCCCATCGGATGCTACAGGGACGAGTTCAACGGAGGGTGAGAATAGGGAAAGATAGAGAGAGAGAGAGAGAGAGAGAGAGAGAGAGAGAGAGAGAGACAAGGGTCGACAGCACGAAGCTCCATAAAACAAAGGAGAGGAGGAAAGAAAGAAGAAGATGAAAAAAAAAAAAACAACTATGTATAAAAGATCCTACGGACGAGTTCCCTTTTCTTTCCCGTCTCGAGCCAGGATACGCAGAGACATATTAAAAAGGGTAGACGAGGGAGATACACACGATCGCATAAACCCTGTCGAGTGTTCTTTTTTTAAGATAATGTTCGTACTTCCGAAGTGGTTTACTCTCGACCGTTGACAAAGGGAAAAAAGAAAAAAAAAAAAAACAATAAACAAAGAAATAGTAACAACGAACGTAACGAGTATCAAACAGCCATGTACCGCCGTATTAATACACGTTTCTATTCCTTGTATCCCCAACAAACGCATCCTCTTGTCGCTGGAATATAATCGTTTTCAAATTATTATTATTATTATTATTATTTTTTTAAGGAACGATCTGTCTTCCCCTTCTATCTTCTTCATATTCTTTTTCGTCGCACACAGTCGGTAATAAATTTCTTTTTTTTCCTCTTGTCGCTGGAATATAATCGTTTTCAAATTATTATTATTATTATTATTATTATTATTATTATTATTTTTCTTTTTTAAGGAACGATCCGTCTTCCCCTTCTATCTTCTTCATCTTCTTTTTCGTCGCACACAGTCGGTAATAAATTTCTTTTTTTTTTTTTTTTTTTTTAAGCGATCGAATTTGGAACTGCTGGATTGTCTCTGGAAGCCGAAATGAAGAATTCCGTTATCGGAGAGGGTCTTCTGCGTCACTGTCGATGGCACGGGGATGATTTGGAGGGTGTGGATGGAGAGAGAGAGAGAGAGAGAGAGAGAGAGAGAGAGAGAGAGAGAAAGAGAGAAAGAGAGAGAGATAGAGAGAGAGAGTAGAGAAAGAGGGTCGACGCCGACCCCGAACCAGACGTCGACGCCGGCGCGGCGGCTCTCGTCTCTCGCGAGCGTAAGGTCTCTACAGCAGAAGAGAGACGCGTGCAGTTGTCGCGAAACCTTCCGCGCGTTTCTAAGTCCTTAACGGCGTGTCCCTCGGTAAGTCCCGTGGGGTTGCTGCGTCCGATGGTGCGTCCGGTCGAGAACAAGACGTTCTCGACGTTCAAATAATAAGAAATAAAATTCATTAGGGATTACGAATCGTTAGATTTTAATCGTGGAAAGAGGACGAAACACTCACTCACTCACTCACTCTCTCTCTCTCTCTCTCAAACACACACACACACTCTCTCATTTTCTCTCTCTCTCTCTCTCTCTCTCTCTCGTTTTGTCATGCGAAACGATCGCATTACGGTCAACGCCACGAAGGGGAAAGATATTTCGGTAAATATTCGTATACGATCGACATTGTGTCTTTCTTTCTTCTTCAATTTCTCTCTCTCTCTCTCTCTCTATCTCTATCTGTCTCTCTCTGTCTGTCTCTGTCTGTCTCTCTATCTGCCTCTCTCTCTCTCTCTCTCTCTCTGTCTCTCTGTCTCTCTCTGTCTCCCTCTCGTTTTCCTTCAATTCTTCAAGTACCGTCTCGCTCATCCAAATGTATGTTGGACAAGTCGATTTGGGTGAAAATGATTTTCGAAGGAGGATAACGAAGCTTCGATATGGATAATCCAGTGTGCCGTGTTTGTTACATTATCATTTTGTTCTATCGAAATTTATAATACGCGCGCGCTACTCGTATACTATCATATATATATATATGTATGTATGTATGTATGTATGTATGTATATATGTATGTATGTATGTATATTACTTTCGGTTAGGATGGGCGGGCCGATGTGAATCCTAGTTATTCGTCCTTACCTTGAAAGCCCGTGTTCGCGAGGAAGATGAGATGAAAAGTAATGTAAGTGAGGAAATTCGATTGATTGGCCGATAAACGGGAAATCGTCGCTTTCGATTCGGAGAACGGAACCCAAATAAGATATTTGTATTTTTTATACGAGACGAGACGTGAACGGGATCAAATTTGGTTTGATCGACGGATAAAAATATACGTCGAATCATTTTATTTTCTCCTTTCTTTATTCTTTTCTCCTCTCTTCCCCCCTCGCCCCCGGTTTTTTTTTTTTTGTAACTTGCACGAATATTTTTATCGAGATACCTTGGAGACTGTATCGCTCAAATCTTGATCCTTCGAATACTACTTTATATGAATCTATAGCATCGAAATCACTGTATGTTAAATAACAGAAATATTCTCTCTCTCTCTCTCTCTCTCTCTCTCTCTCTCTCTCTCCTTCTCTTTCTCTTATATTTCTTAATAATTAATCTAATAACGCAATTAAAATGGAACAAACTATAATTCGATAAGAACGTCTGAATCGTGTAAACCTTTAATAAATTTGAATACTCGCGAATATAAAAAAAGAAAAAAAAAAAAAGAAAAAAAGAGAGAGAGAGAAAAGAAAGAAAATGAAATTTCAGTTCGATCAACACGCCCATTCCTCTTAAACTAAAGGATAAAGTATACTTTTACGTGGGTGGGCTTATAAATATAAACGTTCAGAGACCAGCCTGTGTATTGGTCCTGTTTTCTAGCTGACGTCTTACAAACTTTGCCGGTTATCGTGATCCACGAGATGACCCTCCACCTTTGGACGAGCAACGGGAGAAGACAAATCCAGCGTGAGATATAATCGCGTGATATGTCACGATCGGGAAACTGATCGTTAAAACGATTGTACAATTCGAAGATTGTTTCGTTTATTCGACGATGAATCGGGAAAACGAAGAGGTAAGTTAGGGACGATAGGTCTCATCGATTATAGATATTTTTCTTTTTTACGCAAATTTCAATGCCATTAAAGTGATGTCATTCGAAAAAGAAGAAAAAAAAAAGAAAAAAAAAAAAGTAAGAGAAAGCATCTCAATCGATCTTTTTTTTTTTTTTTTTTTTTTTTTTTTTTTTTTTTTTTATAAGAAAAAAATAAAAATCGTCATTGTGTGGACGAAGGAGAAAAAGGAAAGGAAAAAAAAAAGAAAAAAAAAAGAATGCGTGGGTTCCTCAATTAATCGATAAAAGAATTTTTTTTTTTTTTTTTTTTTTTTTTCTTTTCTCCTTAAGTATTTTGATTTTGTTAATGATTTCGTTTAAAAGAGAGAACAAAAGAATAGTGAAAACTCGAAGATTGGCGGTAGAAGGAAATATCTAAGGTCTTTTGAATTTCAATTAATCGATACGGGGATGAAACCGATCGAGTATAAAATTCGATCCCTTCGAACGATCGATCGTTAGCACGTAGCTTATCAGGACTAATGACTACTCTCGATGTATTTACCTTATAAGCATTGTGCTACTATACGCCTGTTCTCGATTATCTACGTGTTGTAAAACGAAATCGATCATATCGTAGGCATATTGCTAGTTTTACCGTTTTTTCCTTTCTATTTAAAGCAGCAATCCGTTTCTCAAAACCTTTCGATCATTATCTTAACGGAGTAGGAATATACGTAGCTATAGTTGTTATACCATTTTCCTTTCCATTTACAGCAGCAACCCGTTTCTCAAACGTTTTGCGGAGCATTGCAGAAGGAACCGAATTGCAAGTGTTTAGTACTTTCCGTGCTGATATATGGATGCCTCGCGGCAGTTACGTGGTGTAGGTGCGCTAACGTTACCAAGGTGAGTTTTTAAAAAGGAGAGGAATATTAGTCCGTTTCTTTTTTTCTTTCTCTCTCTCTCTCTTTCATTTTATTTTATCTCTTATATTTTTTTTTTTTTTTTTTTTAAATCTTCCCACAAACAGATGTATTCATATCTCAAAGGAATGTGCGTTTTCGTAGGTTGTGATCAATTTCTCCAAATACCTCATCAAAAGTACTAAACACGTGTCTCCCTGTGACGATGGTTATATATATATTCCAGTATGTGTATATTTATACGACTATATTTTATCCATAGTGTTGATAATATGGACGATTAATTCGTCACTTTCGTTATCGTAGGTTGCCTTTATGGGAATGCTTTATCTCGTGTACCTGGTGGAGTGTTACCATTCCCCGATTAGAATCGATCTGTCCCACGCGGAGAGCCAAGACTGTGTACTCTTGAAATTAAATCAACTGAGGCTAGCCCAACCGACGATCTGGTGGAAGGCCGTTTCCTATCATTATGTACGTAGGAAACGGCAAATCACCCGATATAGAAACGGAGACAATTATACGACGACTCAGGTAAAGGGGTAGCATGCAAACGAGAAAAAAAAAAGAAAAGAAAAGAACAGCCGCTTAAAAAGAGAGAAAGAAAAACACACAGGAAAAAGAAAAGAAGAAAAATACAGAGAGAGAAAAAAAAACCTCTTAACAGTTTCAATCCGTTGTTTATTTGTTTTTTTTTTTTTTTTTTTTACTATATCTCCTAATCCGACGTTCGCTAAACGGGAGTCTCTTAAAGATATTGGGTAAACGAATAACGTGCCGTTTAATTTGTCACGATAGGTTTATTACGAAAGGGTGAATACTCACGCGGCGACGTCCTTCTATTACTACGATTACTGTGGGGTGAAGGATATCAGCAAGGAACTGATACCCGATCCAAAAGTACCCATCACGAAGATCGCGCTGACCAAGGGTTTCGCCTTTTCAAACATGAGATCCGCTACGGAATTCGAGGAAGCCAGGTCAAGGTTCTTCGCCGAACAAGTACGTTATAGTTCGTGCATACGATCGAAGGATATAACCGTGCCAAGAATTAATTATCCTTTACCTACGTTTTGTATAGGAATTGAGGGACGACTACATGGAGATGAGGGAGGGCTTGGAACTTGGATGTAATCTCAATCCCACAACTTTGGTCGCCGTCCTTGGTAAACCTTGGTTCACTAATCGTTACGTTTATTGGTGCCTTAGCGCTCTCCTACTTAGTTGGCCCTTGAGAGTGATCATAGAGTACAATACGCAATACGCCGACTATCAGGTAAACGTATTAAGGTATCTATAGATGTTTTTTTTTTCTTTTTTTTTTTTTTTCTTTTTACGAAGGAGGGATTATGGATCTAACGACGTTCTATTCTTTTTTTTTTCTTTTTTTTTTTTTTTAGGTGACCAAATTATTTGGAGTGAACTATGATACACCGATCGGTGCCGAGCCAATACGTACGTCGACCAGTCAATTGAGCCAACCAGGATCCTACATGCTCGCACCGAGTTACAGTGAGGCACTCCTAATGGAACCGGCAGCTCGACCTATCACGGAAAATCGACAGAACGATTCAGAACCGATAACGGAGTCCGAGATCGATATGGGAATAGTTCCCAGTTACTCGGAGGCATTGCTTTACGAACGTGCCGAACTTGGATCGAACGTTCCAGGAACCTATCCATCGATTCGACAAGATAGAAAGGATCTAAGGATTGAGATCGAACCGACGTGCCAATGTCTCTGTCACAGGATATCGAACGGTTTCGAGATCGTTCAGGAACGGAATCTTTCGGATCGCGATTCCGCGTACGTTCATTTGGATTCCGCGTTTATCGCAGCCAGCAGTTCGATGTGCCATAACGATATATCGAACGAACTCGAACTCGTACATTGTTCGTGCGGCCAGGAAGGTTCTTACGCCTGTTGTCAAAGTGTATTCGACAGAAATAATCGCGACGAGATTAATGTTAATAATAATAATAATAATAATAATAATAATAATAATAACAATAACAACGTCTTAAGAATGGATAGGACCGATAATATCGTACGTCCATCGCGAAGAGTGAAACGTGATATTTCCGAGCCGAACTTACGATCGCGTTCGGAAGTAGGTCACGATGGAGGCACTTGCTCGAAGATCAATTGCAAAAGTTTGGAGAATATTTTAGAAGAGGAAACGGCCGACTCGCGTAACAATACAACGAGGATCAAATCGGAGAATCAGCCGAGGGATCATTTTGAAGGGGTTACGAACGTTGACGATGTTACGCCCGTAACGACGAACAAATCGTTAGATAACGTTGTTAATCGCGAGGCCAACGATAATTTCGGTGAATCGAAGGGTGCCATTCCGAAGAGATTTGTCGAACGGAGCACGTCGCGCTGCAGAGTGACCGTGAATCCAAGATCGGACGAGGTCCGTAGGCAAATACCAATCTCCAGGACCTACTTTTGTTTGAAATCGATACTCAAGCAAAACAAACGCCGATACACCTTGATGACCACCGCACAAGAATTGGAGCACATAGAGGATTGGGAAACCGTTAGGTTGGACAGGAGCTTCGAGGAGCTTCGATACGATGGCACGAATTTGGAACGGGGGCGGAGGAATAATGAAATTGTTGGATCTAACGGGGAGGAAAAGGCTCCTCCTGTTCGCACGTGCCTGTCACGAGAGAACTTGAGTAACGCGTCGGGTTCGCGAACGAAGCTTCACTCACAGAATTCTAACGTTGGGAAGGAGAGATCCTCGCCTACGGAACAAAAATACGATTACTCAAGGTCAACTTGACGAATACCATCATCCTTTCCTTAACTCGTATATATAAAGGAAAAGAAAGATTACGTTTCGATTGATTTCTTTCATTTTTGTTTTTTTTTTTCCTTTTTCTTTTTCTTTTTGAAGACCTTCGATATTTCCTTCTATCGCAACTCTTCAAGGTTTTACGTTTTTTTTTTTTTTTTTTTTTTTTTTTTTTCCCCCCCTTCAAATAATATTACTAACAAAATCAAAATACTTAAGCAAAAGTAATATATTCTTTTATCGATTAATTGAGAGACCTACGCATTTCTTCCCTCTCTCCCCTTTTCGTTTTCTCTATCATCGACGCAACGACAATTTTTCTTTTTTCCTCGAGGGAAATAGACGAAAAAAAAAAAAAAAAAAAAGAAATCTATCGAAGCGTTTCCTTCCTTTCGTCCCTTTTTATTTGTTTTATTTTTTTTTCTATTTATTTATTTATTTATTTATTTATTTTTTTCGTTCGTCACCAAATCACCTTTATATTACGTACTCTCCGATTTCTATCTACGTATCTCTTCTGATGTTTCTGATCTTTCACAGAACTCTCATCTTCGCTAGCCCGATCCAAGAGGTATGCCCGGACGACCCTTTCGGCGGGAAGAACGTTGTACCAACGAGAAATCAAAGCTATAACGAGGATTCGACTACCAACGTACCTATGTTCGTTAAACTTAGACGATCATTTACCGAACGCGAGGGTATACATCGCCGTCACAGAGACGTTCGTAAAATTCACAGACGTCGTACATTTGCCGTGGACGCTGATTATTCCTTTCCATTGGTAGAACCTGAGAGTTACGAGACGACGAACGGTAACGTTTACGTGCCTGGTTATAAGAACGGCGTGTCATTTCCACCTTACGACGGTTTCACGGCCGAACAACGACGTACAACTTCGTCGATAACTCAACCTATCGTATCGAAAAATGACTTACGGCCTTCGCCCGAGGATAATCGTCTCGTTGTTAAAGAACATTATTCGACAGAGGACGATCGTGAAAACGAGGCTAGTGGTTGGTCCGTCGAAGATAACGTTTCGACTAACACGCTCACGAGATCCTTGACGGAACGAAGAAACAATCCTAAGGAAGGCCGTACTTCGAATTTACGAAGAAGCTTCACCGGTAGAGTAGACTCGATGAATTGCAGATCGATTAACGGTAGACGTACCAACCTTAACATGGAAACCTCGTTGTAACGAGTCGATACGATTAGCTCCTTTTTTTACTACGCGCGCTCTGTTCATATAGACACCAACACACACATACACATATATAGTACGATCGAAGGAGGAGAATGGGGCCTTCTTTAAACAGTAGAATATATAGTGACTAACGATTGTTCTTCAAGATCGTCGAGTTTCCTTCGAACGTTCGATTATTAAGCAGAAATAACCGTACGGATGCATGAGATAATATTTTCGGACGCTAATGGAAAGGAATGAACAAAGAGATAGAGAGAGAGAGAGAGAGAGAGAGAGAGAGAAAAAGAAGGAGGGAACGAAAAAAAAAAAGAAAAAGAAAAAACGAAAACTTATTCCGTCTTTTTAACGTGCTAATTTTGGAGATAACGTTATACGCTTTCGATTTGCAATGCGATTAGGGTATCTTATTGCCAGCTAGGAAGTGTCTTCGAATTAATGGGGATAAAAGTATCGACGAGCTCGAGCGAAGATTTTTTTTATACTTAGCCACGAATTCGTGATACGCTGCTGCTGTTGCTGCTGTTGCTGCTGGCGATGATGATGACGGTGATGATGATGATGATGATGATGATGATGATGCTATAAAGCCAAATTTGTCGTCGTAAAATAGCGCTATAAGTATCTAAGAGATGCGAATGCGGTCATCGCATGCGCGTATGTTCCAATAGAGTGCTTTAAAAACATAGCTAGGTATAAAAAATGCAAATTCGTCGAAGTGTCAATTATATGCGCGCACAGTACCCAATAGTCATTGGCTTTATTGACATTAAATTAGGAACAAAAATGGTATCGTGGATCGTTTTATTACATAATGCACAATTAACGTAGTCGATTGACGATTACAATTAAGTTCAACTACCGTCCTAAATCTTTGTTTATCATTAAATCATACGAGCGTAAAAAGTAGGATACATCCCTTGAAAGAGAGTGTACGATAAATCTTCTCTTCTCATAGAAACGTTTTTATTCTAAAAGAAAAGTTATTATTTCGAAAGTCGTTTATATACTTTTGCAAGGTACTGTATCTGTTATCCCATTTTAGATATCGATTATCGATAAAGTCACTTCTTAAACACTTCACATCAAATTAACATGATAATCTCATCAGTTTCCACGGTATATTCAATAATGAAACATATTACATTAATATTCAACGTGTTTACGTATCCATGAGTACACTTTCAAAGGGAAATATCCTAAATTCGACACTTAAATATTCTCTATTAATACATCATATTCTGTTGTTGATGGGATAGAAACGTTCGTAATGTGATTAATCGAATGGGCGACGGGGAAAATTTTCGAAGCTGAAACCATTGCGAATGTAATTTAGCAAAAGAATCGTAATATACGCGAGTCGTGAAGTAAGTTATTTTTTCTACCAATATAACGCGATATATTCATCGTTAAAACGTCTAGATCGCCGATGATAGGAAAGAAAGAAAAGGAAGAAAAGAAAAAAAAAAGAAAAAAGAAAAAAAAAATTAGAAGAAAAAGAAATTGCCAAATTACTGGTTACGCGTTAGGTCAGTAACACATGAAACCAAAGAAAGTGTTTTACACGGTATTCATTGGATATCCTTGCTGAATATAATATTATTAGCTAATGGCGTATAACTTATATACGTACGAATATTTTAGTACCGACGACGTTTTCACCGTCGATTTCTAATTAACTCGCGTCCATTTCTGGTACACGGATAAAAATATTTTTTCGGCAATATCGTACGATCACGGTTACTCTCTTTCTAACATAAAGTTGTTTATCCGACAACACAAATGATCTTCAAATAATTTTTTAACCTTATCGCCGATGTAAGATCTATTGCTCGTTATCGGAGCAGTATTTTTTACATAAGTATAATGGATATTAACCGTTTGAGTTAATCCATTACGTACAAGCGCATATGAGATAACCAAATGATGGACAACGACCTTATAAAACATTCGACGGTTCCGATTTTGTACAAACGAACGAGGAAAAGATTCAAATCGGAATTGATAAGACGGTACAAATTTCGTTCGTTATTCTCGAACGGACAATGCCATTTATAATTCCTAAATATTTTTATGTAAAAGACCAAACGTGCAAAGTTTCCAAAATATTAACATCTAATGATATATTGATATACACACAGGGAGTTCAAAATAAAAAGGATTTGTGGCTTAGAAAGTACGTTTAACTCGTTAAACTTAATACGGATTATTTATTGACAGCATTGCCAATTGCTAATTGTTTACTTAGCTTGAATCATTATTTTTCTAAGTCTAAAACTCCTTTCTCTTAACATACCCTGTGTATATATACGATTATAAGTATATGTATAACGACGTCGAACTTATTGAAAAAAGAAAAAAAAACAACAACAAGAACAGAAAACACAGAATTATTCTTCTGCGCATATATAGTCTTCTACAACGCATATAAGGTGGTGAGAAATTTGGGGGGTGTTATTTGTAAACGATTTTATGTGTTTCAAATTATGCATTCTAATGAACGTTTGCAATTACAAAGCTTATAAGTATGTGTATTTCCGGATATTAATCCAACTAAATGCGCAGTTAATACTAACGTAATATTAGGCTTAAGCTAAATCTATTTGCGACGAGCCAACAATTATCGTATAGGTATATATGTATATACCAGTATAATATATATATATATATATATATATATATATATATATATATATATACATTATCGTACGCGTAAGTATTCGAAGCACCTGCATTAAAAGAATCACAAATTTTTTTTCCGTTTGCAGATATTTTAAAAAACTTTCGCATAAACAAAAAACAAAAAAAATATATATATATATATATGGCATAATTATTTCTAATAATTTATAAGCACAACACAGTTCGTTCGAATACTTAAGTACGATAATGCGTATTACGTATATATTTATAATGTTTTTAAAAATGTGATACATATATATATATATAAACAATCCCGTACTAGTTTTGATGATATATATATATATATATATATATATATATATATATATATATATATATATATATATATATATAATTGAAAGAATGTACCGTCGCTTTTTAAATTGCGCACAATCATGGACGAAGTAGAAGATTATTCCCCGCCCGTCATAATTTTTAAGCGAAATCAATTTGAAAAGGTGTTAATCACGAAAATAAGAAGAGGGAAATCTACACACATTTGGAAAGAACGTACATCCTTTCCTTTTTTTTCCCCTTCTTCGTAAGAACGATGCGAATGTAACGTAAAAAAAAAAAAAAAAATAAGAAAATAAAAAAAGAAAAAATGTAGGATAAAAAAACGTGCACTTTTCGAGTTGCTTACATTAAAATTTTATTGATCAAAGGCGAAAGGTATCTCGAAGTCGTCTACGACTATATTAGTACCATAATCAATTAACGACAAAACTCTATTTTTCTTATTGGCAATGAATTAAGTGATCTCATAACATACACACACACATATATATATATATATATATACCAACATTCATATATATGCATAAATACGTACATACATATATAGACATATATGAACCGCATACATTATTACTATGCATATAATAATACACGGCCCGTCAAGAGATAGTAACAAATAAAGCTTGTATGTAAGAAATACACACGGCTAAGAGCATAGTGGCAATATTGATTAGAATACGAGATATAGTGATAATTATTAATTGGCGTTCTTTTTCTAACATTCGATATCCGAAATCATACCGAATCTCGTACATATATCTATTTTGTTTCACGAGAAAATTGATATGTCGAAGATTAAATAGAGAGAGAGAGAGAGAGAGAGAGAGAGAGAGAGAGAGAGAGAGAGAGAGAGAGAGAGAGAGAAAGAGAGAATAATAAAACGAGGGTAATTTGTGATTGTTACAGCTTATTTAATAGCAGACAATCCAATAACGTATTTAACTGACGAGCGGGGGAAGTTACGTTATTTAAAGAAAGAAAAAAGAAAAAAAAAAAAAACCAAACGTCGTATTACCCATGCCGTCTTAAAAAGTGCTCTTCTAATCGAAAAATTGTTTTAGAGCAATGCTGATACGTGATAAACAGAAAAACGTTAGGGTGCAGAGTATATAAGCGTGCTTTTCTCTTTTTCTTTCTCTGCTCTTTTTCTTTTTGTTTTTTTTTTTTTTTTTTTTTTTTGTTGATAAACAATGCATCCGTAACTAACGTGATTCTTTCGCTATATAAAATATAGTAGTATTATTATAAATAATGTTATTAATGATATACAGTAAATTATACTGGTGTAAAAACAAACTATGGTTATAATATAATAAACGTTGACATATTTAAAAGTTACAGCTCGGAATATGTTTATTTAGGTATTACGAGTGCAAATACTTATATATGAATAAATAATAATGCACAAGCATGTTTTATATACGTATATTGTATTTCTCTTTCCAAAAAAAAAAAAAAAAAAAAAAAAAAAGCAAGAATTACATGCAATAATTTGCGTTAAGCCATAAAATGTGATACTAATTAAGCGTATCGGAATTTTATATACTTCCTGGATTATACGAGTGATATACGATCTAACACGACGACGGACATTTCCACAGATGCACAAACAATCGCACGGAAATGTAATACATTTAGACTGTGCATCGTGATACTATCTTTTCTAATACTTTTATTCTTTGTCCATAATTCGAAATCTTTTTGAATGAAACTTTTCATCAACGAAGGTAACAAACATATTCCTTGTTCTTGTGCTAATTTTTTTTTCTTTTTTCTTTTTCTTTTTTCTCTTTAAATAAAAAGTGTCCTTACATAACCATACAATAAATACCTATATCAATAAACGTCTAATGCCTGCAGATACGTCTACGAGCTATAAAGATTTCTCTCTTTTTTTTTTTTGCTTTAATTTCTGAATAACACATAGAAATTTGAAATTTCAAGTAGCTGTAGAGAGGCCACCGAAACATATAAATAGAATAGACTTGAAATCTAAGCAAATGTCAAGAAAATATAAGAAACAGAGGGCTGAAAGTGGCTAAATCTACACATCATATTTGAACATTACATGCAGACAATGCTAAATGTTTATTAATACAGATTTGCTTTTTTTTTCCTTTTTATAAGTTTTATTAACTTATCGTAGCTCTCTTCTTATATTCTTTTTGTTAGTTTCGTTTACCATTCAACATCATTTATTAGCCTAGTAATAGGCAGATCCGAATACTAATTTATATATATAATATATATGTGTAATATATACGTGTATAAATATATATATATATACATATCGATATATTTTAATATATGTATATATATGTATATTATTTTAGCACAGTGAACACCTTGTCTTATATGAGAAAAGACAGTATATAGGACATTTTATTTAGTTGGACTAGCAATATCAGCAGGCGATTATGACGAGCCAGTGCACAACAAATATACACTCAATGAATCCTTAATTTAACAATTATAACTAATCCTTTGTAAATCCTGGTCTAGTATAGTATACTCGATAGTAAAGTGTTTTACTTCGCCACAATGAATACGAATTGTCAAATTTCAGAAGATATACTCCCTGTAATAAAAGAATTAACAAGGGATTAATCTTATTAAATGACTAAATTATTATCAATAATAATTTATGAAATCTGATTACATTTACCTGTCCAGGATATTGATGACTTCCAGCATATACTTCTTCTTGAGAATCTCTCCTGTAGATCTTAATGATGAAAACATACAAATTTAATTATAAATGTAGGAAATTTTGAAAGAAATAAATTGTTATATTATACTTACAGGTACTATTACACTTATAGGTGGCGTAGTCGGTTTATATTCAACTCTATTATTCCCAATTATTCCTCCACTTTCTAAATCATCTTGAGTTTCGTATTCATCTTCTTCATCATCATCATCTTCCGATTCGCTAATGTGAACAGATACTTGATCTGTATCAGACTTAGACCATTCGAAATAAACTCCAAATCCAATATCATAACCATCGGTGGCAAATTCCCAGAATAAGCATGAACCATCTTCGTGCGTCGGTACCCTCACAGTAACAGTTTCTCCATGGCCGACCTTTATAACGGCATCACCTGCTTCCTTTCTAATTGTTTCCTTAAATTCTTCCACACCTTTACGTGTCCACATTTCAGCAGGGACAATCGGTGGCCAGTCTTCTTGCAATTCATCTGAATCTTCATCTTGTAAAAGTGCAGGCTCATTTTCTGTTATGGGTTCCTTTCCAGTATTCTTGTTTGTGCTATCCAATTCGTTTGATTCCTCTGTTTTTTTATCTTCAATGACTAATTGATTTTGATGTAATTGTTGCATATATTGATGATAATGTTGTTCTTGTAATTGTCTAATCAAAACAGCCTGTTGTTCTGGATTTCCAGGATATTGTTGTTCAGCATACACTTTAAATTGATAATACGTTTGTCGATTAAGCGCATCTTGTATCTGCCTCTTTTGCGATTCCAATTTCAATCTTTCCTCTTCCTCTTTTTTTTTTTTCTCCGCTAATTCGGCCAATCGCTTTTCTTCTTCTACTTGCTTAATTTCCTCTTCTTGCTTCAAACGCTTTTTCTCCTCTATATCTCTCTTTTGTGCTTCCACTACCGTCTTGAATAATGGACACAATTTATCTAGTAAAACTATAAATCCTTCCATTGCTTGTTCCTTAGATATATCCCCTAAATTTTGCCACGCCAGGCGTCTATCTTTACCAATCACGTCTAAGACACCGAGCGGTGGCGCATTTTCAGCGGTACACTTTCCGTGCATGACCTGCTGCGTGAATGCAACCAACTTCAATTTATCCTCATAAGAAAGGTGAACAGCTTTTCCTTCTTTCTCTGATAGAGCAATAATAAAATATTAATGAATACATTAAAGATTTATTCACAAGACTTTGAATGCAGGTGAACCAATAAAAGAATAATTAACTATATTCATTGGAACTTAACGAATTTTACTTGTATCTTTTTCTTTGGTTCTTTTTTGATTATTAACAATGTAATAACGAAAAAAAAAAAGAAAAAAAAACAAGACAATGACAACGATGAATTATTAAGTAGCCTCGTATACCTTTATAGAAATTGAGTGCAATTTTATAGAGCTCTCGTGTTTCGAAACCCCACAAATGTGGTTCATAAATCTCTTCGCCCTTGATATCATCCTCATTCTTGTTCGAATCATTTTCTGAAACGCTTAACTTTTCGATATCTTTCTCTACCACGGAAACGGTCTCATCGGTCGCCGCCATTTGTAACTCAATGACACGTCGATGAGCAATGCTGCTATTAGAATTCTAACCTCATTGAAAATATAATAGCGTTATTTTATCGTACGCGTTTTTACCATAAAAATTTATCGATGCGCAGATATAAATTGCAACGATTTAATTATCACAAAAAAAAAATAAAATACAAAAAAACCTAACAATAACGGAATATAAAAGGCAGAATGAAAACATCCAATGAAATATACAATTATACGTATGACAAATTGGTCGTATTTAGAACCGTACCGAATATAACTACGGAATATGAGTTATCATCGGAGATGACGCGTTAATTTTTTAACCGATCCCATATATTTCATCGGTTTGTTAATTCTGACAGAAAACGATTACTTTTGGAGGAAGATAAAACTTACAAACGATCGTTATTCCTCTTTAACTGTCTCGTACGAAATATTTTCGAGATACATACATATATATATATATAAAGAGAGATAAATTTGAATAAGAGAAAACAGAATCGATAAAAGGCGCCGTTCTATTTCGGATAGTAACGATTGGTTGAATCGAACGTGACGATGATATCGTACGTATTAGTTGACAATATTAAAGACAGAGGGCGTTGCCGAAGTGGTGGAAGCAGAGAGATGGTAGCTCCCTCGAGAGGAGTGGAACGTTTTTCCTTCCGAACGCAGTTCAGTCTGGAGAATCCACTGGAGTGGGGGGGTTGCGGATTAGCGGGGAGCGGACACAGTACAGACAGATGCGACGACGAGAGCCAGGCAGGCAGGCTGGTGGCCATCAGGTAAAGGCCGTTGTGGGAGCGTGGAAAGAAGTAGAACCAGTAGCGAAAACCAGCGCGAGGAGTCGAATCCGGAGCGTGCGCGCGCGTTAAATCGTACACTTTTCGGAGTATACTCTCTTTCTCTTTCTCACTCACCGCCCCCCCCCCCTCCTCTCTCTCTCTCTCTCTCTCCTTCGACATGGAAGAAGCTTACCGTTACACGCGTGACCTTACTACAAACATCTTTCAACGATTTTTTCTTCTCTCGGCGTGAAAAAAGTGCCTTCCTCTCGTATGGTTAAGTTAGTTACAAGCGTCGTTACACGGACGGTGAATGGAAGAGAGAAGAGCATCGTCGTCGTCGTTGATCTGGGATCGAGACCGAAGAAGATTTTTCTCTTAAAGTGGGACGACGATCGGACCCAACGTTTTTGAGAGGAGTCGGTCTTGCAAGGTTAGGTGAGTTGTTTTTCTTTTTTTCTCTCTCCTTCCTCGTCTTCCCCGCCACTCCACCCCACCCCACCTCACCCGCATTTTTCTTTTTCTTTTTCTTTTTCTTTTTCTTTTTTTTCATTTCATTTCATTTCATTTCCATCGTCTCTCTTTCTCATCACTTTCTCTCTCTCTCTCTCTCTCTCTCTCTATCTATCTCTCTCTATCGAGATTCTTTGTGAGATCGTGCGAGATAAAAGATACGAGATGCTAGAAAGAGAGAGAGAGAGAGAGAGAGAGAGAGAGAGAGAAAGAGAGACAAAAGAGATAGGACAGATAAGAGACAAGATAGAAAATAGAAGAGCAGTTTGTCATTTGCCACGAGCTACGATTATACATATTTATCTTTCTTAACTTTTAATGTCTAATCGTTTTTTCTTTCTTTGGTTTTGTTTATTTTCGAATCGATATCAGACGATACGTTAATAACTTTTTTTTTCTATTTCTCTCACTATGTCTCTCTCTCTCTCTCTCTCTCTCTTTCTCTCTCTTTACCTTCCTTTTATCGTTCTTATCAATTTTGTGTACATTATATCTATTATCGTGTGTAATTCATTCGTAGAACAATACGCACGCTATACGACATTGAGTGAAAGTATTCTCTTTGAATGACGATTTCTCGAGAAAATCAAACATTATTATCGAATCGAGAATAGATTAGAAGATTCTTCTTCTGGTTGGTAGCTCAATTAAGTTTTTCCACGTTATGATTTTTATCTATGTACGTTAGTCGATTGTATTTGTGTTTGTATATTCGCATTATGTATAAATCGTAAACGGCCATTAATATGTATGTGAATCAATGCTACATTAAATACGTCTTATTACGAGGGAGGATTGGATATAAGCGAAAAACAAGGTCAAAACAGGCCGAAAAAGCAAAAAAAAAAAAAAATAAAGAAAGAGAAAAGAAATTATTGTCGTATATTAATATCTTCATTTCTCGTATCTTAAACGTTATTTTCGTTTAATACGAATGAGTACGTAGGATCGATTAATCAGTCTTTTTTAATTGACAGTACCTATACTCGTTTATATCTATACACGACGTTGTCCCGATTTTATTGGCATAACGTCGACGAATTAAGGTCAGGTCTCTTCTTACCGGATCTATGTAAATTCTATATATTAGTTAGAGTATCGGTGACGTCCTTATTAGAATTTCATTGTGATCAGCTATATTAATATTATATACTTTGAATGATATGTATTGTACTGTACCTACGTCATATATATATATATATATATATATATATATATATATATATACGTATATATATGTATGTATGTAATATATATGCACATATACACACGTGCCTGAGGATATTTTTCCATGTACATATACATATATGTATGTTTGTGCATATACATATACATATATATATATATATTTATGTATTTATATATGTCATGTATACTCCATAACACGATACTATGATAAAATAATTGACTTGGTAGCAAGTTACGCGTTACTATTATCTATATTGAAACAAGATATTACACTAATTTGAATTATTGCATAGTCATCGGTGTGAACGCGTTAAAAATTTGAAATATCGTGACAAGTGGTCGGATCCTTAGTTTAAATGTATCAAAAGTGCGGGTGTATTTAAAGAACTTCCACGATTATTAATATCCTCACAACGTTTGCTGTTATAACGAGCGCACGGAGCGTGCGTGTGTTTTGGCTTCGTTAAGCGCATCGTTAAAATCTTAATCTTTTGCGACTTCTGGAACGAGATATGAAAAAAGTAGGGGGGAAAAAACACACACACACACAAAGGAAGAAAGAAAATGTACGATGAAAACAACAAGAAAAAAGAATATATATATATATATATATATATATATAGACGTAACAGAAAAATAACGGACAGTAGTAGGTAGCCGGTACACTGTTGTTTTCCCGACTTCCCTTGATAATAATCGCGCTCGATGATAATCACTACTAATTTGTCGTCCTTAGTAATTTTCTACGTAAATTGGCGACAGTTAAACGGAAATTGTTTGAGCGTGTTTTCTCATTTTCATTCAGAAATTCTCTATTTCTCTCTCTCTCTCTCTCTCTCTCTTTCTCTCTATCTATCTATCTATCTCTTTCTCTTTGCCGATGGTGTTTTTTTTCCTCTATCTATGTATATATCTTTTGTCCTCTATCGATTAATTAAATAATACAACAACATTCATCGAAAGAAGGTTTATGAAGGAAATTAATTCTTAAAATTTTAACTAACCAATGGGGACAGCATATAAGTGCTCTAATCCCCTGTTGATTCCACAAGAAGCCATCTCGGTCAAAAATATCCTATTACGTGGGTACTGAGTTAGGTTAAGTCTAGATGCTCAGTGAAAAAGAGAGAAAGATAGAAAGAGATAGATAGAGAGTGAGTGAGTGAGTGAGTGAATGAGTGTGAGAGAGAGAGAGAGAGTGTGAGAGAGAGAGAGAGTGTGAGAGAGAGAGAGAGAGAGAGAGAGAGAGAGAGAGAGAGAGAGAGAGAGAGAGAGAGAATATGAAGAGTTCATATTAGAACTAGAATAACTTCGAATAGAAGTCTTTCAAGCGTTTCTGGCGGACTCGATGTCTGCATTATAAATCCCCACGAGGTCGTAAAACAAATGATTACTGGCGGATGTAACGCAATACTGTTGCAGTCCCGCAGCCTCCCTGCTCTCTCTCTCTCTCTCTCTCTCTCTCTCTCTCTCTCTCTCTCTCTCTCTCTCTCTCTCTCTCTCTCTCTCTCTCTCTCTCTCTGCGTTCGTCTCCCACTTCGTTAGATCGCTCACAAATCGTCTGGATATTCTCACGTTCGAACGATACCCATATATTATTGGTACGTTCGCGTGCCGAGTGTCGTGAGACGTGAAAAAGAAAAAATAAAAAAAAAAAAAAGGAAAAAAGGAAAATAGAAGAGGAAAGAAAGAAAAAAAAAAGGAAAAGAAAGAAAGAAGAAGAAGAAAAAAACATACTCGTAAAGAAGAAGAAACATGAAACGTCCGGTTAATGTGTGAGAATTTATACGAGAGATAAGTTTCGTAATTCATTAATCCGACATGTTTTTCTTTCTTTTTTTTTTTTTTTTTTTTTAATCATCAGAGACATCGTGAGAAACGATATCTTAGAATAATATATTATATAAGATACGAACGTATAGACGTATAACTCATGGATATCATTATTCTATTCGATTAAAATGTTATTATAATTTATTTGTTGATTTTACGAGAGTGAGAGAGAGAGAGAGAGAAGAGAACACTTTTTTTTTGTCCCCTCGGTAAGAGGGGAAATAAGAATTGAGATTTTTTTTTTTTTATAAACATTATTATTTCAGGATGGCGAGCTCTGAAAATGCGATAACTTTCGTTCCTCGTCCGATACCAAATATCACGATATATCAAAACTTATTTGTATCACAATGGGATTATCGTAAGTTCCAAGATTTAAGTTCGTATTCGATAGAATTTATATTATTTTTCTAATAAGATGATGATATATTATACATTTCGATGCGATCGGTCCTATCTCAAGCATGAATGAATACTAATTTTTTTTTGCTTTGCTTCTTTCTCTATATTTTTTTTTTCTTTCTGTCTTTTTCTAATTTTTATCTAGGATTATTTATTTGATTTAATATTAAGTCAAAATTCCCGTTAAAGTGTCCTTAACCAATGTTAGATTTAGATCGAAATCTCTCTCTCTCTCTCTCTCTCTCTCTCTCTCTCTCTCTCTCTCTTTCTGTGTGTGTAGTATGAGTAGAAAAACATGCGCAGTAATAATTTTATTGCAGAGATAATATTCACATATGTATATTTCTTCACATATGTGCATATATGATGAATTTTTCTTTCTTCTCTCTTTTCTTTCTCTCTCTCTCTCTCTCTCTCTCTCTCTCTCTCTCTCTCTCTCTCTCTCTTTCTTTATTGTTCTTTTTTTTGTTTTCGTATTAGTAAGAGCATTTTGATGACGAATATTTTGTTTACTAGAGTGTGTATTAGGATTTTATCGTTGGTAAGAATTTAATCTTAAGTAGAAAGAATTTACACACGCTTTGTAAATTTATTGCAAATTATCCGATAACGTGTAACACCATTCATGTTTTATCGTTTATATCTGAGCATGATTCATATGTCTAATTGTGGTCTTTTCTTCTATGATTTATGTTTCGTAAAATCCAAAGATACATATACGTGTATATATATATATATATATATATATATATATATGTACACACACATACATGTATGTATATAAGAGAATCATTTTTTGATAACATATCTACTTATAATGCTTACATATATATATAGATATATTTTTTTTTATTGATTTATAATGTCTTTTTGAGATCTTTTTTGATAGCTTTGAATTCTTACGATTATTTGTTTATTTGTTTATTTGATATCAATCGTCAATTAATCTCTCGTCGATTCGTTGAAACTTTCCCTTATTTTTTTTTCGTTATTTTTTCTTTTTTTTTTTTTTTTGGAATAATATAGACAGATATAGATATACGATTATAATGTAAGTAGTCAAATTTTTCGAACGTTCATACGAAAAATCGCTTTAAATTCTTATAAGAATAATCAGAGATTCGAAGCTAATATTACTGTCTTTTTTTTTTTTCTTTTTTGTTTTTTCTTTTCCTCTATCTTTTTCCCCTTCTCTCGATTTACTACCAGCGATTGGATGTCGAGCTTTTTGATCCGTTCTCGAAGAACAATACCTAATAGAATAGATAATCCTTATGATCTAAAATAGCAGCTCGATTTGTTGATACACCTTCGACGTTGTCCTTCCTTTTATAAAACTTTTTTTCTCCTTTTTCTTCCCCCTCCTCCTCCTCCTCCTCCTCCTCCTCCTCCTCCTCCTCCTCTTCCTCTTTGAACAACGAGCGGGGAAAACTCTCGTCGACTTTTACGATCGAAGAAAAAAGATGACGACAACGAAGGCCCAGGCACTTTTTAGCGTGTCAACTCTGAACTATAAATAAAACGTCTATTAAATCTTAGACGTATCCATCGGCTTCCAATTTCAAAGCAGCCTCGTAGGAAGGTAGATCTCTGTCGTTATTTGGATTTTCTTCCTTCTTCGGTTGGCTCGTTTCCGAATTTATAGTTGAAGAGTCCTCTTCGTTCATCGTTTGCTCGTTCGCCGGTAATTCCGTGGTATCCTTTTTCTCGTTGGAGAATGGCGGTAGACTTTGGGGATCGAAAATGAGACTCTCGTAAGCAGGAGGAGGGCCTGGTGTTAACGGGCAAGGTAGAGCAGCTTGATGGTGGGTTCCATCTTCCGTGTTCGTCATTGCCACTCGCTCCGGGCACTGTCACGTACAGAGAATTAAACGAATTTTTAAATGAGCCCCCAGAGTCTTGCCAGTTTGGTATAAGTATTTCTAGAGAGGCTCTGCACGCGTGACTCGAACTTGAGAGAGAGCTTTACGGGAGAGAGAGAGAGAGAGAGAGAAGTTTTTTGACGAATGAAAAAAGAACGTTTTTTATTTTTTTATTGTTTTTATTTATTTTTTCTTTCTTTCTTTCTTTCCTTCCTTCCTTCTTCCTTCCTTTCTGTTTTATCTAAAGAATTTTCACGAACGATATATTTAATACGAAAATTATGTCGATTTATTTCTGTTCAAGTTTAATCAGTTGAAAATCGAAATGTAATAGATACCATTAGCAATCGGTTTATATCTATCTATCTATCTCTCCCTAATGTTTTATCTTTATCTTATATCATGTTCGTTTTTTAGGTCGTTTGTTTGTTGTTTCTGTTTTCTTTATTTTTTTTTTTTTTTTTTTTTTTTTTTTTTAATCCCATATCAAGTATTTATAATTAGCAGAGTCTCTCTAGAAATAATTAAGTCGTATTTTAGATTTCACCGTGATATGGGAATCCATAGTGAATACTTCGAGACTATGGACGTCGGGCTCGGTTCTCCAATAATGAGAATATTCCTGAGGTCGATATTTTTTCATATTTTTATGACAGCAATAACATATCACTATCAGTACCATGATCACTCCGCTAAGCATAGCTCTGAAAAAAAAAAAAAAATAAACAAGAGAAAACAGTTCCGTTGTTTATTAATCATTCATTCTCGATCACGAACAGTTGTATTACAAAACAATACTTACCCTCCGAGTAAAATGTTTACGTGACCGTGCAAGTCAGTTTCGAAGTGACCGTTCCTGCCAGTGCTACCACTGTTCGACGAGATATTGTATCCCAAAATATTCGAACGATCCGATTCGATCGGGATTTTGCTTTCGTCGGGACCGTTGACGGTACTGTTCGAGTGATTTTGGGCGATCTGCACCGCGGCCAAAACAGATAATCCTCTCATCGCTTTTGTTTGTATTTTTTTTTTTTTTTTTTCTTTGGTTTTTCCTTCCCGTCTTCACTTCATTTATTTTCAGTCTTCAAAATGCATGCACGCGAAAAAATCTTCTTTCGATAATTATCGATTATTATACCATCAAAGTGACTAAACACCACCAAAGGCACGTATCAGACTTATCTCGGACTTTGATACTTCGATATAATTTCCTTTTTCAATTGAATTTCATTACTTGCAATCTCACGATAATTTCTTCTTCGAATCTTCCAAGGTAAGAATCCTCGTACGTCTTTCAACTCCTCGCAATTTATTGTCCATCGCGGTTCTCATCGGTTTCGTCGAGTAATTTAACGTTCGACAATTAGAGAATCCACGAATCGTTATATCGTCGTGGCTCGTCGTCGTCCTCTTCCTCGTCATCTTTCGATTTTAATGAAATACGATTTATTTTAGACTTCTCAGTGTATCTGAAAATGACATTGAAAGTTTAACAAAAAAAAAATATATATATATATATATATATATATATATATATATATATGTATAAGATTTTATCGTGAATATTATAAAAATTTTGAAAATACATGAGTTCTTTGTCTTTTTATTAACGGAATTGTACGAAGTTTAAGCGAGTGAAAAAAACGATGTTATGTATGGGAAAAACGCGACGTTTACGTATTTAAAAAAAAAAAAAAAAAAAAAAAAAAAAAAAAAGGAAGGAAAAATATTCGTCGTTCATCGCAATGAAATATAGCGTCGATAAGTGATATCTGGTATAACGTGCCAAGTTTAGACATTTTTGATTTATAATATCTATAACCATGAAAGTGGTCGATGCAATCCGTAGCTTATTCCTATCACGTATATGTTGTAGATGCAGTACGGAGGGCAGGATTTTGGATGAAGAAGTTCATTGATACGTCAAATACAGTAAGTCGGTAAATAATTTATCGTTTACAATTCCCGTGGCAGAATTTTTCTTCGTTAGCTTAGTTAAATAACATTATCGGTGCCATGCTGTTATATTTGCTTTCATTTGGAATTCGTTCTCCCGTATGAAATTTGATTAAACGAAAATTCTCGTGCGTTATTCAAGATGAACGCTTGCTTCGTCCGCCAAAAGAATTATTTCAAAACCTTTTTCGAGCCCATGCGTAAAAATCCAATCGTGCGACGATCGCGCGTTCAAATACTTGCGGTCGAATGCCAAGAAGGATAAAAAAGAAAGAAAAAGAAAAAAAAAAATACAAAAAAAAAAAAAGAAAGAAAATTAAATAAGAGACTCGTTCACATTTAATTTCAACTATAGACTTTCGTGTTATCCGTTATAAGCGTTATCACTGTTTCTCTTTATCAATTTTTTTTCCTTTTTTCTTTTTTTTTTTTTTTTTTTTTTAACAAAGAAAATACAATAAAACATTACGCGTGTTTACAGGCTCTTATCTGTCGTCAAAACATAGTAAAGGCGTACGAAGAGATATAGTTTTGTTGTATTGTAATAACTTACGTACATGCAAATATTATCGCAATTTGTTTGCATGTTAAAATATTCGAGGCGTTTGTTTTCAACTTATTAAGAGATAAATTTAATTTACGTAAATATTATTTTTGCAGGTTGTTAAAACTTATAATGTACGTTACATATATACACACATATATATATATATATATATATATATATATATATATATATATATATATCAAAATAATCGAAATAATCATTGTCTTCCGGACGCGTTGCACGAGAGTTCGAAATTTATTGCGCTTAACGTTTATCAATGTATGTCATTGATTAATTTACCCGTGAAAACAATATATATATATATATATATATATATATATATATATATATACATATATAAAAAGAAAAAAAAAACAGTTATTTGCATGCGAATGGAATATAAGACGTAACTCGAGCAATCGCAGAACGACAAGTGATAAATTTCAGTGATAAATTCGGAGAGTAGAGAAAAATGGGACGCGGGATGGAACGATGGTTGCAACATCGGCAAATATCGATCGATTAAAAAGGAAGGCCTCTTCTTCTTCTTCTTCTTCTTCTTCTTCTTCTTGTTCTTCTTCTTCTTCTTCGAAAGGATCGAATTTATCCACTAAAGTATACCACGTTGACCTTGCTTTTCCACATCGACGGGTTAGTCTGTTGGCCGGACTCTTTTCTGCACAGTCGATGCATCCTATTCGGCACGATCGCATACAAATTTTCCGAGGTCCCTTACTCGACGAACGAGAAGTGATATTATTCCCTTTTTCTCCTTTTCTTTATTTATTTATTTATTTTTTTTTTCGTTGTTTTCGGAACGAATACGTCTCGAAGATCCGACGAAGGAAACGACGGGGTTGGTCGAAGCTGACATTGAAATTCAACATAGCAATAATTTTAAACTCGCGATCGAATTAACGTTTGACATTTTTCAGATGAAATTATTCTCGAGAAATCGCGTCGACCTTTTTACGAGTTAAAAGTTCATGCGAAACATCCGTCTTGCATTATTATTATTATTATTATAATTATTTTTTTTTTTTTGTTCCCTTCTTCAAAGGACCGCAGTCTCACAGGTTCGTTATTAATTTCGCGCGAGAGAGAGAGAGAGAGAAAGAGAGAGAGAGAGAGAGAGAGAGAGAGAAGAGGAAAAAGTAGAAGAAAAAAGGGAAAAGAAACTCGCACGAGTATGAATCGTCGTTGTTTAAAAGCATTGTTCGATCTTATCCAGACTCACTTTAACGCACGATAGACGCGAGAAAATTGTGGATCCGTGTGCGGGGGAGGGGGTAGGGGGAGGGAGATTGGGGTGGCCCTTTAGAAATCACGACTTCGCACTTCAACGTGTGTGGACGTGCAAAAGCACAATATATATAAAAGCACGATATCGACGTGTACCTACTTACGAACAACCTTCTACGAGAGTAATGCTGTTATCTTTTAGTTGGGGGAAAAAAAAAAAAAAAAAAAAAAGAAAAAGAAAATAAAAAAAAAAATTAAAAAAAATTCAGGGCGAAACTTGCGCGAACATTCAAGAGGGGAGGGGCGGGGGAGGACGAGTGGACATGATTTATCATCGCGATCTGTGTCGGAACGGTCGATGAATAGTTTTTTTTTTTTAACCATCCATCTTGGTTCTCTTTTTTTTTTTCTTTTTGTTCTCTCTCTCTCTCTCTCTCTCTCTCTCTCTCTCTCATCTTTTTATAAATTCAAAAGTTCCGATCAGTCGATCGGACTTGAGGAACCTTTCAACCTCGGGGTACATTATCGAAGCCAATACGGGAGATACGTCGTTGTTGATCTTTGCAAATGAATCGTCTTAAAGTTAATAAATAAGTCTTATAAGTGTATATAAATATATAATAATAAGAAACGCACAACTTGTTTTTTTTTTTTTTTTTTTTGTCTTTCTTTTTTTCTTCTCTCTCGAAAGAAGACGACATCGTTCGGCTTAGCCATAAAGAATTTGTTGAATAATAAATGAGAGGACTCGTCGACGTTGTTACGAGAAAGGAAAGAGGAAGAGAAATAAAAGAAAAAAAAAAAAAAAAAATAATAAAACGAAAAAGAAAAGAAAAGAAAAGAAGAAGAAGAAGAAGAATTGCACCGAAATAAGAATATAAATACGACGGTAATAAAATAATAAAACGAGAGAAGGAAAGAGAAGAAAAGTATAGTTGAACGATCGAAGCCGTGTAACGACGATGGTAGTAGCAGTAAGGATAATAGCGAATTGCGCGCGCGCGCGCTATTTCTCTCCCCCCCCCCTCTCTCTCTCCCACCCCCCCTCTCTCTCTTAAATTACGATTATGCAGAGCAAGGAAGGCGAAACAGCGAAGTAGTACGAGCTTTAGGGCCGTCGCATGATGAATATTACGAACGTAGGATAGGATATAAATGAAAAAAACATTTATATTACTTTCGGGAAATGCGATGGAATGAAGTGAGAAAAATCGGAAAATAAAGAAAGAAAAAAGAAAAAGGAAAAAAAAGAGTAAAAAAAAAAATAAAGATAAAAGAGAGGAATGTTAGGATATTCAAGAAAATTCAGATCCTTTGTCATGTTTCTTTGACGATTTATTATCCTGAGAGAGAGAGACAGAGAGAGAGAGAGAGAGAGAGAGAGAGAGAGAGAGAGAGAGAGAGCGACAGGAGGATGAAGGGAAGAGAGGGTGAGGGAGAGAGAGAGAGAGAGAAAGGACAGTTTCCACGTGCTCACTTTGCTGATAGAACTGCAGCATTCGAGATTTCTCTCATTGCGAAGATAAGCTCCACAGGTGTTCTCGATAACATAGTCTCTCGATACTAAACACAGTACTCTCGATACGAAAGATACGATACTTAAGATTATTCGAATACGAGTTCTCGTTACGAAATCTATTTCAGGATAAAGGAAGAAACAAAGTGTTCTCAAACGAAATCGATTTTCGTGCGCGTGGGTGTATATGTGTAACTTGTGCATACACACACACATATATGTACACACATATATGTACACACATATATGTATATATATGTGTATATATATATGTATGTATGTATGTATGTATGTATGTATGTATGTATGTATGTATGTATATATGTATGTGTGTGTGTATAGGTATACGTGTATGTGCTACGTAAAGAACAAGGCCTAAATTCTCATCGTAAGAGAGAGAGAGAGAGAGAGAGAGAGAGAGAGAGAGAGAGAGAGAGAGAGAGAGAGAGAGAGAGAGAGAGAGAGAGAGAATGGATATTGGATCGCACGAAAGTAGGCGCGTTCACTTACCCGCCAAGCCTGTTTGCATCCTGATAAAATCACTTCGATCGGATCTCAACGGCAGCGTTGTCCTCGTCGTCATTCGATCGTTCTCGTCTTCGTCGGGTCCCTCGGTATTAAATGATCACTACCATCCTCCCTCCCTCTCCCCCCCCCCCTTAATCACGAATAGCCCTCGTCGATACTTTCGTCGTATAATTTTTCTTACCTTTGCAAGATGAATTTCTTTTGCTTTCTTCTCTTTCCTTTTTTTTTTTTTTTTTTTATCCTTTAACGGTCACCGAGAGAACGAGGCAAGAAAAAAAAATGAAAAAGAAAACAAATCGAATGCAATCGTTAGAAACAAATCGTAACGCACAAATCGAACTGTTAATATTAGAAAATATTGACGAAAATCGAAAGTCAAAGATTATAATATTCTCGTCGAATGGTGGATCGATAAGATCGCGATAACTTTTAGAAGGGATCTTTCGAGGGGGGATAAGATCGATGTATTTCGAATCGAATTTCTTGCGTTCGAGAATGATATATGGATAATGAGGTGGATCTGTTTTTTATACCCTTTACAGCCGCCCCCCTCTCGATCCGTCCCCAATACAGTTTCGTACGAGACTAGTAGTACCTAGCGGAGTGTCGGCCGTGTTCGTCGGGACTCCCCGTTGCTTGGCTACGCCAGGACGGACGGTTGCGGCGCCGCGACGCGACGCGTCGCGACGCACGCGATTTAGCTACACCCTCGTGCCTAGTATCTAGACTCTCCTAACGTCATCCAACAAAATCAAGGAGTAATAATAATCGGTACCCTCCTTCTTTTCGTTACTTCTTCTTCGATCATTATTCTCGAACGGATCGATCAGGTTTTAATCTCGGAATTTACTTACGTAATTATATCGTCGTTTCGCTTAAAAAAGAAAAGAAAAAAAAAAAAGAAAAGAAAATAAAGAAAAGTGGAATATTATTTTCGTCGAAAAGTTTCGATTATTCGAGACGACGCGTTGTTCCGTACGACAACAACAAAATAAAAATTAATAATTGTTACGATATAACAATTGTGGAATCATTGACATTCAAATCATGTGGAATCGAAAGAAAACAGCATTGAATTTATACGCGTTCATTTATCGGCTCGGTTCAACGGGGCACTCTAATTGTCAGTCGACGTCTATCGATCGATGATCTCGTTCCACTTTTAAGAAGCGCGAGCGGAGCTTCTAATCGTCATACCGAGGAATGCCGTGGTATAAGATCGTACATAGTGTATTTCTAGTCGTTAAAATGCTCTTTCTACGGCGTTCTCCGTTTATCAAGGCATACGTTTATAGGTATAATACAATTTTTAATATATATATATATATATATATATATATTTTTTTTTTCTATTGGAAAATATATATCTTCGGGGTAGTTTTGTTATCGTATTGACATATATTAATTTTATATTTATACACACACACACACACACACACACACACACACATATATATATATATATCATAAAAAATAATTGATATATATATATATATATATATATATATATATATAAACACACATATATATAATATTAAATACGATCGTATAAAAAAATTTCAACATTGTCCTCTTACCATGTTTCATTTTTACCTCTATTACCCTTTTTTTTTCCTGTTTCTTCCTTTCTTTCTTTTTTTCTTTTTTTTTTTTCTCTCTCTCTCTCTCTCTCTAGCATCGTAACCAATAAAACGATGCGGCGCAGACACGGAGAGTTCAAAGGTGTTATATACGTTTCTTTTTTTCTGATGATCGTTATTAAATAAATAAACGAATAATGACTCTAGAAGATCACATACCGATCATTTTTTGACGGCGGCCCGTTTTGTATATTAAATCGAACGATATAGGACACCCCTGTCTACGATAGATAAAACCGAACGAAATTTAACGTCAGTCCAATTGATTTTGTTTGCAGATTAGCAAGAATGGGGGGTAGCCTGCCGAGCGGATGGATGAGGAGGATTCTCCTCTTCCTCGTTTTGATAACCGGAGTACTTCTTATAGCCATGTACGCGCATGCACCGCCACTTGCCTCGTTGCAGCCATTCACGACACGTAGGTGAGTTTAAAAACTCTAAATAGCCATTGGTCGATATTACCCATACGTAGTAATAAGTACTTACGTACGTGTGTATGTTATATGTACTTAATATAACGAAGAAGTGACAAGTTTAAGCGTTTGAATGACAACGTTCAATGTCAATGCCGTGTATGTGAAAACGTCGATAGCCTTACATTCGCTATTGTGAGAAGTACGTGAAACGTCGATGATCCACACAATATATTTATACATACATACATACATATATATATATATATTATGTTGGGGAATAACTTCGTAGCGTTTTTAAATAAAAGTCTTTGATAAAAACGCTACGAATTTATTCCCCAACATAATATATATATATATATATATATATATATATATATATATATATATAAGATCTGTAGATTATATATCTCATCGATACCAAGTCCCGTTTTATGACATTCACGAACCCGTTGAAAGGTCGTAACTTCATCTTTAAGTTCTCCGATATGTCAACGAGAGAGAATGAACGAACGTTTTGTTGTTGAAAGGGAGAGAAAGAACGAGAAAAAGAAAAAAAAAAAACACACAAAAATTCAGATAAATGTAAAAGTCACTCGGCCATTATCTTTTTCTGATTTTCTCTCTCTCTCTCTCTCTCTCCTCTTATTTCTCAACGCCCGATATACGTACTTTAATTAACTGTAAATCGAGAGATTATTGCACGTTATTGTACGCTTTGAACTTCTTCTTTTTTTTTTTTCATTTTTTTTTCCATTTTCTTCTTCTTTTTTTTTCTTTTTTTTTTTTTTACAATTTTATTTACTTTATTTTTGTTGCACTCGTGTCTTAACGTACCACAGATTGGAAGAGTTCGAACAGGGCTTGGTAACCTTCTTGGTCGATAATGAGAGAACCAAAAATCCGGAGGATCGGCTATACAAGTACTTTGGTGCACCGAGGAAAAAGAATGCTACCGGACGTGATGAACGGACGTACGATAAGAATCAACAAAAAAAGATCTTTAAATCCCGGAGTTCGTGTGCTTGCCCATGCGACCATATATATATATATATATTTATCGTGTTTTAAGTTGACTGTCTCGAGTGATGAAAAAAAAAAAAAAGCAAAAAGAAAGGATACGTCAAATGAGAAAACCGAGCGCCGCCGCCTAATCTGATTTTTTTTTTTTTGTTTTTTTAAATCGTCAGACGAGATATTAAGGTTTCCGTTAAACGAAGAAAAAGCTGACAGAATCAACTTAAAACCGTGTACGATATATTTGCTAGTCTGTTCGTCTGGAAAATTTTTAAAAGCTTGCGAAATTTCATTAAAAACGCCGTTTAGCTAGCGTCCCACATATCCATCATAGTAATATTTCACGATACTTTCTCCGTTTTAATTTTTTTCTTTTCTTTTCTTTTTTTTTTTATTTTTAATACGAAACTAGTGCGTCACTCTCGCGCTTTCTCGTCCCAATAATTATTATTTTGATATACGATTTTCCTTTCGAGCATAGCTTTTTCTCGATTAGCTTCTTTTTTCTTCCTCCTCCTCCTTCCCCCTCTACTTTTCCGATCTCTTTTTTTCCTTCTTTGACGAGAACACACACACACACACACACACACACACACACACACACACACACACACACACTGAACGACGTATATGTATCCTATCGCAAAACTTACGTTGAAATAGACACGTCGCAACGACCCATTTATCATGCGATATCCTTTATTTTTGTGTGGAGCTTTTTACCTGCAATATTTCCGAGTGGTTACAAAAAAAAAAGAAAAAAAAAATTGCTAATCGTGTGTCATAGTACTTAATCGATACGATGACGATATTCGATTATCGTCGACATCTTGAAATCTAATATTTCTTTCTTTCTTTTTTTTTTTTTTTAATATATGTATATATAAATATCGTTTTATTATCGTTACGTCATTGTATTCCACAGGGTATTTCAAAGTCCCTGGTCATGGACGTGCGTCGCTGGTCGTTGCGAGAGGAGGGCCGTGAGATCGTCGAGAATCTCTTTAGCAACTTGCACGGCACTTTGCGGTGGTAATACTCGTCTCCTGTGGCCCAGACCAACAGGGAGTATCATCCTAGGAGATGAGAGCGTTACCATGCATTTACAGCAGATCGAATTCGTCACAGTGAACACGAGCGATCGAGACGTTAAGACTTTGTTGGAGTACGCCAAAGACGTTTTCTTAGGTAAAATAATAATGTTTTGAACGATACCGTGGTCGTCTCGTGTTTGATCTTTGCCGTAACTTGATCGCAGGAAATGGCTATATATATATATATATATATATATATATATATATATATATATATATATATATATATATATATATACACACACACACACACATATATGTATATATACACATAACCGTTGTTACAGGAAACGTAAGAAGTCTAATACGAGTGTCAAACGTCAAAGGTAGATCGGGAATCGATAGTTTTCTGATATATTTAAGTGCCGGCAATTCACGTGGGACCAAATTAACAATGGACACGGACGAATCTTACACGCTCGAGCTTATATTAAAGGGTAAGATTTTGGAAGCTCGGATAACGGGAAAAAGTTATTACGGGGTACGCCACGGCCTCGAGACACTTGGACAAATGATCTGGTGGGACGAGAGCGCCGAAAGGCAAGGCTCCCTTCGTGTACTCTCGCGTGCATCGATCGAGGACAAGCCAGTATTTTCGTATCGTGGTTTACTCGTCGACACTGGGAGACAATTCTTCGGGATCAACCAGTTAAAGAGGCTGATCGACGGTATGGCCGCCTCGAAACTGAACACCTTTCATTGGCACATAACGGATTCTCAGAGCTTCCCCTTTGACTCGGTACAGTTCCCGGAAATGGCGAGATGGGGCGCTTACAGTGGCGATCAAGTTTACACGCCGGATGACGTTAAAGACCTCGCCGATTACGCTAGAATCCGAGGGGTCAGGGTGCTCGTTGAGATAGACTCTCCTGCTCATGCTGGTGCCGGTTGGCAATGGGGTGGGTTTTCGTCGTTCGTGTTGTTACCATAATTCCAATTTGACAAAAGAATCCTCGATTAACTGTAGATCGAAATTGTGTGTTCGTTAGGAGCGGAACATGGTTACGGTGAACTGGCACTTTGCGTGGACCAACAACCATGGACGTCCTATTGCGGCGAACCAAACTGCGGTCAGTTAAATCCGATAAACGAGCACTCCTATAGGATACTGGAAGGTCTCTACAGGGAGTTGTTGGATCTGACCGAGGTACGTGATATCATTCATCTCGGTGGAGACGAGGTGAATCTCGATTGCTGGGCACAATACGGAAATATAACAGCGGCCATGCAAGCACAAAATATGACCGATCATCATGCCATGTGGGCGGAATTCGAAACGAAAATGTTCCAACGTTTGGTTAAGGCGAATCACGACGAGATACCGAAGGCGGTCATTCTTTGGAGTTCCCCATTGACGAAGCATCCATATATTACGACGTATTTTGATCCAAAGATACACGTCATTCAATCTTGGGGGGGTAGCAATTGGCTCGAAACCTCCGATCTTTTGGAGGCCGGCTTTCGTGTTATATTGTCACACGTGGACGCTTGGTACTTGGATTGCGGATTTGGTAGATGGAGAGAAACCGGGGAGGCTGCGTGCGGTGAGTATCGTACGTGGCAAACGGTTTACAATCATAGACCTTGGAAGGAGTATCCGCAGCAGCAGATAAATTTAATTCTTGGAGGCGAAGCTGCGATTTGGAGCGAGCAAATGGGTCAGGCGTCCTTGGGGCCAAGGGTATGGCCAAGAGCATCGGCTCTCGCCGAAAGATTATGGTAATTTGTCGTTATATTCCAACTTGTTTGTCACTAACATTTGTCCAATTCATATCTTCCTCGTTTAATGGCATCATCATCATCATCATCATCATCATCATCATCATCATCATCACTAATATTATTATTATTGTTATTATTGTCATTATCATTATTATTGTAGGAGCGATTTACCAACCAATGGTTATTCCACCATTGATGAAGGTGTGTACACGAGGTTAGCAGCTCACGTTGAAGTGTTAACGAGCCGAGGAATCAAGACCGAAGCCATGTGGCCACAATGGTGCTCTCAGAATCCTGGCAAATGCCTCTGACCGATTGTCAGATGATTGAGAGTGCGAGTATTAATTATATTAAACGGATCGTCTTGGGTGATCGATTGCGACGAGAGAACGCTAGAAAATACCAAAACGAACGGCCATCCCTCTCAAACGGAACGTCGATATATAAGAAAGAAATTATAAAATTGTCCGAGTAGGTCGCTAATAATTTCTTCTTCTTCTTCTTCTTCTTCTTCTTCTTCTTCCTTTCTTTTCTTTTTTTTTCTTTTTTTTTCTTTTACACCCCCCTCCCCCCGATAAGACATCGATCGCGTGTCACATATCGAAGTGTGACAACCTCGTGACTGCCATTAAATATGTACTCGCGTTGTGTTGCTCTTTAAGACATTGCTGCGCACTGCGAGGCGGCGGAACGACGATCCGCGATAATTAATAATAATAATAATAATAATAATAATAATAATAATAATAATAATAATAATAATAATAATATTAATATTAATAATAATATTAATAATAATAATAATAATAATAATGGCCTCTTAGAAAATAAGAACGAACGAGAACGAACGAACCTTGACCGTTCCTTTTTTTTTTCTTATCTTCTTTTTTTTTTTTTTTTTTTTTTTGGAATATGATCAAGCAAAAAGACTAAGAAGAATACATCTATCTTCCGGTCGCGCGCGCACTCTTAACGGACCGGTACCTATCGATCGATTTCTCGAAGGAACGTCACACGCGTTGATCGGCAACAATTCTATTATTCCGTTATCTTTTCTGAATGTTTTAAAAGGGTATGGGGAGGGGGGGGGGGGGAGGGTTTGTAAAAAGGAAAAACACACCATACATACAATATATGTATTATATGTCCCCGTGTTGTACGCGTAGAATGAAAGTATAAGATATTTATCTTAACGATATATATTGTGTTTGAAACGATTGATTTTCAAAATTATCCGTCGCACCTTAAAACGAGATAACGCAGCGAATGATTTACGTAAGATGATGTGTGTGTGTGTGTGTGTGTGTGTGTGTGTTATTTCTTTCGATGATAATTCTTCGATTTAGCGAGGGTAATTTTTTATCTTTTTTTTTTATTTTTTTTTTATTTATTTATTATTTTTTTTTTTTTCCCCAATTAGTTTACAATTTGTTCACACCGAGCACAGCAGAGAACAAAAAGTAGGATAATGTAGTAGTTTCTTCGAATTAACGGATCGTTTAATTATAGGAAACGAATAGAAAGTACTACCATGCGGTGATGAAAAGAAGTCACGCGGAATGGATACAAGGGCAGGGAGGGTGGGAGGGGAAGGAGGGTAGAGGGGGTGGGGGGGGGGGAGATATCCCGACGTTCCATACGATCTCTGGATCCTTTGATGATACTCCCGTAATCCCTACGGTACGTCTCGTTTAAGGAAGGACTTAAAATACGATGATAAGATATTTCCTTTGAGATGGACGTGAGATGATATATAAGCTTTGTGTGTATGTACATAATAATCGTTCTGTATAACGTAAGTGTATAACGAGCGGTGTGCGATGTTTAATGTGTTAAGATTTAGAATTAATCATGCCGAGGTGCGAGATTAGGCGAGGAGAGGAGGGGAGGAGTAGAGAAGATTAGGAGGGAGAAGGAATGGTGGACGACAAGAGACGTGACGTCTATTATTTTTTTTTTTTTTTTTTTTTTTTTTTTAATATATATATATATATATATATATATATATATATATATATATACACACACACATCGGGTGTCTCCGTTTAATATATATATATATATATTTTTTTTTTTCTGTTCGAAGTGCCTTTTAAACTGTTCAATCGTTCCGCGCATCGTGATCTCGTTATAATAATAAATAGTGCGTGCGCGTGACGATCGCGTGTACGTTCCTACATTTTGGATAAGGATAGATGGGGGAAAGATCTAGAAAGATGAGAGGAATATGCCGCACGTAACGTACGAACTATATATTGTGCACACCGAACATATATTTATCCATCGCGCAAGATCACACTGGACCGAGAGAGACATTGATAAGTGGCTATCTCGTTTTAATCTTGATTCTTCCTTGTTTAGATTAGAAAATTTAGATGAACGAAACATTTCTTTATTTTTCTTTTATTTTTTTTTTATTTTTTTTTTTTTTTAAAATAACATTTGCAAGTTCATCATGGCATTTCGCAAGCGAGTTTTAATGTTCCGTTATATATATATATATATGACCGTTCGATCGTTAGATTTTTAGATCATTGATATATACGAAGGATCAATAATATGAAACGATCATAGCATCGATGGGCCAGTTGAAATCTTTGGAAAAAAGAAAGGTACTTTCGTCCATTGACTTAAAAATTTATACGAAGTGCTCGTGTTAGCTTTGTTAGCCAAATCTCGATGAAATATATAATATACCAAATGTCAAGCAGTTGTCTGATTGGTAAATTGAAGAAGAAGAAGAAGAAGAAGAAGAAGAAGAAAAAAAAAGAAAGAAAACAAAAAACTGTATTTTTCAACTAATCGTTAGAAATCAGTACGATATACCAATGTAAACAGATAATTGCTTGTATGTAGGTAAATAATAGCGAACAAATTGATAATAACGTCGCTAATGTTTAGCGTGAAAATATATTGTGTTGATATCTTTTTATTAACGTTTTAGGATATAAAATGTTGAGAAGGAAAGATTCGACGCAGATTTACTTATAAAATAATAGCGAACGTTACATTGAAAAGAAAAGGAAAGAAAAAAAAATGACCATATTGATGATGAATACGTTGAGACTTTTAGATTCTCTTTTATCGTTTCAAGTACAGCTTCAAGCTGCATTATTAGAGAGAGAGAGAGAGAGAGAGAGAGAGAGAGAGAGAGAGAGAGAGAGAGAGAGAGAGAGAGAGACGCGCGCTCTATTTGCATTGGGTTGGTGGAAGCCGGTGAGAAGAAATCGAAACAATAATTTTTTTTATACATTTTATGGACATAAGTTCTTAATTGAACGACAAACGTTCGTATTATTTCGATTAATTTGCGCGGGAAAAATAGAAATATGAATTGACTTCTCGCGTATGTTTCTCTTATCGTTCCCCTTCGTTATAACCACGATCTAGGATTGGTTGTGTTGTTCGACGAACAAAGTCACGACCAGTTCTCATTGAAAATATTATTCACCATTATCGCAAATATTTAATGATATTAAACGTGAACGAACGTAAATGAAAAAGAAAAAGGAATTAAAAAAAGGAGCGCGATTCTTACGACCGGCCATCCCCGTGTTCAGTTTCCCGAGTGAAATAATAACGAAACGAGAATAGCGTTGTAGTAGTATTTTTAAGTGTTTTTTTTTCTATTTTTTTTTTTTTTTTTTTTTTTTTTTTTAGGAATGTATAGTATTCGCAAATCTTTACGTAGGGGAAAGGATCCGTTGGGTATATCGTTTATACACCGGGGCACTTCTTCTTTCTCCTTATAATTGCGATATCGTCGGTTAAATTTAACGTGTGAAAGTATTATAAATATCGTGTACAGACATACGATCAGAGAAAAGTCGTACTCGTAGGAAAACGCAAAGAAAAGGAGATAATTATAATAATAATAATAATAATAATAATAATAATATTAATAATAATAATATTAATAATAATAATAATAATAATAATAATAATAATAATAATAATAACAACAACAACAACAACAATTGATTCAAGAAAGAGAAAAAGACATAGACAAAAAAAACCGGTGGAGAGAGAGGGAGGAAAAAAAAGAAATAGAAAAGACGAGAGAAAAGAAAAGAAACACGAAAGTACTGTACTTACTGTTACTTACTGACATTGATAAACGTAAGCGAAATAAATAAATAAATAAATAAATAAATAAATATATAAATAAAAACGGGTCCTTGACTTTTAGCCAATGAAATTATTCTCGACGATTATGTAACTAATAAACGAGTGAAATATGTCGTTCGATGTTTTGTTACTCCGTCTCGTTATGGATGGTATAAGTTACGGGAGAAAGGATGGAGAGCGTTAGATGAAAACTAGATAAAGACACAAATAGTAATAGTTAATATATTATAATGAAAAGGAAATCATGCGTAATATTACTAATGGGACGTATTCCTGCGTTTATACGATTGATTATTGGTTTTCAATGGCAAAAAATGTGCGTATACAGAACGAACGTTCCAAGAAAGATATACTCTGTTACAAAATGCGAATAACAAATGTTTAACATAAACTGAATTTTAATACGAGCCTTTTGTAAATCGTTAATTTTATTCCCGTCCTACATATACGGAATCCGACTCAATAATTAATTATGCTTGTTGCATTTTAATAATTATCTTAATTTCTTGTTTCTTTTCTTTTCTTTCTTTCTTTCTTTCTTTCTTTCTTTTTTTTTTTTTTTTTATTCTGATCAATTATGACAATTCGTAAAACTGATTTGTACGTATGTATATATGTATATAGTCCTAATTCGAATCGTCCCTTTAATTCCGCCTTTTTATATTCTGACATGGTCGATAATTCGGTGAATGATCATTCCTACTTTATCAAGAGCTATCGGTAACTGTTAGATTTTTTTATTCGACCGTTGGTAAGGTAGAAATTTCATACGAGACTCCTGTCGATAAGATAGTAAATAATTCCAAACGAATTGTTACATTGCGATGTAATAAATTGAGCGATAACAATAAATTGTTATTCCCATCTTTTAATAAGATATGTGATATCGATCAATAACGGCGTTTTGTATATAATATGTACGAGCACTTCAAAGATATTGAATATCCTGTGTAATATGAGACATAATCGATATTAAAAATAATATACATTTAAAGGAAGTAATAGAAGCGCATGGTTGAAAGGGTTTGATCGATCGCATGAAAATTGATTTATTTAAGTACTTATAAAAATTACAAGTACCATACTTATGTTCACTATCCATAAAAATTCAATTGTGCGATTGCTGTTATTTTGAAAAGTTTATGTTTGCGATGCAAAGGAACAACAATCACGTATAAACGATGCGTGCGAGTTAATTTGATTAAAGTGCTTCCTTTTATACAACCCTTTGGCAAACATACACATAAATACCCACGTGGATGTTATTATGTCAGTCGATTGATAAGCGCGCGCACTTTCACGGAAGGGAATATCGGGAATTCTCGAGCGGGCTCAAACACTCGAAATCCGTGCAACGGGATAGTTCGACCTCCGTACTTTATCATCAAAAACATCAATTAAAATCAATTGAAAGTTCGTCAAGGAAAGAAAGAAAAATAGAACAAATGGATATTACAAAGATTTATCAAACGGACGTGTAAATATTTTATTTACGTATTAAAAAGGCAATTTATATTATAGATATTATTTCGTATAATATTATTTTAGAATGGCGAAAGAAACGTTGGAACGATTTTTGACTGAACAAAAGGACATTTGCGAGCGACTGTTAAAGAATGGTGATTCTTGAAACATTTACATTTTGTTATATATATATATATATATAATAATAATAATAATAATAAAAAATGGTGATGACAACTGTCAAGAAAAATATTGTTACACGTGCAGGTAGTCAAAGTGAAGACGAGACGAGGATGAAAATGGATAATGAAATTTTGCAATGTCCTCCGACCTTCGATGGATTGCTGTGTTGGCCACGTACACTTGCTTCTCGAACGGCTATCCTACCTTGTCCGAAATTAATTTTAGGAACGTCTTACGATTTACTTTTTTCTTCTTCGACACACCCTTTCAAAGAATCTACGGAAATGTTGAACAACGAATCGAATATTTTGAAGGGATGGATCACATCGTCCTTTAACACGTCCGCGATGGCGAGCAAATTGTGTCTTGCCAATGGTCAATGGTATATGAATGATCAAAATAGAGCTTGGAGTAATTATACTCTATGTATAAGCTCGAATAATCTAGATACGGAATATCTTTTCAAATATATGAAATTGGAAAATACTTCGTTAGTGGGCGTAAGAATTTATATATATATATATATATATATTTTTTTTTTTTTTATACAAATTAAAAATTTGAACACGTGAAAGACTTTTATTTTTATTTTTTAATTGTCATACATACGTAAATATATATATATATATATATATATATATATATATATACATTTTTCCTTTTTCTTTTTTATTATATAGAAATGGTTACCGATAATCAAAACGGTGTCTCAAATCGGATATGCCTCGTCCTTCGCAACACTGCTCGTTGCAATGACAATTTTCACTATACTCAGGTTCGTATATATTTTTTTCATAAAATCTAAAAATTAAAAATTTAGCCCGGACGGTACGTTCGTGTATTTATTTGTGATAGAAAGCTTAGAAATCCGAGAAACAGACTTCATATGCATTTATTCACGTCGTTCATGATGAGAGCTTTTATGGCTCTCCTGAAGGAATGGGTCTTCGTCGATGGTGTAGGCTTGGCATGGGAAATAATTTTAGTCAATGGTGATGGTGTTTTTATTAAAGAACGCAACGTAAGTATGATCAAACTGATTCAGAGATCTGTGAATTTTTTTTTCTTTCTTTACGTTCAAAAATAATAATTACACATACCTTGTTAATCGATTCTCAAACATAGACGTGGGCATGTAAAATTATTACAAGTATGTGGCAGTACTTTATCGTAGCTAATTATGCTTGGATACTCATGGAAGGACTTTATCTTCACAATTTAATATTCTTGGCACTTTGTACCGACACCACTGCGATTACATCTTACATACTTTTAGGATGGGGTAAGGAATTTGTTTTATTTATTAAAAAAGAAACATATATGTATATGTATATGTACATATCTTTTTTTTTTATTTGTTATCTATTATAATATTTTGATAGGATTACCGGGTTTGGTAGTTATACCATGGATAATAATTCGTGCAACTGTCGAGGATACACTTTGTTGGACGACTCATCATAATCCTTCCTTCTTTCTTATCGTGAGAATACCAATAGTGATATCCATCTTGGTACGTCCATTAAATAATAGTAAATTATAAAAATAGAATAATCTTTTTCCTTAGCGAAATATTATTTTTCACTTTTTGAAATATCATAGTTCAATTTTGGATTATTCGTCAATATCGTTCGAGTGCTTCTTATAAAATTGAAGACGTCCGTACATTTGCAACATAAAAAAATGCAATATAGGTGAGTTATCAATTATTATTATCATCAAGGAATTAAATTTTCGTCATATTTCATTGCATCATTGTACAAATATATATATATATATATATATATATATATATATATATATATATATATATATTTGTAATCGATAATTTTAATTAAATAGCAGATGGGCAAAGTCGACTCTGATTTTGGTACCATTATTTGGTGCTCATTATACTTTTTTTTTGGGTCTCTCTTATCAAAAGGATAATCATATTGAATTGGTATGGCTGTTTTGCGATCAACTATTCGCATCTTTTCAGGTATTTATTATATCGATGACATTGATTTTTTTTATTACAATTTAATATGAAAAGTAATCCCCTTATATATATATATATATATATATATATATATATATATTTTATCTTTATTTTCAGGGAGCGTTCGTAGCTTTGCTTTATTGTTTATTAAACGGCGAGGTAAGGGCAGAGGCTAGACGAGCTTGGAAGGCTCGACGTTCGAAAAAGGATTCTCTAACGCCGATTCATCGTGATTTTTTCAAAATCTCGCAGAATCGAACGCGATGCGTCTTTCGTCGGCACGATTGCGATGAATCGAATTTTTCAGAAAGCACAACGAAACAATTATCCATCATTTGAAAGTAATATACGTAAATAGTTTCATATAACATAACTAAATTCAGTTTTATTAAGCTGGATACGTAGTAGAGAAATTACACACACAACACACACACGCACACACACACACACACACACACACATATATATATATATATATATATATATATATATATATATATATAAATTCACGATTTTTAAGTATATATAAAAAATTATCTAAAAACGTGATATATAGGTACATGTAACGTTATAGAATGATTTCGTTTTATTATTATTATCATTATTATTATTATTGTTTAAAGGTATCGACCAATTAAATCGATAGCTCGACATTATAAAACCGTATGAATATAATTTCTCTACCTGTATATACATATAATCTACAGTTGGGCGTGTGTCAAACGTTTCTCTGTTTGTTCCGCGATATTACCTCCTCGATGAAGAAAAGAAAGAGAAATGAAAGGACGCGTATCGTTGGGAGAGTGATTAGAATGGACGCAAATTATTTTTAGCATGATTTGTAGATATACAAAAGCGTAAAGTGGAATAAAGAAAGATAGACAGATAGAGTGTGTGTGTGTGTGTGTGAGAAAGAGAGAGAGAGAGAGAGAGAGGGGTTGTTTGTAGCTTGGAAGTAACGAGGTGTGAACTATCTCATGACACGAAAAGAATTTGAAAAGATGATGACGCGACTTCGGCACGTGCCGTCCATGCACGTTCTTCATTTTTGATAGAGGAAAAAGGGGTGCGTCGGGATGTCTGCACGTGTTTGTTTGACTCCGACACGTGTCTCTCTTAGTAGACCAACCTCAGTAATTTTTCATTTCTTCCATGGGCAAACCGCAACCAAACGAATATGCATATCGTCCAATGGCGGGCACACCTTCGTGTCGCGTTACGACTTCGTTTAAACGTTCTTCTTTCTTTTCATATTTTTTCTTTTTTTTTTTTTTTTCTTCTATACTCACGATTTCGATCGAACGTTCAAACGGAACGGAACGAGAAAGAGGAAGACGGAGAAGGAGAAAAAAAATATACACAAAACAGGTCGAACAGAGCAGTTGATCTAATTGTGATATATCGATTAGCGTTGGTATTACAAATTTTTGTTGTTTCTCGCTCGGAAAGCGTTGCGACATTATTATTAAAAAGATGTAGATATATACGGAGATACATGTCAAGTGAAAAAAAAAAAAAAAAAAAAAGAAAAGGAAGGAGAAGAAAGAAAAGGATAAAACGAGCAAGGAGTATGGTGGTAGTGGGAGGACGTATCCACGCAACGAGTATGGATTTCTCCGTAGGATCAGGTGGCCAACGTGGGCACATCTGCGTCCATAGTAATAATACTGAGGATCTTCTCGTAAAACGATAGCATTCTCGGAAGCTCTCGATAAAGAGGGACTCTCCGTTGTCGCCGTTTAACATTGTTATTTTATCGAAACGAATCGCTTAAAGGAAAATATCATACCGCCCGACGTTTCCATCGGAGGATAATATTAATATTCGTTCGTTTGGATCGATTCAAATTAATTTAAACAACAACAAAAAGAAAAAAAAAGAAAAAAAAAAGACAAAAATTATTTCACTTCATCGTAAAGGGAAACATTTTTATGAACGAAAGTGAACTAGATGGGAGAAGAGAGAGAGAGAGAGAGAGAAAGAAACAAAAATTTGAACGACCGCGCATCGACCGCGCGATCGTCCTTGTTATTTTTTTCTTTTCTTTTATTTTCTCTCTCTCTCTCTCTCTCTCTCTCTCTCTCTCTCTTTTTATTTGCACGGATAACGAATAATGATTTTCCATTCGACGAGGTATTAAAATTGTGTGAATCATCGTTGCAACTTTAAAAGTAGAATGGCGTACGGAACGAAAAGTAGGCGTGTACTATCATCAGATTCTCGCGTTTCTATTGGATACGAAGGGATGCTGGGTAATCCCGACGAATGGGAGAGAGTTCGACGGGGGGAAAGAGGGAGAACAGGGATAGGCGTGGTTCGATAAGGAAAAGGGGGGGGGGGAGTTCGGGTATGAAGAGTGAGAGAGATAGATAGACAGATAGATAGAGAGAGAGAGGGAGGGAGGGGGGGGGGTAGAGAAAGGGAGAGTTTGAATCGAGCATTTTCGACGACCGATCGTAGAGATTCTGGTCCAGCTAAGTTTGCTCGACTATCCTCCGGTAGTCTTCATCGTGTTCGCCGTACACGAAAGGTTATTCTCGTTTCCCCCTCCCCGCCCCCTCCCCCCGCCCTTCCAAAATTTATTTGAACTTAGTGCGTCGCGTCTTTGATACAACGAAGTGTTCGTTCTACGTACGATTTGTCGAACGATTTTAGTGATAGTGTCGTTCCAATTGGACTACGAGTTAGCGCAGTTACGTTCATTCAGCCAGGTGATTATCAATAACAAATGGCAACGCTTCGATATTTCCATTGGTTTATCTCGTTCGCAATTTTTGTCCTTGAAAAAAAAAAAAAAAAAGAAAAAAAAAAAAGAAAAAAGAAAAAGAGAATGGTTTCGAAGCGGCGCCTGTCAAAAAATCCCAGAGAGTTACGTTTCAATGAGATTAAAAAGAATCGATCGAAGGTTAACCGTTAGATTCATCTTATCATCCATCCGCTTGCGATCTCATTTGTAAAAAAAAAAAAAAGAAAAAAGAAAGAAAAAAGAAAGAAATAAAAATTCGCGATCGTGCGATTGGCTTGACGCGAGTATGATGCGTATTCGAACGAGCGAGAGGACGCGATAATTTTGTTAAAGCGACCGCGCGATTATAGTCGAGTGTGCTAACACGCGGATAGGTTTGAATGGATGGACGACGAGAAGAAAGAAAAATAAGAATAAAAAAAGAAAGAAAAAGAGAAAGAAAGGAAAGAAGTAAAGCTAAAAATCCGCTACGTGCCTTCGTGAATAATCGAAGAAAGATGAGAATACAGTCGGACATACGAATTGGCTGTTTACCGCGAAAAAAATCGTCTCGAACGAGACGCGAGGGTTGCCCCTTTCGATAAATATTTAACGAGACCTTTGACCCGATTTTTTTTCCTTTTTTTTTTTGTTCTTTTCTTCTTCTTTTTTTTTCCCTTTTCCCTTCCTTTTCCTCCGGCGCGTTAACGTCGGATAAAACGAGAAGGAGAAACGCGGAAGGGGGATGGGAATAACGTCGCAGGTTTTTCGTCGCTCTGAATTATACAGTTTTCTTTTTTTTTTTCCTTTCGAGATCTTCTTTCGGAAACGAACGCCCGAACGAATCTCAATCGAGTTCTTCTCGCAAAGGACCGTTCTTACAAACGAATCTGGCAACTTGAAGAAATTTAAGATACCCTCGAGATTTCCCGTGCTCTTTCCCCCACCCCCCTACCCCACCCCCCTACCCCAATCCCGTTTCTACGATCGAGTCTACGTTTTTCCAAGCAATTTCTTCGCCCCACGACGATTTTTCGGCAAATATTTGACGAACTCGTTCAGCCCTCGAGGTCCTCTACGCTAACCGCGTACAACGTTCCACGTCCGAATCCTTTCTTGTTTCTCGTATAATTTGATTAATGGATATCGGTTATTAAATTATATATCCTCGGCTATTCGACAAGTATCTCAAGATAATTTAATATTGTTCCGTTTCGAAAAGTGATCAAGATCGTTAACGTGTACGCGTTTATCATACCTAAATCGTAAACGGTTGTACAATAATTAATAATTATTTATTTATAGATATATTATTTATCTAGATGTTTTAATTAATTAGATTTATTAATTATCGATCGACCTAAGACAATTGATATTTCGTTCAACGTAATTTGAGGAATTACGAAGGGAAGTTCGTCGAAGCCGCTCAGGGTCGTACGGTTGTTTTCTTTTTTCCTTTTCCTTTCTTTTCTTTTGTTTTTCTCATTTTTCTTTTTCTTTTTCTTTTCTTTTTTTTCCTCTTTCTTTTAATCGAAAACTCTGGCATTTCGATTGCCGATCGATGTGACAGATAATTTCGACAGATTTTTTTCGCTTTTTCTCGCTCTCTAAATGTTAAGATTCGAGGGAGGCTTGAGAAAAGGCGAAAAGTTTGAGAGGAAAGAGAAAATAAAAATACGAAAAAAGTGAAATGATCAAACCGAAAAAAAAAAAGAAAGAAAACACAACAAAACTCTTTCTCGATGATCAGATCTCAATCGATGATGGAAAGAGGTGCGTTGCTACCGATCACCGACAGTTGCAAGCAAAATATTCAATTACACAGAAGGTAAGAGCGTGTTACGGGTGTCCTTTTTTTTTTTCTTTTTTTTTTCATTTCCTTCTTCGTACTTGACTGCGAGAGAGAGAGAGAGAGTGAGTGAAAGAGTGAGTGAGAGAGTGAGAGAGAGAAAGGATGATGATTCTCGAATTTTGAAAAACAAGGACGTCATAACGATCTTTGAAAATTTCGATCGGAGACAGAGAAAATACTATGGCGAATGGCGGACATGATGTCGTTGTCAATGGTGTGGGCGGTGGTACTCCAGGTTCGGGAACCCTTTCACGGGAAGAAAGGCGCCGGCGTCGAAGAGCCACGCAGAAATATCGAACGGCACACGCGACGAGGTAAGTGCTCTCCTTCTATCTATATATATATCTATCTATCTATCTATCTCTATCTAGTTTCTCAATTTAATATTATATTTACTCTCAGAGATCTTTCGTTGGAATTGTAGAATTATATTCGTTGAAAAAATTTGATAATCGATTAAACAATGTATTAAAAGGATATTCGAATAGATATATATATTTATATTGTATTATATATTTTATATTATATATATATATATATATATATATATATATATATATTGAATAATGTAATTATTAACGAATTTTATTCGTATTTTAAAATTATTGTTATCATTAAAATTATTTCCAATTATATCCATTGGATATGTGATATATATATATCTATATGATTTATATTGAATAATGTAATTATTAACGAATTTTATTCGAATTAAAAAATTATTATTATCACTTAAATTATTTCCAATATATAGATATATACCTATATGATTTATATTGAATAATGTAATTATTAACGAATTTTATTCGAATTAAAAAATTATTATTATCATTAAAATTATTTCCAATTATATCCATCGGATATGTGATATGTATATATATATATATACCTATATAATCTATATTGAATAACGTAATTATTAACGAATTATATTCGAATTAAAAAATTATTATTATCACTAAAATAATTTCCAATTATATCCATCTTTATATCTGAACGTTGTTATAGTAAATATTTACACGTACATATATGATGTAAATCATAAGAACGGAGAGTATATTTTCATAAACGATTGGCAATCATTTAATAATTATTATCGCAGAGAAAGGGTCAGAGTCGAGGCATTCAATTTGGCCTTCGCCGAGCTAAGGAAGTTACTACCGACATTGCCACCGGACAAGAAACTCTCCAAGATAGAAATACTACGGCTTGCCATTTGTTACATCGCTTATCTCAATCATGTTCTCGAGGCATAGGGACGATATTATATCTAATGGGCGTAATAATGTTATATTTCATTTTTCGATTCGATCAACTTCACGTTTTCGATGTTTTCACGAAGTTCGTTCAATGAAAAAATGACAAAGAAGAAAAAAAAGAAAGGAAACAAAAAAGAAAGTGGATTAAGTCAAGGGTCAAGAGAATCAGGTCCCTGATAAAATTCGATTATTATATAGATATAGATATAGATATATATATATATATATATATATATATATATATATAAATGATGGGACTATGCGATAGTATTTCATCGAATTATCACATACAATCGCTCAAAGTTATCCGAGTAACGAGGATTAGCGTTCTACCAGAATCGGAAACTATTTCGGCTTTCTCTTAATCCCTCGGGATCATGCTCTCTTCTCCCTTTTTAGCCACTCTCACGTCGAGTAACACTGTCCCTTTTTACGGAGTGCGAACCTTTTCCTACATCTGTTCTCTAACGTAAGTGAAAAAGAAATAGGATTATCGTGGAAGGCAACTTCACGCATCGTCGGACATCCATTTCGTTTTCGATTTCCGAATACTTACTATCGTTCGGGCTATTTTTGTTTTTTGTTTCTTTTTTCCTCTCTCTCTCTTTCTCTCTCGAATTCGCCCAGAACCTAACGTAGTCCGTCTATCATCAATCAATCCTAATTAATTTCGATTCAATACGATTCAATTATAATCAAATAAATCAAATTGAATGCAAGTATGGTTTGCGAATCTATCCGATTCGATCATAAGGAATACGTTTAAAAACGGTTTAAAAACGTTTGGGAAATTTTATAGCGTTTATTAATTTATTTACTTCCTTTTGTTTTTGTTATTTAATTTGTAATATTCGTGCGTTAGAGATTAGATGATACATATATATATATATATATATATATATATATATATATATATATATTTACATGTCTTGCGAAAGTGAATAATTTGTACAAATAAATTTAGGTTTACACGATAGCATGTATAAAACGGTGCAATGGTAAAAAAAATATGTATGTATATATATATATATATATATACATATATTTATGTATGTAAGCATGTAATATCTAGAAAATAAAATCAAAGTATATGCGCATTAATTAGCATTGAAAATAAATAATAACGAGATATAACATCGTTGGCCCAACTGAAAGAATAAAACGAACTGCAATAACGAAGCAAAAGAAAGAAAGAAAAAAATAAAAAAAAAAAGAAGATCCCTCTGTCCCGAGTTAGTTTACATTCTGCATCCCCTTATTGATCGTGAGACAATATAATCCTTATATATCGTTTTCTCGATGGAAGGGGACACACACAAACACACACAAGGAGGAGTTTTTAAATTCATCTAGTTTATGATTCGTAAATATTACAAGTGTCGCAGATCCTTACGATTGCATGTTTGCGCTTTTAAAATGCACCGTTATCGTTCTATACCCTATCGCGATTATTTGAATTAAAAGATTAAACAATAAGATAGATATAGGATCTTTCTTGGTATATGAAAGTGTGATAACATTAATAAAAACTAATATAGTATACCTTTAATATTGTCTTTAATATCTGTGGTCGGTCACGGACATTTCTATAGGTTGACACATTATCATTTCTATACGAGCAAGTGTCGTAACATAACATTATCGGAAGAAACTAGAACGCATTAGAATATTATCCTTCGAAGTAGCTTGACAGTCGACTCAGAAGGTTCGCGTCGTCGTTGTTATTACGTGGTATCGTATTTTTCTTCGTGTATATATATATATATAATTTATATATATATATATATGTATATATAATTTATATATATATATAATTTATATCGTTTTTATTCTTTATTAACTATATATTGTTGGGCGTCGTCGTACGGACAATTCGATAATACAGGATAATTAATTAATAGAATTGGAAGATTGGGAAGACGAACGAAAAAAGGGATATCTCAAGGAGAATGGATAAAAGTTCATCGAGGAGGTCCTTGAGGGATATTTTACGACCCTATCAAATTCTAAGTTGCATCCTTGGAATACGCCTTTTAAAGTTCCCTTCCGGATGGAAAAGTATCAAACTGAACGCGATTTATTCCATATTTCTTTTCGCGCTCCATATCTTTAGTTGGAAATACATATCGCCTAAGGAACGAATAATGGCATTAGATAAATCACAATATTATATTATGTTTTTCTTAAATCACTTCATAATCATTATCTCGATCGCCGTAGGCTTATTTAAAGATCAGGTAAATCTTACGATTGTTTTTAGCGTAGTTTTTCTTTCTTTTTTTTTTTTTTTTTTTTTTTTTTAAGTAAGCCACATAAGAGTAATCAATGCCGACATGAAATAATTCACAACAGCTTTGGGAAAATTCAATTAGAAGACTCGAAGAAATTGACATGACTTTGCAAGCGCTCGGTTCCAATTCACGATTTCCCAAGATATATGTCAGAACGATGATAGAATTGATATTCTTTATTATATTTTTCCTCACATTAATATGCTTCGACGGTTATTATATCAATATCTATATGGATTCCGAAATTATGAAAGGCATTTGTCTCGTTTTGATTGTTATTTTACATGTATACGGTGAAATCGTTTCATCGACGGTAACTATGAATTTTTTGACTATGGTGAGGTACGTAAAAAATGAAATTTGCACGACCGCGATTGATTCATCGTTCGTTAAAGAATAATTGTAATAATTGTTGCTTATCGTAGGTTTATCGAATCGGAACTCGATCGAGCGAGTGATCTTTTAAGCGACATTAACGTTCTACCATGCAACTCAATCGCAATGGAATTGATCAAATATAAGGGAACCAAAAAGCCCCTTAAACAATTCATTAAGGTTCTACCCTCGTCGCAAAAAATCAATTCACGTTTGGATGTTACCAATCAGGAGATATTCAGAAGCAGACGATTGCTCCAAACTATTAGGTTCGTTCATTATTTGTTCCTTTGATTACGAACGAACACTCAACTAATAAATAAATCGATTAATCGTTCGATTAACTAATCAACGAATTAATTAACGTGACAAATTAATTTTTATTAATTAATAAAAATTAAAATTACGATAAAATTGAAATTAAAATTAATTAATTTTTAAATAAAGATTAAAATCAAAATCAAAATTAATTAACTTTTTAATTTAATTTTACGATTATCTCAGGCAAATACATCTCGAACTGTACAAAGTGTCGAAAGATCTTAATGATCTTTATGGGATTCAAGTATTCATAATAATCTGTTTGTATTTCTTTTACAACACGTGCTTCTTTTATAGCACATACATTATCGTTAAAAAGTATGGGCATACTCGTGATATTATTCTTAAAGAATTAGGTTCGATCCCTTATTTTTTCTTCAGTTCCATATGCAAAGTGATCTTTATTAATTACACCTGCGACGATACGACCCAAAAGGTAAGCCATTTAAATCAAGTACAATGACAATCGTTCAAACGACGAAACATTTTTTTCTTTTTTTTTTTTCTTTTTTTTTTTTTTTTAGATGGAGAAAGTCAATGAAATTGTTTACACTTTTTATGCTGAAAATACGGATTACACGATACAACAAGAGGTTCGTGTCAGTTTTTTTTCTATTTTTTTTTCTTTTTTTTTTTTTTTGCAACGTTACGGACGATTTTTTTATAGATGATAATTTAACAAGAATGGAAATCATCGTTTTCTTTCGTAGTTGAAAATGTTCACACTGCAAATGGCACATTGTCAATCGACGTATTCCACTTTTGGTTTATATTCATTCAATCGAAAATACATATACTCGGTTAGTATACTAATTAAGTCAAAATAAGAATTATCGTAAATTTCAACAATTCTGTATGGCTCGTTGTTTTCCTTTCAGTGCGTTGGTGTGATGATGACATATTTGACTATTATGATACAAATGTCTGACTCGGGGTTAAAAAATGAATAACAAAATTTAAACATTATCTACGAAAGTTGATCACGTTGATAGGAAAAGGCTCTAGTCGTATTATCGATTTTCACAGAGGCATACTCGAAAGACAGACCATATCTATTAAAGTGATTAATTTCTCATTAATCTCTATAATACGATCTTGCGATACTACCTTTAATATAATATTTCTCGCAAGATTAATATTACGAAGTACACATATATTAATCGCATAATCGAATAGTATGATATGATTGATTATATGATAGTATAGATAATTTTTCTAATAGAATAAAATGAAGCTAATATATAAATGCATTCTAATCATTTATTTCTTTCTTTTTTTTTTTTTTTTTTTTTATTGACCTGTTATAGCGACCCTGATAAATACGTTTAACGTGTAAATTCTATTTATATCTATAAAATTTCCTTGTCAATGTTATAATCATCATCATCATCATCATCATCATCATCACCATCATCATCATCATTATTTCTTTTCACGTTTAAAAATTTTTATTTCGTTTTCATTATACCAAGAAGAATAATATAATGACAAAGTATAATAGCGTAAGGTATTGAATATATCTTCGGGTAAATTATAACATTGGATCCTTTATCGTTTCACCGTTTAAGACATTATTAGAAAATATTCAAGATAGTGATAGATATCAAGGAACTTGACGTTGTTATCGACTTAATGAGTTTCACAGTGTCATACACGAGAAATTCATAGGCATTATCATAATATCCTTCGAAGGTATCTCATCGTGCATATCCTTTCTTTGCCGTTTTATTAAGTAAGAGAAGAAAGAGAAACGAAAGGGGATAAAAGACGTTACGATTTTTTTCAAATTAATTCATTCAGTATTCCGACAAACGTGATTCGATTGTTGACGATTAAGGAGTACGACGAAGTTGCCATGGGAAATTTAATTGAGAGAATTAGAAAAAAGGACGAGGTTCAAAGTATGTTGAAAATTTACGAAATACCATCGAAAACTATGGACGACGTTTTACGGCCAATTTATATTATAAGCAATATATTTGGATTGCGTGTTTTCGAATTTCCCCGAGGCCATTCAAGACCAATGCTTAGTTTCGTTTATTCTATGTCACTTTGCTTTCTCTATTTTGCCAATTGGCTTTATAGTAGAGAATGGGATAACGACGTTAAGAAATATCAATTAGAAAGAATTATGCATTATATTCTAATGGTCGTTAATCATACGGTGATATTGGTGATACTTACGATGGGATTATATCAAAGCGAGGTGAGACCAAAGAATTCTTCACGATATATTAATATTAACGATTTTACTATATAATATTAATCAATAATTTTTGTGAATCGATCGATGAATAGGCATTGAAATTATGTACTAAACGAATAAACGAGATCGACAAAACGCTTCAGACGTTAGGCTCATCGGCATTATTCAACAACATTTACAAAAGAACGATTATCGACATAGTGATAGCCACTTCTTATGCGTTTCTATTAACAACGTTGATCGTCATGAGTAAGGTTTTAACAGCTAAACCGATTTATTACGCGTTCCCAATACATTACGTGATCTTAAATGTATATTGGTTCATGGTCGAATTTTTACTGGTGATCGAATTTCTCACCGTTTTAAGGTATGTAATGATTTTAACTGTCCGATCATTATTGTTATAAATTGGAAATCATTGAAATACGTAGATGCATCAAGTCGGAATTTGAACGAGCGAACGAACTCCTTGGCGACGTCAACGTACTACCTATTTCCTCTATTGCTTCCGAATTATTAGATCACAGAGAAGCCGATGGTTCTTTTTCTATAGAACGATCACTTCCGGTAGATTCGAAAAAATTATTTATCGTTGCACCGTCATCAAGACGAACGCGGTCACGATTGCAAATTGCGAGTCAGAAAATAAATAGAAGTAGAACGTTGTTGCGAACAATCAGGTGAGCATAGCAGAAAAATAATTAGTTACGATATACGTGAATATGGGATCCTCTCAGACAGATTCATCTGGAATTATACGGATTATCGAAAAAGCTTAGTAATATGTACGGCATACAGATATCCTTAGAGATCGCAATGTGTATTTTACTAAATACGTTCGTGTTATACTATTTCTATGTGAAGTACGAGGAAGAAGGCTATAATATTCACGAAGTGATTTTTCAATTCATTATAACGATTTTGAGTTGTTCACAATACTGGATAAAGATCTTTTTCGTTAATTACGTCTGCGACAAAACAACGAAAGAGGTACGGGGAATACAGTTATTCGGCGTAGAATTTTATCTTGCTATTCCATGGATTTTTTTTTATAGGCCGAACGCACCAGCGAAATTATTCACACGTTTTATGGACGAAGTACCGATATCGAGATAAAAAATGAGGTCAATATTTCTACGAAATATTTGAAAATTTATATGAGTCAAATATTGTTTTCTCCGCAGGTAGAAATATTTTCTTTGCAAATGATGCAGTGTCGTAATGTATATTCTGCATTCGGTTTGTATAACCTTAATTGCGAACGCATTTGTTCGGTTGGTATAATTATTTACGTGTAATTGTTATTCCGTAAAACGAAATTGTCTAATAAAATATCTAATAATCTTTTTTATTCTTTAGTTTATCGGGATTATAACGACGTACTTGGTTATCATGATACAAGCAAACGATTCAGTAAAAACAGAATTATAAGCCGCTGCGGGGTGGGTGGGTGGGGAGGGGGGGGGGCGGGGGCGGCCCTTCCTCCTGTCAAATTTACAAACTACACGAGTGTCATTATAAAAAAACATACGAGTAACTCCTTATATTTAATAAAATGGTGAACGAGATAAAATGTTTTGATTCGTTATCTACTTTAACAGTGACGACAGTTAATATTAATATGACGTATCGGTTAATAAATAATTACTAATTGATTTTCACTTGATAACGAGGTAATGAGTATGTGTATCGACGAATGCATTCCATTAGAAGACAAGAACGAGGAAAATATTCGACGCGATAGTAGAGATATGGTGAGTTGGAAATTGTTTTTCTTTCTTTTTTCTTTTTCTTCTGCAAGGGCCAATGGTATCAACAATGAGAACACTCAAGTATAATAGGAAGAGAAATTGCCAATATGAATTAGTATCGCTCGGTAAGTCAAGCGAAGAATCTCTTGAAAATAAGAACATTCCTTACAATTCAACTTCGACGGTACAACTAACGTATTAGAATGTTTACACCATGATTTATCGCACGAAAATAGACAATGCTATATAAAATATCATATTTTGTTGTATAACACGTATTCTCATCTTTTTTTTTTTTTTTTTTTGGTTAATCGATAAAAAGAAAAGTCGTAGTGACAAACAGAAGAGCGAGGAATATGTAATATTAATTTCTAAGCATTCCATAATTTTCTACATAATTTATGCGATAAGACGATAATACGTTTAAGTGGGTTACATCGAATGATTGCACGAAGAAAAAGAAATTCCCGCTCCATTGAATGATAACGCAAGTCAAAGTAACGTCAATTGGTAATGTAATAAAATATAATGCGAGCATAGCGCTGTGAACTGTCGTGAGTGCAATATCAAAATTCAGCAAAGAATGTTCTACATTTTTTGTCGTTTGAAAGAACTATACTAAGTTTCTCGATAAGCGCGTTAGAAATAATTGGTTCCTTTTTTTTTTTTTTTTGTTCGAGAAGGTAGGAAGAATTTAAATAAAGTTGTGTCCTCGAAGAAGATTCTATAAATGTCTTCAACGTCGGAGTTTCGACGTGGCATCGAACTGTTGATTATAATGAATTCGATTTTTTCCACTGGTCTAATAGAATATTTCATCGATTTCAATATGAACATGATCGGTATAGTTTATGCCTGCTTCTCTATCATACTTTACGTTTCGATGATCTATTTATTTTCGTTCATCACATTTCATTCTGACGACGAACGACAATTTCTTATACAAATAACCCATAGATTTTACGAATGTAATAGCTACGTGTCTTTTATATTCTTCATTATCGCTGGCGTTCTCAGAAGAAAGGTGAAGTTTGTCACTTATTTAATTTATTCGATGCATTTGTATTTTCTTCTTTTACAACATTATTCCTTGTCCCTTGCAGAGGATAAAACGTTTCACGTTGCAAATGGAAACTTGTATTCGTACCATGGAACAACTTAATATTCCGACGAATTTGTCTAAATGTTTTTGGCAACAGTTTTATGTTATGTTATCTCTTATTTTCATCTTATTATGTGTGATCGTTAAAGATATTCAAATATTACGATCATTCGAGACTAATTACTGGATAATTTTTATCCACTTTTATCTCTACCGTTATCCCATTATCATACAGTTAATGATCGATTTTACTTTTGTATTCTGGCTCAGGCAAGTAAATTGTTATACACACACACACACACACACACATATATATATATATATATCGCAAAATTGTTATATATGCTATTATTAACCAGTTTTGAACTACAAATAGGTATATAAAGATAAAATTTAGTCAATTGAATGAACTATTAAAAAGCATGCTAACGACTACTATCGATTCGCCGCAGCATAAAAGAATCGTTCGAAAGGGGGATATAAGGAACAACGAGAATGCATCAGGAATATCAAATGATGTTCGTGGAATGCGTAAGTCGAAGGAAGACGTTAGAAAAATAAAAAAAGCAAGGTAATTATAATACGATGGAATTGTACAAAATATAGACGTATTTATTTTTCATATATTTGAATTCCTTAACGAAGGGAGATACATCTGGAAATAATCAAGTGTGCTAGGAATATAAGCGACGCTTATGGCTTACATATTTTATTCTCTATATCGACAGCTTTAACTTTAATCACTATTACATCTTACAATATGTTCTATTTCTTAATGACTACGGATTATCGCGTACAATTGTTACAAACTTTTACCTTTTTATATTGGATTTCTTACTTTGCGATCAAGATCTTTATAGTAAGTCATGTATGTGCACGAACTGCTACCGAGGTATGTTCCCTAGAAATGTTTATTATATTTTTTGTTATGAATATGATTTTTTTTTTTTTTTTTTTTTTTTTTTTTTTTTTTCATCGTATTTCAAACCAAAAGCTGAACGTAATAGGTATTGACGTTACATCGTATTTCTTTACATGCGACGAACACCGGAGATATTCTTTGCGAATTGTACGAACCGTCAACCAGTAACGAACTTCGTAACGAGGTAATAATTGATAAATGGAAAATTTCGAGTAAATTAATATCAATATGTTCATGGTGCTTTTAGATTTATGATTTTATCGTGCAATTTATTCAAAACCGCCTGACCCTTACATGCTGTGGCATTTTTGATCTCGATTATACATTGATACGTAATGTACGTACAAAGCATGATTTTTGCTACTGATCTTTAGATTTATGTTAAAATTATAGACAACTAATGTTTATTATTTTTAGGTGATCGGTACCGTCGCAACTTACCTCGTTATTCTCATTCAAATTGGGTCCGTACCAGTACACGTTTTAAATGAAAATTCAACGTTATCGACTAATAATGATTGAGAAAATTAAGAACATCGTTCGATACATGTACGTCTAGTACTATATTAAATACAGAAATGTTTAGTTACCTTTATAGCATTAAATAATTATAGACAACTGAAGTTTAAATAAATCATTTTATAGTTGTCGAGGATAATGGAATCATTTATATTTTTTTTCGCTGAAATTACAGAGTATAGGATACAATAGGACCATCTCAACACATTTGTACTCCATTATTGAGGATCATTTTGAATTGATAATACAGCAAAATTGAAATCATTTTTTTTTTAAGTACAAATGTTCACTCGGACATTGTCAATCCTCATATCCAATTTTTTTTGTTAATATTTCTTTAATCGAAAGTACACGTACTCGATAGTTATAGTAGATGAATAGAAATAAGCATTATCGTAGCTGTCAATGCACATACGAAATTATTGGATCATTTTGAATGCATTAAAGGGATGTTAAAATATTAGTCTCATTACGATATCTTAGTCGGCCTTGATATAATGAATTTACACATTAACATCACGTAAATGTTGAATACAACCATCGGTAAAGACAAGACGTATTATCGATTTTTCTAAAGGTGGACTTAAATTAAGGCAATAACGTAGATATCTAGTTAAACGCGTGGAATGTAATTTTTTTTTTATATCTAGAAAGTTTCGTTCTTAGTACCGTTACTGTCGCTTTATTTTCACGTTCATTCTTGTTATTTTAATTTTTATTTTATATAAAATATTAACGCAGATAATAAGAAATATAATATTACAATGTATTGATCTTTCCTGATCTAGATTATGATACTTGTTCTATCATAGTTTCACCGTCTTATATGAAGTTGTCAATTATTCAAGATAATCAGATACATTAACGAAATAGGCAACGTTATCAACTAAATGACTTTCAAAGCGTCATACTGAAGAAACTCATTACCATAATATCCTTCGAAGACATCTCATCGGAGATATCCTTCTTTCTTGTTTCATTAAATAAGAGAAAAAACAGTGACGAAAGGGATAAAGTTTTCGGTCTATTCAAAATAATTTATTCAGTATTCAAACATACGTGATTCGATTTTTGACCATAGAGGAGTACGACAAAGTTACTATGAGAAATTTAATTGAGAGAATTAGAAAAAAGGACAAAGTTCGATGTATATTTAAAATTAACAAAATACCATCGAAAAGTATAAGCGATGTTTTACGACCAATTTTTATTCTAAACAATATCTTCGGATTGCATATTTTCGTATTTCTCCGAGGCCATACAAGACCGTTACTTAGTTTCGTTTATTCTATGTCACTCTATTGTCTGTTTTCTGTCGGATTGTTGTATTATGTACGACAGTATAACAAAAGAAATATATATAAATTAGGCGGAGTTATTTCATATATTGTAATTATTAGTAAATATATAGTGATATTTGTGATACTTACGATGGGATTATACCACAGCCAGGTGAGTTCAAAAACTCTTTATGATATATTAATATTAATAATTTTACTCTATAACATTTATGATTAATTTTCGTCAATCGATCTATAAATAGGCAATGAAATTATGTATAAAACGGATAAACGGTATCGACAAAACGCTTCGAGCGTTAGGCTCATCGACAACCTTCGACTGTATTTACAAAAGAACGGTTAAGGACATATTAATCACTATTATTTATACGTTCTTTTTCTTAATAATAAGTGCATTTGATAATTTTTTACCAGATCAACTGATTAATATATGGTTCATAGTATATTTCGTGTTCTTATATACATATGATTTCATGGTTGAATTTTTACCGATGATCGAATTTCTCACCGTTGTAAGGTATGTAATGATTTTAACTGTCCAATCATTATTGTTATAAATTGGAAATCATTGAAATACGTAGATGCATCAAGTCGGAATTTGAACGAGCGAACGAACTCCTTGGCGACGTCAGCGTACTACCTATTTCCTCTATTGCTTCCGAATTATTAGATCACAGAGAAGCCGATGGTTCTTTTTCTATAGAACGATCACTTCCGGTAGATTCGAAAAAATTATTTATCGTTGCACCGTCATCAAGACGAACGCGGTCACGATTGCAAATTGCGAGTCAGAAAATAAATAGAAGTAGAACGTTGTTGCGAACAATCAGGTGAGCATAGCAGAAAAATAATTAGTTATGTTATACGTGAATATGGGATCTTCTCAGACAGATTCATCTGGAATTATACGGATTATCGAAAAAGCTTAGTAATATGTACGGCATACAGATATCCCTAGAGATTGCAATTAGTATTTTGCAAAATACGTGCGTGTTATACATATTTTATGAGAATTATCCGAAAGAAAGGTATAATACTTACAGAGTGATTTTTCATTTCGTTATAACGATTGTGAATTGTTTACAATACTGGATGACGATCTTTTTCGTTAATTACGTTTGCGACAAAACAACGAAAGAGGTATGGGGGAAAAACGGTGATTCGTTGTAAAATTTTATATGACTATTTCATGATTATTCTAGGCCGAACGTACCAACGAAATTATTCACACATTTTATGGTAATAATACGGACATCGGGATACAAATAGAGGTTAATATTTCTACGAAATATTTGAAAATTTATATCAGTCAATATTGTTTTCTTTTTCAGGTAGAAATATTTTCCTTGCAAATGATGCAATATCGTAATGAATTTTCTGCATTCGGTTTATATAATTTCAATTGCAAACACATTTGTTCGGTTGGTAATATCATTTAATTAATACTTTGTAAATAGAAAAAGAATAACAGAATATCTAATGATACTTCCTATTCTTCAGTGTATCGGGATTATAACGACATACTTAGTTATCATGATACAAGTGGCCGATTCGGTAGAAGATGGTTGAGAAAACACTGCGGTGATCATTCGTTCTCACTATTTTTCAAATTATTCCAGTGTTAATATAAAAAAAAAAATTACGTATTACTCCTTATACGAAATAAAATGGTAAAGGTTATCGAACGTTTCAATTCGTTTGCTAGTTAATAGTGATGACATTTAATGTTAATATGACGCTTCGGTTAATAAATAATTTCATATTGATTTTCGCTTGATAACGAGGTATTGCATGTTTATTATATATCGATTAATGGTTTACGTCAAAAGACAAGGACGATGGGAATATTTAATATGATGGAAAAGATAGGACGAGTAGAAAAGTGATAGTTTTTAGTGCAAGACATACTGATATATATTATGAAAACACTCAAGTATAATAAGAACAGAAATTGCTATTAAGAATTAGTATCGCTCGATGAGTGGAGCGAGGATTCGCTTGAAAATAAGAACATAAACTTGAAAATTATATTCGACGATGAAATGTGTGTACGTTAGTAAAGAGAATTAAAGGAACTTTTAAAATGTTTCGATCGAAGGAATTTCAACGTTCCCTCATGCCATTGATTATCGTTAATTCAATCGTTTGCACTGGGCTATTCGAATACTTTACTGATCGTATTATCCGTAAGATTGGTTTTTCTTACGTAGTTTGTAGCTTTGTTTTCTATAGTATCTTATATTTTACGGCGGAGAACGTGATTGGTATGGCTGCAGAAAATCAAGCAACCGAATTGATGAAAATAATTTATAGATTGCAATTTTTTAATAATGGCTTCATCTATATCATAGCAATTATCAGTGGTTTTACGAGAAGAGAGGTAGACATTTTTTGATAACCGAATGGGCATTTGTTTGTCGATTACTTTGTTATTAATATTGTTTGATTGATTTTTTTAGCGGACGAGATTGTTCATAGAACAAATAGAAACCTGTACACGAGGGATGGTTGAACTGAACGTTTTGGAAAATTATTCTTCACTTTTCCGTTATCTGTGCGTCGCGGATGTATTTTTAATTTTTATGATATCATGTTCATCCGTAGCTGATTTTTGTTGGCTTTCTGAGACATTATTATGGACAAGATCTGACCGTAGTTTCATATTACAAATATATTACATCGACATTTATCCTGTCATCGTAATGTTGATCAGCGACTTTACTTTCGTCTTTTGGATCAGGCAAGTCAATGATTTCTATTTATTACAATATAAATAAGCAATTAGTAAAATATAATGATGACTTCAAGTAGATATATAAAGATCAAATTTGGCCAATTGAATGGTGTCCTCCAAAGCATGCTTACGACAACTATCGATTCTCCGCAACATAAGAAAGTCCTACGAATGAAGGACTACAGGGAAGATGATTATTCGTTATCGATTATTTATGGAACGTACAAAACGAATGAGAAACTTGTGAAATTGAAAAGGGTCAGGTAAGTCATTGGACAATTAATCCGAAACTGTTTATTATTCTTCTTCGATTTTTAGAAATCGTCCATTTTTATCTTAATTCTAGACAAATCCATTTGGAATTGATGAAGTGTGCCAGAATCATAAATGAGGATTATGGATTACAAATTCTTATATCCTTGTTTACATCCACCGTATATATTACGCCGTTATTATACAATCTTTACGTCATCTTAGTGACAAACAAATGTAACAATTGGATAAAACAATTGTACACGCATTTCTGTTGGATTTCTTATTTTGGGATCATGTTTTTCGCAAAAACGAATATATGCGAGACAACGATTACAGAAGTATGTACTTTTTATTAAATTGTATTCTTTCTTTGTTTAACCATGTTTCTGATATTTATTAAATGTACAATCTTTTATAAGTTTAAGATGTGTAAATATTGATTTTCTTTATTTTTTTTTTTTTTTTATATATATGCCGAGAACACTGGCGAGATTCTTTATGAATTGTACGAACCCTCGGCGAGCAGGAAGTTTCGCGATCAAGTAAAAAAGAATTATCATATATTCTTCATATAAATGTATATATAAGATATATTCAATCAATTCGTTTCCTTCAGATTCGCGATTTTATGTTTCAATTAATTCAAAATCGTTTAAAGTTTACCGCCTGTGGATTTTGCGATATAGACCATACGCTTATATACAGTGTAAGTTGGAAATAAATATTTGTGATCCCTTTTGTTCGTCATTATATATGAATTTAATATATTTGGGCGTGTTGTAGGCGATCGGTACAATTACTACATACCTAGTCATACTTATTCAAGTTGGTGGCAAACCTCAAGTATTCGTTGACAACACGACTTACAATTCAACGTCGACGATATAACGAACGAATTAGAATGTTTGTTTACACCATGATTCATCGCACGAAATGGACAATGCTATATAAAATATCATATTTTGTTGTATAACACGTATTTTTATCTTTTTTTTTTTTTTTTTTGTGAATCGATAAATAAACATTGCGCAGAGACAAAGAAAAGAAAGAGGAATATGTCAAACTAATATCTAAGTATTCCATAATTTCCTAATCAATTTGATGCGATAAGAAGGTAATCCGTGTAAGTGGTTTCAACGAATGATTATACGGAAGAGAAATAATTCCCACTCGATCGAATGCGTACATAGGCCAGGAAAATATCAACTACGAATGTAGTGAGATATAATGCGAGCAAAACGCTGTGAGCTGTCGTGAGTGTAATATCAAAACACAAGGGAGAATGTTCTGCATTATTTTCGTTCGAAAGAACTTTGAGCACTTAGTTTCTCGATCGGGGTGTTCGAAATAATTGGTTCTTTTTTTTTCTTTTTTTTCGAAAAGAAAGAAGGATACGGACGAAGTTGAATCCTTGAAAAACATTTTAAGTATGTCTCCATCGGCGGAGTTTCGACGTTTCATCAAACCATTGATAATAGTGAATTCGATTTTTTCCACTGGTCTAATAGAATATTTCATCGATTATAATATTAACATGATTGGTATAGTTTACGCTTTCGTGTCTATCATTATTTTCGTTTCGTTGATCTATCTATATTCGTTCACCACACTTATTTATGACGATAAACAAGCACTCCTTATGGTCATAACGCTAAGGGTATACTTTTATAACTGCTACGTGTCTTATATCTTTCCCATTATAGCTGGTGTTCTCAGAAGAAAGGTGAAGTTTTTTCTTTCTTTAAATTTATTCAATTTATTTGTTATTTATATCTTACCACATCTTTCGTTGTCTTTTGCAGAAGACAAAACGTTTCACGTTGCAAATAGAAACTTGTATTCGTACAATGGAACAATTAAATATTCCGACGAATTTGTCTAAACGTTTTTGGCAACAGTTTTATGTAATATTATTTTTTCTTTGCGCGTTGCTAATTGTGATAGTAAATGAAATTCGAATTCTAATATCATACGGTATAAAATATTTGACAGCTTTTGTCATCTTTTATCTCTACCGTTATCACATTATCATACTGTTTATCAACGATTTTTCTTTCATGTTCTGGATGGGGCAAGTAAATTGTTTTACGTATAGCAAAATTGTTATTTATACTATTTTTCCATCTGCATAATATCTGTATAATATTGGTTTCGATATGAAAATAGGTATATAAAGATGAAATTTAGTCAATTGAATGAATTATTGAAAAGCATGCTAACGACTACTATCGATTCGCCGCAACATAAAAGGGTATTTCAGTGGGGTAATGTCAGGATGAACGATCATGCATCAAACGAAATTCGTGGAACGTATAAATCAAGGGAAGACGTTAGGAGGATAAAAAAAGCAAGGTGATGATTTTTTATGGTGCAATTATAATATTTGCAATTATCGATATTAATCTTTAACATTTTTGTATTATATATATATATATATGTATGTATATGTGTATGTATATATATAGCATTCATACTAATTTGTCCTATATTGCATACCTCATCCAAGGGAGATACATCTGGAAATAATCAAGTGTGCTAGGAATATAAGCGATGCTTATGGCTTACATATTTTGTTCTCTATATTGACAGCTTTAAATACGATCACTATTATTTCTTACGGTTTGTACCGTGTCTTAAAGAATACGGACTACAGTGTACAATTGGTTGCATCTTTTACTCTTCTATATTGGATCGTTCACTTTGTGATCAAGATCATGATAATAAGTCATTTATGTGCACGAACTATCACCGAGGTATGTTCTTTATGAATTGTTCATTATATTTTTGTTCTCAAATTTCTATTAAAGTCCAAAGGATATATGTATTGACGTTATATCGTATTTCTTTACATGCGACGAACACCGGAGATATTCTTTGCGAATTGTACGAACCGTCAACCAGTAACGAACTTCGTATCGAGGTAATAATTGATAAATGGAAAATTTCGAGTAAATTAATATCAATATGTTCATGATGCTTTTAGATTTATGATTTTATCGTGCAATTTATTCGAAACCCCCTGACCCTTACATGCTGTGGCATTTTTGATCTCGATTATACATTGATACGTAATGTACGTACAAAGCATGATTTTTGCTACTGATCTTTAGATTTATGTTAAAATTATAGACAACTAATGTTCATTATTTTTAGGTGATCGGTACCGTCGCAACTTACCTCGTTATTCTCATTCAAGTTGGGAACGTACCAAAACAAGTTTTCATTGAAAATTCAACGTTATCGACTAATAATTATTGAGCGTTTTAAGATCATTTTTAGACGTAGATGCGTTAAGAATTATACCGTGTGTTTATTCAAATCGATTTTTCGTAAATGGAAATGTTCATTGGGAACATTTGGGCATCGTCATTCCGTATATTCTATTTTAATATATTTATTAATCGAAAGTATATACAATGCGATTAATATAGAAAATAAATGAAAAGGAGCGTTATCGTAGCTGTCAATATTCCTACAAAATTCTCAGATTATTTTCAATACATTGGAGTGATGTTAAAATATTAGGTTCATTACGATATCTTAGTCGGCCTTAATAAAATGAGTTTACACATTAACATCATGTAAATGTTGAATACATCCATTGGAAAAGATCGGACGTATTATTGATTTTTCTAAAGGTCGACTTAAAGTAAGGCAATAAATGCATTTTAAGCGTTCCTCGTTGACCCAACGTAGATATCTGGGTAAACACGTGAAATGTAATTTTTTTTTTTTTATATATATCTAGAAATGTTCGTTCTTAGTACCGTCACTGTCGTTTTATTTTCACGTTCATTCATGTTATTTTAATTTTTATTTTATATAAAATATTAACGCAGATAATAAGAAATATAATATTACAATGTATTGATCTTTCCTGAGCTAGATTATGATACTTGTACTATCATAGTTTCACCGTCTTATATAAAGTTGTGAATTATCAAGATAATGAGATATATCAACGAAATATACAGCGTTATCGACTTAATGAGTTCCACATGGTTAGACTCGAGAAACTTATACGCATTAATATAATATCCTTCGAAGGCATCTCATCGGAGATATCCTTCTTTCTTGTTTCATTAAATAAGAGAAGAAACAGTCACGAAAGGGATAAGGTCTTCGGTCTATTCAAAATAATTTATTCAGTATTCAAACATACGTGATTCGATTTTTGACCATAGAGGAGTACGACAAAGTTACTATGAGAAATTTAATTGAGATAATTAGAAAAAAGGACAAAGTTCGATGTATATCTAAAATTAACAAAATACCATCGAAAAGTATAAGCGATGTTTTACGACCGATTAATATACTAAGCAATATCTTTGGATTGCGTGTTTTCGGATTTCCCCGGGGCCATTCAAGACCAGTGCTTAGTTTTGTTTATTCCATGTCACTTTGCTGGCTGTATATTCTCGGTTGGTTATATTGTAAAGGACGCGATAAAAACGTTAAGATGTATAAATTAGACAGAATTATATCTTATATTCCAATTATTATTAATCATAAGGTGACAATTATGATACTTATGATGGGATTATATCACACCCGGGTGAGTTCAAAAACTCTTTATGATATATTAATATTAACAATTGTACTCTATAACATTTATGATTAATTTTCGTCAATCGATCTATAAATAGGCAATGAAATTATGCATAAAACGGATAAACGGGATCGACAAAACGCTTCAAGCGTTAGGCTCAACGGAATCGTTCAAAAATATTTACAAAAGAACGATTGTTGACATAGTGATCGGCATTATTTATATATCTCTTGTAATAATGATGAATATAATGAGTATGGATTTAACAGATCAATCGATTTATAAAGCGTCCAAAATACTTGTGCAGTTCATATATGTATATTGGTTCATGGTCAAATTTTTACTGGTGATCGAATTTCTCGCCGTTTTAAGGTATGTAATGATTTTAACTGTCCGATCATTATTGTTATGAATTGGAAATCATTGAAATACGTAGATGCATCAAGTCGGAATTTGAACGAGCGAACGAACTCCTTGGCGACGTCAGCGTACTACCTATTTCCTCTATTGCTTCCGAATTATTAGATCACAGAGAAGCCGATGGTTCTTTTTCTATAGAACGATCACTTCCGGTAGATTCGAAAAAATTATTTATCGTTGCACCGTCATCAAGACGAACGCGGTCACGATTGCAAATTGCGAGTCAGAAAATAAATAGAAGTAGAACGTTGCTGCGAACAATCAGGTGAGCATAGCAGAAAAATAATCAGTTACGATATACGTGAATATGGGATCTTCTCAGACAGATTCATCTGGATTTATACGGAGTATCGAAAAAGCTTAGTAATTTGTACGGCGTACGGATATCCCTAGAAATTGCAATGTGCATTTTGCTAAATATGTACGTGTTATACTATATTTATATGAAGTATGCGACAGAAAGCAATAAGATTCACAGAGATATTTTTCAATACATTGTATCGATTTTGTGTTCCTTACAATATGTGATGAAGATTATAATTGTTAATTATACCTGTGAAATGACGACGAAAGAGGTATGGGAGAACATTGATTCACAGTTCAATTTTATATGATTATTTTATATATTTTTTTAGGCTGAACGCACCAGCGAAATTATTCACACATTTTATGGACAAAGTACGGATATCGAGATAAGAAAGGAGGTTAATATTTCTACGAAATATTTGAAAATTTATATGAGTCAAATATTGTTTTCTTTACAGGTAGAAATATTTTCTATGCAAATGATGCACTGTCGTAATGTATATTCTGCATTCGGTTTGTATAATCTTAATTGCAAACACGTTTGTTCGGTCGGTATAACTGTTTACGAGTAATTATTTTGTAGTAAGAAAAAGAATAATAAAATATCTAATAATTTGTTTTTTTTTTTATTTTTCAGTGTATCGGTATTATAACAACATACATGGCTATATTGATTCAAGTAACGGATTCAATAAAAAAGGCCTGATAAATCAATGCGGTGTTCATTTGTATTGTCGATTTTACAGATTATTCCAGTCTTCATATGAAAACTTACAAGTAATTCCTATGTGTAATGAAAATGGTAAAGGAGATTAAATGTTTTAATCCGTATGCTACTATAACAGTGATGACATTTAAGGTCAATATAATGTCACGCTTAATAAATAATTTCATATTGATTTTCATTTGATAACGAGGTATTATTGCGTACGTATATCGATGAATGCTTTACATCGAATATCAAGGACGAAGAAAATATTTATTATGATGGAAAAGATGAGATTAGTAGATAGGTAATAGTTTTTAGTGCAAGTCATAATGATATCCACTATTGAAACACTCAAGTATAATAAAGACAGAAATTGCTGTTAAGAATTAGTATCGCTCGATGAGTCAAGCGAAGTATCGCTAGAAAATAATAACTTAAACTTTGAAATTATATTTGGAGATAAAAAGTGTGAATATTAATAAAGAGAATTGAAGGAACGTTTAAAATGTTTCGATCTAAAGAATTGCAACGTTCCCTAATGCCATTGATTATCGTCAATTCAATCGTTTGCACTGGCCTGTTTGAATATTTTGTTGATCGTACGATTCGTACGATTGGTTTTGCATATGTCGTTTGTTCTTTTATTTTCTACAATATCTCAGTCTTCGTGTTTAAGAATATGCTTGGTAATTTTACGGGGAATCAAGGAACGGAATTGAGAAAAATCATTATGAACTTTAATTATTTTTCTAATATGTTCATTTATGCCATAACAATATTCAATGGTTTTATGAGAAGAAAGGTAGCAAATTTTTTTTTCTATTCGAATACTTCGTAACAGTTTCTTTAAGTGGTTACTCTGTTATTAAGATCGATTAATTGATTTTTTCAGAGACTGAGATTGTTCGTAGAACGAATAGAAATCTGTACACGGGGAATAGCTGATCTAAACATTTCGGAAAATTATTCTTCTCTTTTTCGATATCTGTGTGTCATCGGTGTATTTTTAATCTTTATATCATCAAACTTATTTTTATGTGCATTCTTTTGGTTTTCTGAGAAATTATTATGGTCAAATTTAAACTATAGTTCGATATTGATGTTGTTTTACGCTTACTTAAGTCCTGTCGTCGTTATGCTGATTACCGACTTTACTTTTGTCTTTTGGATCAAGTAAGCCATTGTTTTTATTTATTACAAAATACGTCAACAATTATTAAATCATGATGAGAGGGACTTTACGTAGATATATAAAGATTAAATTTGGACAATTGAATGCTGCACTTCAAAGCATGATGACAACGACTATCGATTCCCCACAACATAAGAAAGTCCTAAGAATGAAGGACAACTGGGAAGATGATCTTTCGTTATCAACCGTTTTTGGAACGTACAAAACGAACGAAAACCTTGCGAAATTAAAACAAGTCAAGTAAGCCATTGACAATTAGTCCGAAACTGTTTATTATTCTTCTCTAATTTTGGGCAATTTCTTCTCATTTTTTTTTTTTCGTTCCAGACAAATCTATTTGGAATTGATGGAATGTGCTAGAATCATAAATGACGCTTTTGGGTTACAAAATCTTATATCATTGTTGATATGCATTCTATTTATCACGTCAGTGTCATACAATCTTTACGTTTTCTTAATGACAACCGAATGTAAAGATTGGATAAAACAGTTATACATGCATTTCTGTTGGATTTTTTCTTTATGCATCATGCTTTTCGCAAAAATGAATATATGTGAGACCACGATTACAGAAGTATGTATTTTTGGAAAATTCGTATTCTCTCTTTTTTGTTTGACTAAGTTTCTGATATTTACAAAATTTACAACCTTTTTTAAATTTACACATGTAAATATTGATTTTCTATATTTTTTTTTTTTTTTATATATGCCGAGAAAACTGGAGAGATTCTTTATGAATTGTACGAACCTTCGACCAGTAGGAAATTTCGCGATCAAGTAGGAAAGATTTTTCATCTATTCTTCATATATGATTATAAATAAGATATATAAAATCTATTCGTTTAATTCAGATTCGTGATTTTATATTTCAATTAATACAAAATCGTTTAAAGTTTACCGCCTGTGGATTTTGCGACATAGATCATACGCTTATATACAGTGTAGGTTGAGAATAAATATTTGTTTTTTCACATTGTTTTTTCATTATATAAGAATTTAATATATCTGCGCATGTTGTAGGTGATCGGTTCGATTACCACTTACCTCGTCATACTTATTCAAGCTGGAGGTGAACCTAAAGTATTCTCTGATAATACGCCTTACAATTCGACTTCGACGATATAAAGAATGAATTAGAATATTTCTTTACACCATAATATATCTCATTAAGTAGACGATGCTTTATACAATATCCTATTTAGTTGTATAACACGTATTCTCATCTTTTTTGTGTATCGATAAATAAAACACGGTAACAGACAAATAGAAGAGAGAGAGGAATACGTAAAACTAATATCTAACAATTCCATAATTTCCTATTGATTTTTATACGATAAGAAGATGATACGCGTAAGTGGTCTCATCGAATAATTGCACGAAGAAAGAGAATTCTAACTCCACTGAATGCGAACATAAGTCAGAGAAATATCAACTGGCAATTTAATAAACTATAATGCGAGCAAAGCGCTGTGAGCTGTCGTGAGTTTAATATCAAAACTCAGCAAAGAATGTTCTGCATTCTATTCGTTTCAAAGAATCATGAGTACTAAGTGTCTCGATAAGCGTGTTAGAAATAATTAGTTTTTTTTTTTTTTTCGAAAAGAAAGGTAAAATTTAAACAAAGTTGAATCCTCGAAGAAGATTTTATAAATGACTCCATCGTCGGAGTTTCGTCCTGGCATCAAACTGATTGATTATAACGAATTCGATTTTTTTATTCCACTGGTCTAGTAGAATAATTCGTCTATTTCAACATGAACATGATCGTTATAGTTTATGCTTCCTTTTCTATCATATTTTACGTTTCGATGATCTATTTATTTTCGTTCATCACATTTCATTCTGACGACGAACGACAATTTCTTATACAAATAACGCATAGGTTGTACGAATGTAATAGCTACGTGTCTTTTATATTCTCCATTATCGCTGGTCTTCTCAGAAGTAAGGTAAAGTTTTTCGTTCTTGTAATTTATTCAATTTATCTGTTATTTTTATCTTACCACACCTTTCGTTGTCCTTTGGAGAAGACAAAACGTTTCACGTTGCAAATAGAAACTTGTATTCGAATCAAGTGACAATTAAAATATTTTGATGAATTTGTCTAAATGTTTTTGGCAACAGTTCTATATAATGCTATTTTTCGTTTTCACTTTATCACATGTGATGGTATTGGATTTTTTACTGTTTTCTCGAGAGCATTATATTATTCTTTTTTTTTTTCAAATTTCAACTAAAAACCGAACTAAGCAATTATTGATGTTATATCTCATTTTTTTTTTACATGCGAATATTCTATACGAATTGTACGAACCGTCAACCAGCGGCGAATTTCGTGCAAAGGTAATTATTGATTAATGCAAATTTATGAGAAATTAATGTCTATCAATAATTTATGATACCTTCAGATTAGTGACTTCGCTCTACAGCTCATTCATAACCAATTGTCCTTCGCGACTAATGGGTTTTTTTTTTTTTTTTTTATTTATTTGGACCATGCATTCATACGTAATGTACGTTGAAAGTATATTTTTTTTTTCTACCGATTTTTAGATATCTATTAAAATTATAGACAACTAATATGTATTATTTTTAGATGATCGGTACCGTCACAACTTACTTTCGTTATTCTCGTACAAGTTTGGAACGTACCAGAACAAGTTTTGATTGAAGATTCAACGTTTCCGACGAATAATTATTCTGAAATTTATGATCATTGATAGATGCAGATACGTCTGGAATCATATTAATTGTAGAAAGTTTTAATAATCTCGATAGCATTAATTGTTTATAGTATTCCGTTTATACTTGTCATCCATCGCATGTATCGTATACGTATACTTTTGATAGCATAAGTATTTAAAAAGTTTGAATACGATGTGAAAATTTGTATATAAGAATTGGCTTCATTCGTTTATTTCATCTTCCATTACTTTTTCCAAAGTGATTATTTTTTCATTGCACTATCAGTACCGTTACTATCGTTTTACTGTCACGTTCTATATCTCAATTTTATTTGCATTTTATAAGAAATATTAATGCATTCATTAAAAGATATAATTATAATAGTCATTGAACTTTCCTCAGTTAAATTTCAATACATTCACTTTTCATACTTTCACCGTCTTAAACATCATTGTGAATTATTTAATATAGTGGGACGTGCAAACGAAATAGAGAGTGTTATCGACTCGATGGATACCGCAGCGCCACGCTTGCAAGACTATCGCGCATTACTATAATATCCTTCGAAGATATTATATCGTAATTCCGTTTCGAGTTTCAAAATAAGAGAAGATAACGACGATAAAGAGGATTAATAATTGGATACATTAAAATTTATTTTTTTTTTTTTCTATTATACAAATAATTGTGATCTGTGTGGTTTGTCGACGATTAGAATAGACGACGACATAACAATGAGTAATTTATTTGAGAGATTCAGAAAGAAAGAAATTGTTCGACGTGTTTCTAAAGTTGAAAAACTAAAGTACGAGCGATCGAAAAATATAAGTGATATTTTACGGCCGATCGATATTCTCAGCACTATCTTTGGATTACGGTTTTTTGGATTTTCTCGTGGTCGTTGCAGACCAATATTTAGTTATCTTTATTCAATGACACTTTTCTGTCTATACATTGCAGGTCGTTTTTATTGGAACAACAATCGTATAATTGGTTTACACAAAACTATATTTCACATGACAACTGTCGTACATCATATGGTGATAATTGCGATACTTATTATAGGATTATATCGGAGCAATGTGAGTCATAGAATTGCGTTCGATGTGTGTTAATATTGACGATATATTTTTTGTACAAAATAATTCAATCACTTTCTCGAAACGAACAATACGTAGGCTTCGAAATTATGTGCTAAAAAGATAGCCGAGATCGATAAAACGCTTCAAGCGTTAGGCTCGTCGTCATCATTCAACAGTATTTACGATAGAACGATAATGGACATAACGATATTTATCATTTATTTGCTCTCCTTCTTCACGCTAACGATCATGAAGACAATTTTAAAAGATCAGCAACGTTTTAAATCGTTCAAAGAATATATCATAACATTATTACATTTATATAGTTTTATCGTCGAATTTATATTGGTGTTAGAATTCCTTACCATTGTGAGGTACGTAATGATTTTCACGCATATCAATTGATTTTTATTAATAATTGGAAAATCTTTGAAATACGTAGATGCATCAAGTCGGAATTTGAACGAGCAAACGAACTCCTCGCCGATGTCAACGTTCTACCTATTTCTTCTGTCGCTTCGGAATTATTGCAACAAAGAGAAGCCGATGGTTCTTTCTCGATAGAACGATCTCTCCCTGTCGATTCGAAAAAATTATTTATCGTTGCACCGTCATTAAGACGTACGCGGTCACAATTGCAAGTCGCGAGTCACAAAATAAATAGAAGTAGAATGTTGTTACGTGCAATCAGGTGAGCCGCCTAGCGAATAAAATATTATTTATAATATTCGTAAAAAAAATTGGATTATCTCAGACAGATTCATCTGGAACTATGGAGATTGTCGAAAAGCTTCAGTAATATGTACGGCATACAGATATCCCTAGAAGTTGCTATGTGCGTTTTGCTTAACACATATGCACTATACACGTTTTATGTACAGCGCAAGGAAGAAGTACATATCACTCACAGATTAATTTTAATTTTTATTAGAACACTTTTGTTGTGTTTACAATATTCGACTAAGATTTTTGTCGTTAATTATGCTTGTGATAAAACAACAAAAGAGGTACGGGATAGCAGCGATTCGTCCTATTTCATATTACGATATCATGATTTTTTTAGGCTGAGCGAACCAATGAAATTATTCACACATTTTATGGTCAAAATACGGATTTCGAGATACAAAAGGAGGTTAATAATTTCTATGAAATAATTCAGAATTTACGTGAATTAATTTTTGTTTTTTTCTCTCTCTCTCTCTCTCTCTCTCTCTACAGGTGGAAATATTTTCTTTGCAAATGATGCGTCGTCGGAACGCTTATACAGCATTCGGTTTATATAATTTAGATTGTAAACATATCTGTTCGGTTAGTATTATTATTGACGTACAAGCATGTTATAAAAATGAAGTGTAATATAATGAGACAATGATATAATTTACTTATTTATTCTTAAGTGTATCGGCATCATAACGACATACATGGTTATCATTATACAAGAAAATGATTCGATGCAAGGAAGATCATAAATCTCTGATGTAGTCTCGTTCATTGTAAGAACTGTAAAAGTGTTAATATGGAAAATTTACGAGTGTATTCTTATATGATATAAAACGATAAATTGAAATAATTGTGCTTCTCGTTCTCGTTTACTTTTAAAAGCTATAAAAATGAAGTCCGATATAACCTCCTGCTTAGGAAATAATTTTTAATTGACTTTCATTCGATAACGAGGCCACAACGCGTGCCTTTCATCGAAAAAAACGAAGACGAGGAAAATAATTAACACGATGGTAGAGATAGATTAAGTAGGAAATTGATAGCTTCTATTTCTTCCGAGTTAACAATCTCTAATGATATTTGTTCGAAAAAGATTCGAGCATAGTAAGAACATTAACTGGTAATAAGAATCAGTGCAGTTATCAAACTCCAGCAAGTAGTAGTCGTCTAAAAATAAGGAAGTAAAATATAACATTTATTTTGCAAGTAAGTAGTTCGTATTATCGAAACAAATCGTTCGCGTTCGAATGCTCTACACCTGTATCACTCGCGTCAAGTAATATAATCTACGTACGAACGGGTTCCTTATCTAATCCAACCCTAACAGATATTACTCCTACTACCCCTAATACCATCCAATTTTCTCGCGCTATAGAAGATTCATTTAAAAACAAAAAAAAAAAAAAAGAAAAAGAAAGGAAAACGGAAAAAAAAAACAGAGAAGAATATGAAAAGATAGCATCTGCTTATTGAATAATTTTATAGTAATTTGTAATATTCAGAAAGTTAATACCTATAAGTGGGTTTTATCGAGCAATAAAAAACAATTCCCACTTGACGGAACGCGAATGTAGGTTAAAATATTATTCAATAAGATCTTAATAAGATACAATGCGAGCAAAGCGTTGCGAGCTGTTGTACGTGTAACATCAAAATTTCACGAAGAATATCCTGGCATCTTGTATTTTCTGTTAATACCAAATTATCGTTTATTCTTTACTTTTGTCATTATATTTTTATGTCAGTGTGTTCGAAATAATTAATACCTCGGAAGGGAATAAGGGGAAAAAAAGGGAGGATATAAATTGAATCGACTCGATATATATCTCGAGAATGTTTCTATCCGTTGAATTTCGTCGTAGCATCAAACCATTGATAATAATGAATTCAATGTTTACTACCGGTCTTTTGGATTATTTCGTAGATATTAAGATTAACAGATTCGGTTTTCTTTATGCCTGCTTCAATATCATATTATACGTTTTTATGAGCTATGTATTTATGCTTCTCTGGCCATATAATAGCCATTCACGATCGTTTCTTATAATGATAACGTATAAGTTATACATTTATACCAATCATTTGTATATGATTGGCACAATTATTTTTGGAGTTCTCAGGCGAAAGGTGAGGAAATTCTTCGTTCTTCTAATTTTTTTTTTTTTTTTTTTTTTTTTTTTTTTTTTTTTTTCAATTCATTGAGACTTTTACCTTACGGCATCCTCAATTATCTCTCTCTCTTTTTCTTTTTTTTTTTTTTTTTTTTTTTTTTACAGAAAGTGAGACATTTCCTGTTACAAATGGAAACTTGTATCGGTGCTATGGATCGATTAAATATACCGATAAATTCGTCTAAATACTTATGCCAATTGTATCATCTTATCTTACTTTTGGTTTTCATCGTAATATATATAGTGGTAACTGATTGTAAATGGTTATTATCATTAAGGCATAGTTACTGGAACATATTTATTTTCATGTATGTCGTACGTTATCCTTCTATCTTGCTAATGATAGTCGATTTTACTTTCGTATTTTGGATGAGGCAAGTAAATCATTTGATTCATTCGAATGTGAATTCAATATTTATGAAATTTAAACGAATCTTAAAAACATAAAATAGGTATACGAAGATAAAATTCAGTCAATTGAACGAACTCCTGAAAGGTATGCTAAAGACAAATATCGATTTCCCGCAACATAAAAGAGTCCTTAGATATTGGAATAACAATAAGAACGATATCCCGTTATCAGATTTTCAACGAACGTATAAATCCAACGAGGACGTTACGAAGATTAAAAAAGCCAGGTAATTATTATATAGCGCATTATTTTGCGTAATGATTTTCTTCTTTTTCTTTTTTTTTTTTTGAGGATTTTTGTTTTTTTATATTTTTCATTTTTTTTTTTTTTTATCGAAGGGAAATACATCTGGAGTTAATCAAGTGTGCCAGAAATATAAATGACGCGTACCGTTTACATATTTTAATGTCTGCGTCGTGCGGTTTCATTTTAATTACTACACTATCTTACAATGTTTATATTTGTATGGTGTCCGATTTTGTCGAGCAGGCCATTACTTTTTTACATTGGATCTTTTACTTTGCCCTAAAGATGATCATAGTAAGTTATGTATGCGCAGGGACAATGACGGAGGTATGTTATTAAAGATCGTACGTTATGATTTTTTTTTTTTTTTTTTTTTTTTTTCATATTTTATTCGAAATTTTTGCACAAAAAAGGTCATCGAAATGTTCGTGCGTGATGATTATTGACGTTAGATCATTTTTCTTTACATGCGACGTACACCGGAGGTATTCTTTGCGAATTGTACGAACCGTCAACCAGCAGCGAATTTCGTGCAGAGGTAATTATCGATTAATGCAAATTTATGAGAAATTAATATCGATGTGTTTATGATACTTCTAGATTCGTGATTTTACCGTTCAGTGTATACAAAACCCACTGATCCTTACATGCTCTGGCATTTTTGATCTCGATTATACATTGATACGTAATGTACGTTCAGAGCATAATTATTTTTTTCTTACCGATCTTTAGATTTACGTTAAAATTGTAAACAACTAATGTTTATTATTTTTAGATGATCGCTACCGTCGCAACTTATCTCGTTATACTCATTCAAGTTGGGAACATACCGCAATAAGTTTTGATTGAAAATTCAACGTTATCCGCTAATAATGATCGAGAAGTTTAGAACTTTAGAGGTCCTTTTATTTTATTTATTTTTTCTTCTTTGTTTTTTTTTTTTTTTTGTTTAATTATTGAGAATTTTTTTTTTTTTTTTATAATTGATAATTTACCAAGGGAGAGATCATTTTTTTGTCGAAGTCGTTTCCGATGTAAACCTTTGCAAATCGAACATTTTCAATTCATCGTATTCCACTTTCGATTTATATCCGTTCAATCGAACTACATATATCGAATTGTTATAGTAAATGAATGAAAGGTAAGCATCATCACAATTCGATTGTTTTCGATGCGTTTGAACGATGACGTATCTGACTACTGTGCTAAAAAAAAAGTCTGAGCTGTTGTTAATAAAATGAATAATAAATTAACGTTAAGTAAATGTTGGTCAAGTTGATTAGAAAAGAATAGTCGTATTATCGATTTTAACGTGACTCCCACTTAAACTTCCATCTTGCGATACTATTTAAATATAATATGTTTTCAAGATAATTATGATTACGAAGTATAGCTATTAATCGTATAACTAAATATTTAATATAATCGATTATACGATCGTACACGTAGATAATTTTTACTCGTAAAAAAATAATAATAAAGTAACATATTAAAACTTGCAATATTTTAATAATAATTTATGATCCATTATAATGGCCTTGGAGAACGCGTGCAATATTGATTATATCTGGAAAGATTGGTTGTCAATAATGTTATTATCGTTTTCTTTTCACGTTAAAACTATTACATTTTGTTTTTACTTTATAAAAACAATGATATAATAAGATATACATAGATAATACATAGATTATAGTTAGATATTCTTGTCCCTTTATCTTTCCAAAATCTTAGTTATGGATTACTCGAGATAATGATAAATATCAACGGGATAGACAGTGTTATTGATTCGATGTGCTCTATGGCGGTGCTCGAGGAATTGAAACGCATTACTGTAATATCCTTCAAAGGAATATAACCGGATTCCACTCGTGTTTCGCAAAATAAGAGAAGATAACGGTAGCAAAAGGGCTTAAAGACTTGGATCTTTTCAAATTGATTAATTTAATTATACAAACATATTGATTTTATTGGCTACTATTAAAGTATACAACGAAATAACTCACCCTATGGGAAATTTAATTGAGAGATTAAGAAGGAAGGATGCTCGAGAAATCTCTAAAATTGACAAAATATCATCGAAAAGTATCGGCGACGTTTTACGGCCTATATATTTTCTAAGGAATATTTTTGGATTTCGTGTTTTTGGATTTCGAGGACGTTCAAGACCCATACTCAGTTTACTTTATTCGATGACGCTTTGCTGTTTGCACTATGTCGGAACATTTCATCGCGATAAATTGAGAATCAATACCAGTATACATAAATTAGACATATTTATATTTCATATTGTAACTACCATATATCATATAGTGATATTTGTGATACTCATAATGGGATTGTATCGGAGCGAGGTGAGTCCTAGAATTGTGTTATGATGCGTTAATATTTACGATATTTTATATATATATATATATATAATATTTTTTATATATATAATATATAATATTATATATATAAAAAATATTTTATATATATATAATATTTTTTATATATATAATATATAATATTATATATATATATATATATATATATATTTTATATATATATAAAATTATCCAATCATTTTCTTGAAACCGACGATACGTAGGCGTCGAAATTATACGCTAAAAAGATAGACGAGATCGATCAAACGCTTCAAGCGTTAGGCTCATCGACACACTCCAACAGTATTTATAATAGAACGATAACCGAAATAACTATCGTTATCGTTTATTATCTCGGCTTCTTCGCGATAATTATTTTAGAGCAGATATTAACAAATCAGCCGATTTATAAATCGTCCCTGATATATTACGCAATGTTTCTACATATATACGGTTGCATGATCGAATTGTTACTGGTGATGGAGTTTTTAACGATTGTAAGGTACCTAATGGTTTTATTTATTTTCTTTTTTTTTTTTTAACTATTAATCCATTTTTATTGCAAATTGGAAAATCTTTGAAATACGTAGATACATCAAATCGGAATACGAACGTGCAAACGAACTCCTAGCCGACGTCAACGTTCTACCGATTTCTTCTGTTGCTTCGGAATTATTGCAACGAAGTGCAACCGATGGTTCTTTCTCCATGGAACGATCTCACCCTGTCGATTCGAAAAAATTATTTATCGTTGCACCGGCATTAAGACGTACGCGGTCACAATTGCAAGTCGCCAGTCACGAAATAAATAGAAGTAGAATGTTGTTACGTACAATCAGGTGAGCCGCCTAGCGAATAAAATATTATTTATAATATTCGTAAAAAAAATTGGATTATCTCAGGCAGATTCATCTGGAACTATGGAGATTGTCGAAAAGCTTCAGTAATATGTACGGCATACAGATATCCCTAGAAACGGCGATGTGTTTTATGCTTGACACCATTGTTTTATATAGATTTTATGCGAAGTATCGGGAGGAATCTTACAGCATGTACGAAGTTATTATTGAATTCTATCACTCAATTTTCTTATTTTTACAATATTCGACAAAGATCTTTATCGTCAATTACATCTGTGATAGAGCAACGAAGGAGGTATGGTAGAGGGTATTGATACCTCTATCAATTTTATATCATTGATTCGTCATTTTTCTAGGCCGAACGCACCAACGAAATTATTCACACATTTTATGGTAATAATATGGACATCGAGATACAAAGAGAGGTTATTATTTCTACGAAATATTTGAATATTTGTACGAGTCAATATCGTTTCTTTTTATTTTCTTTTTCTTTTTTTCTTTTTTTTTTTTTTTTTTTTTTTTTACAGGTAGAAATATTTTCTTTGCAAATGATGCAGTGTCGTAACGCGTATTCCGCGTTCGGTTTATATAAACTTAATTGCAAACACATTTGTTCGGTTGGTACAATTATTTTACGTATAATTACGCTGTAAAAGGAAAAAGAATAATGTGTATCTAATAAATCTTTTTTTTTTTTTTTCCTATTCTTCAGTGTATCGGCATTATAACAACATACATTGTTATCATGGTACAACTAACTGATTCAATAAAAAAAGAATAAGACAAATCGCTGCGACGGTCTTCGATGGAAAAATTTTGTATCGTCAATTGTACAAATGATACAAGTGTAATTATTATAATTTGCGAGTCGATTCTTATGCGAAATAAAATGTCAAAAAAAAGAAAAAAGAGACAAAACAAGTTTCGACATCTTTGGTATCTTTAATAACGATAAAATGTAACGTCGGAATAAACGTTTCGCTTAAATAAATAATTTCTTATCGATTTTGCATATCGAGGTAAGGTATGAATATGTATATTGATTACTGTCTTCCATCAAAAAGACAAGGTCGAAGAAGATAATTATCGCGATGGCAGAGGTTGGGCGAGTAGGAATATAATAATTCTTACCTCAAGCTAATGATACGAGTCATAGTAATATCTATTATGAACGCGCTCTGGGTATAGAATCGAGTATAACATCGATAGAAAGACTGACAGTAAGGATTAGTATCCGTTCGAAAACTCCTGAAAGGAGTCGTGACAAATTCTAAGAATATATTTTCTTCAAAATATTTCTTGATAGCGACAAGTGTTATTTACGTTGAGAGGATTAAAAGGAAAAAAAAAAAAAAAAAAAAAAGAAAAAGAAAAGAAGTCTTAATGAAATGTTCCAATCGAATAATTTCCGACGTTTTGTTATGCCATTGATTATCGCGAATTCGATCGTTAGCACCGGCTTATTAGAATATTTTTTTAATCGAACTATTCGAACGATTGGTTATATTTATGTTACTTGCTGTTCAGTTTATTATGGCATCCTATTCTATACGTTTAAGGAATGGTTAAATATTTTTGAGGGTTCTCATGGGACATACGTGACAGGAATATTGTCCACAGTTTCATTCTTCGGCAATGCCTTTTACTATATCGTAGTAATTTTCGATGGTTTAACGAGGAGAAAGGTAAAATGTTTACGACCTGTTGATAATTTTCTCTCTCACTCTTTAAATAATTATTGTATCGTTGAGCAATATTAATATTATATCCAAGAAATAATCGAATAAATCGATAAATTCATTCGTTTCTTTTTTCTTTTTTCTTTTTTTTTTTTTTTTTTTCTTCTTTACAGCTAATAAAATTGTTCATAGAACCATTGGAAATTTGTACACGAAGAATCGACGAACTGGACGTATCGAGAAATTATTCTTCTCCTTTTCAATATTATCTTATCGCAGGAGTATTGTTAATTTTTCTTATATTGGGCTCGATCGTAACCGATCTTATTTGGTTTCACAATATCGAATTATCGTTCAGCTACAGTTCGATGTTACAGTTCCTTTTTTTCGATAATTATCCTTCTATCATAACGATGACGATCGACTTTACTTTTGTCCTTTGGATCAGGCAAGTCAATGTTCCCAATTATTTCAAAATACGTCAAAAAATTAATAAGCCATAATGTCGGACCTTAAGTAGGTATGTAAAGATTCATTTTGCAAAATTGAACGATGTGCTTAAAAGCATGCTTACGACAACTAACGATTCTCCGCAACACAAGAGAGTGCTACGAATGAAGGATAACTGGGAAAGTGATTCTTCTTTATCTACCATTTGTCGAACTTACAAAACTCATGAGAACCTTGTGAAATTGAAGAAAGTCAAGTAAGTCGTTGACGATTACCACGAAACAGTTTATTAGCGATAAATCGTTTATCGGCAATTAACCGATTTTTTTCTTTTTTTTTTTTAATTCTAAATTAAAGGGAAATCCATTTGGAATTGATAAAATGTGCCAGAATAATAACCAAGGCTTATGGATTATCGATTCTAATGTCTACGACTTTGTCTCTCTTATGTATAATTATACTTTTATATTGCTTATACACTGTTGTGTTCGTAAAAGAATATGACAATCAGATAATAGAATTGTTTACTCTATTTTCTTGGATTAGTTATTTTGCCATCAAGACATTTACAATAAACAACGTATGCGAGACAACGGTGATGGAAGTATGTTGTTTTTTTTTTTTTTTTTTTTTTTTAACAATTCTTCTCTTCTTTTCCTTTTCTTTTTGTAACCATATATAATATGTATATATATAATATATATATATATATATATATATATATATATATATATATATTATATTTTATTTTTACAAAAGTTACAATCTTTAGCACGTGCAACGTATGTTAATAGAAATAGGCATTGATTTTCTTTATCTTTTTATATGCCTCGGACACTGGTGAAATACTCTACGAATTGTACGAACCTTCGGCCAGCAAGAAATTTCGCGATGAGGTAAGAAACAATGCGCGCGTCAACTTTCAATATCGATTTACATATTAAACGTATTATTATTTTCTTTCAGATTCGTAATTTTATGTTTCAACTAACTCAAAATCGTTTGACGTTTACCGCTTGCGGATTATACGATCTAGATCGTACATTTATATACAGTGTAAGTTGAAAAAAAGTGCGATTTTTTTTTTTTTTTTTTTTATATCCTTCGTCTTTCATTTTATAAGAATTTTATATAAATATATATGTGAATGTTCCAGGCGATCGGTTCGATCACTACCTATCTCGTTATACTTATTCAAATTGGAGATAAACCTAAATTTTTACTCAAGAATGAAAACAATAATTCAACGTTGTAACGTCCCAGGAAAATTTTGTAAAATGTCGAATATTTTTCATTAGAGATTTGTAATTCGAGACTTATATGTCTATAAACCATCGATTCCAATGATTGAATGAAATAAATTATTGCTCATTAAGTTGGTAATTGTGGTCCTGTGACTCTCATTGGAGATCCTTCACTTTTTCTATAGAATTTTAATCGCTAAACTGACACGTCTCATTGAATAGAGTGCAGTAGTAGTACACCTAACAGGCTTATATATACGAGAAGTTTAATAGCTAACCATTTATATATATATATATATATATTGAATGCTTATTCGTAGTTTAATTTAATAGCAATATAAATTAACGTCAATATAACGTTCCATTTGAGAAATAATTTCTTATCGATTTTCCTTTCATAACAAAGTAATGTTTATAGATACGGGCTGTTGCATCTAATCGAAATAACAAGGTCAAAGAAAATATTTCAGATGATAAAAAAGTTGGTTGAGGCATGTAGTAAGAATTAGTATCGTTCGAATACTCCGGCAAGTGTTATCTCACAGATGAAAAAAGGAGAGTAAAAATTTTTTTCTTGAAATTGAAAGGCTGTGTTAAAAAAGAAATCAAAATATTTGAAAATGTTCCAGTCGAAAGAATTTCAACGTACCGTTATGCCGTTGATTGTCGTTAATTCTATCGTTTCCACCGGCCTATCAGAATATTTCGTTGATCGAACGATTCGAACGATCGGTTTATGTTATGCCATTTGTTGTACAGTTTACTATAGCATTCTATTTTATACGTTTAAGGAGATATTGGATATATCTACGCGCGTTCAAACGACAACGGTGGGAAGAATAATCACCAAATTTCGATTTATCAATAACGCATTTGTCTATGTCATAGCAATATTTGCTGGTATTTCGAGAAGAAAGGTAGATATTTTTGTTGATTAATTAACGTAATGTTTTCGTTTAAGTGATTATATTGCATCATCAATACCGATTGTATTACACGAAACGATAATGATTCGATATAAAGGCTTCATTTTTACAGCGTATAAAATTGTTCGTAAAACAATTGGAAATTTGTACACGAGAAACTGATAAATTGAACATACCGAGGGATTATTCCACTCTCCTTCGTTATCAATGTATCATAGGAGTATTTATTATTTTTATGATAATAGGCTTAATCATTGATAATATTTATTGGTACTCCTATATCGACTTACCGTTTAATAATATTTTAAAGTTACAGTTCCATTATTTCGACAATTATCCATATATCGTAACGATGGTCATAGACTTTACTTTCGTATTTTGGATCAGGCAAGTCAATCTCACGATTTATTTATCGTATCAAATACGTCAACATTTATTTGAATCCTAACGAACGATTTTAAGCAGATACATAAAGATCAAATTTGTTCAATTGAATGCTGTACTTCAAAGCATGCTGACAACGACTATCGATTCTCCGCAACATAAGAGAGTGCTCCGAATGAAGGATAACTGGGAAAGTGATTCTTCCTTATCTACTATTTATCGAACTTACAGATCGAATGAGAACGTTGTGAAATTAAAGAGAATCAAGTGGGTCATTGATGATCGATCACCGAAACTGATTTATTATTCTTCCACGATAAGAAAAATCACCTCTTAATCCTTTCGTTTGCAGGAGAATACATTTGGAATTGATGAAATGTGCGAGAGTTATTAACGAAGCTTATGGAATACGAATTCTTACATCGATATCTTCGTGCGTAGTATTTATCATAACATTTTTATACAGTCTATACTCCATATCGATTGCAAAGAGATACGACAATTGGATGAACGAGTTCTATTCGCATTTCTATTGGATTTTTTATTTTTCCATCAAGATTTGTGCAATAAACAACATATGTGAGACAACAATGGCAGAAGTATGTTTCCTTTTTAACGAAGCATTTCTTCTTTATTCGCTTTCTCCTTTCGTTTAACCCTTATATCTGATATTAAGAATGTTATACGATACATTGGTACTTTTGGAGAGAGTTTAATTAAAGGCATATATTGATTATTCCTTTTGTTTTTTTTTTTTTTCTTTTTGTTTTTTTCAATATGTCGGGGTAACTGGAGACATTCTTTGGGAATTGTACGAACCTTCGGCCAGCAAGAAATTTCGCGATGAGGTAAGAAACAATGCTTGTCACCAATTAATATCGAATTACATATTAAACGTATTATTATTTTCTTTCAGATTCGTAATTTTATGTTTCAACTAACTCAAAATCATTTGACGTTTACCGCTTGCGGATTATACGATCTAGATCATACATTTATATACAGTGTAGGTTGAAAAAAAGTGCGATTTTTTTTTTTTTTATATCCTTCGTCTTTCATTTTATAAGAATATTATATAAATATATATGTGAATGTTCCAGGCGATCGGTTCGATTACTACCTATCTCGTTATTCTTATTCAACTTGGAGATACGCATAAAGTATTCCAAAACGATACGAATTATAATTCATCAACGTTGAGAATATAAACGTTTATTCATTCGATAAATTTATCGCACGCGAATGGACTATTCCTCGCATGGTAAAATATTTTGTTTCGCATCACGGTTTTTCAAATTTTTTTCTTTTCCTTTTCTTTTTTTTTTTTTCTTGCGTCGTCGAAAAAAAGAGTTGGAATAAGAAACAGAGAATAATGCGAGTATATCAAGGAGGACGAGACTAACGTGTCGGACGATTTTATTATTAATTTCCATTGTGGTAATATGATAATAACTGTAAATGGGTTTTATCGAATGATTGTATGTACAAGAGGAAAATGAATGTTTCTACGTTCCCGAACGTGAATGTAGGTCAGAATATTCGATTAAGTGATAATAAAATATAGTGCAAGTAATGAATTGTGGTCGGTCTTAGTGTCATTTGAAAACTCCATAAAGGATGTTCTACGTTCCTCTCTTTCCTACGTACCTCCAATACCAAGTTCTTCGATCAGTGCGTGTTTGAAATAATTCTTTTTTTTATTTTTTTATTTTTTTTTATTTTTTTTTTTTTTGAAGAAGAAGAAGAAGAAGAAGAATACTTTAGCAATGTCTCTCTCGGCTGAATTTCGGCGTAGCATTAAACCGTTGATAATAATGAATTCGATCTTTACCACTGGTCTGTTGGAATATTTTGCCGATGATAAGATCAACACGATTGGTATAGTTTATGCCTGTTTCTTTATAGTATTGTATTTCTCGCTAATCTATTTATTATCCCTCCCTACTGTAATATTTATAAAAGATCAACCGTTCGTTTCATTAATAACGATCGAGACATACGTTTACATCGACCACTTGTACTACGTCGTCACCATTATAACCGGAATTATTAGACGAAAGGTGAATTTGTTCGTTTCCTACGATTTCGTTCAAATTTATTATAATTTCTACATCACGACAATCCTCGTTATCATTCGCAGAAGGTCAGACGTTTCCTGTTGCAATTGGAAACGTGTGTTCGAACAATGGGTCAGTTGAATATACCGACGAATTTGTCCGATTGTTTTTGGCAACATTATTATTCTATCCTATTCGTGATTTTCATCGTAATATCCATGATAGTCATAGATTATCAATGGATAATGTTACTTGAGTCTAATTACTTGAAAATATTTACTTTATTTTATCTCGAACGTTATCCGTTCATCGTATTATTAATAGCAGACGTTACTTTCGTATTTTGGATAAGGCAAGTGTGTAAATCATTCGATCTGTCGCTAAAGAACAATCGGTATTTATCAAATTTTTAATGAACGTTAAAATTAAATTAGATATATAAGGATAGAATTTAGTCGATTGAACGAATTATTGAAAGGAATGCTTACGACTACTATTCATTCCCCGCAACATAAACGAGTCCTTCGATATAGGTATAACGGCAATAACGATTCCCCGTTATCGGATATACATCGAACGTATAAATCTAACGAAGATATTATGAGGATAAAAAAAGCCAGGTATTTATTATACACCGTGTAATTTTAGAAAATAAATTGTTTGGATTTTTTTACGTTTCTCATTTTTCTTTTCTTTTTTTTTTTTTTTTTTTTCTTTTTCTCGAAAGGGAGATACATCTGGAATTGATCAAGTGTGCTAGGAATACGAACGATGCTTACGGTTTACATAATCTATTCTCTATATCGACAGCTTTAATTATGATCACTATTACAGCTTACAATGCTTACTATTATTTAATAATTGAACGCTACTATACGGATCTCATACAATGCTTTACTTATTTATATTGGATCACTTACCTTGGTTTCAAGATTGTCGTTGTAAGTCACGTCTGTGCAGGAACCATAACGGAGGTATGTTCTTTAGGCATTAATTATTTTTTTTTCTTTCGTTATATAAATCTTTCTTCGTTCTTTTTTTTTCTTTTTTTTTTTTTTTCTTTGCCCTCGCATTTCGACGAAACATCGAACGAAATAAATATTGACGTTATATCCATATTTCTTTACATGCGACGAACACCGGAGATATCCTTTGTGAATTGTACGAACCGTCAACCAGCAAGGAACTTCGTGCCGAGGTATAATAATTCATAACATAACAAATTTATTATAAATTTAATATCATTATTTTATCACAATTATAGATTCGTGACTTTACCATGCAACTTATTCAAAATCCACTGTCGTTTACAACTTGCGGTTTTATTTATATCGACTATACATTGATAAATGGTGTACGTTCAAAGGAAAATTTTTACCACTAATTATTAGAGTTGTATTACAATTTGCGGATTAATGCTTATTATTTCTTTCCTTCTTTTTTTTTTTTTTTTTTTTTTTTTTTTTTTTTTTTTTTTTAGATGATCGGAACCGTTATAACTTACCTCGTTATTCTCATTCAAGTCTCAAACGTATCATCGCGAACTTCGGTCGAAAATTCGACCACCAATGTCAATGATTTGTAAGAATTTGAAGAGATCATCGCTAGATGCAGATTCATCTGGAACTATACTAAAGCATCAAATTATCCCAGTTATCTTCGCCTTTCTCATTAGATGTTTAATTACATTTTATTTATTTAACAAACCTGCAGTTTTTATTGCACACGATATTATCGATAAAATGTTTGAATACACTAAGGATACATTATGTGCGAATCGTTAAAAGTACTCTTCAAATGGCACCTTGTTAATTCGCTTACCGTTTATCTTCGTACTATTATCCTTCGATACTACCTTCAATAAAATATTCCTTTACGAAGAAAAAAATGTCTCTACGAGAGAGGCAAAGCGATTAATCGCATAATCTAAATAGATAACACGTATGAATTGTATCAAAAAATCAATAATTTGTCTAATGGTGTAAAAGTAAGACAATATCGAAATGCATCATTATTTCAACATTGGCCTAACATGAATGACCTTGGATCAACACGGGCAAACCGATAATTATTCTCTTTTATATCTCAAATGTTTCGCTTAGTATCTAGAAAATCTGCGTTCTACCAATTTCTTCTTTTTTTTTTTTTTTTCTTTTGAATTAATCGTATACAGAAAAGCGAATGAGTTTTTATCCGGATGAGTTTTACGCGGAACGTAGAACATAATTATATTATAAGAAATAAATCAAAAAAATAATTAAAAGCGCAGTTAACTTTGTTCTTCGATGTATCGATTTTATTATGGCATTCGTCGTTGCCAGGGTACGAGGCAGAGTTTCGATATAAAAAAAAAAAAAAAAAAAAAAAAAAGGAAAAAGAGAAAGAGAAAAAAATAAAGTATCACAAATCATTACGATTCTTATAAAAATTATTACGGCAGAGCAGAATAAGAGGATAATAATTTAACTTCGACACTAAGATCTGCCCCGTAGATTATTTCTAAATGATTTTCGTATGATAACGAGGTAACGCATGCGAATATGTATGTAAGCCATTCGCACGAAAGACATGGACAAATGATAAGAAATGAAAAGGAAGGAGGAGGGTGAGTAGGAAATTTCCTTTTTTCACCCCCCCCCCCCCTCCCCTCCCCCGAGCCAAACGTATGTCACAATAATATCTATTATGAAAGAACTCGAGCACAATGGTAAACGAAAAGACTGGCAATAAGAATTAGTGTCGTTCGACAACTTAAGCAAGTCGTTTCTTATAAATTACAATAGAAATTTAAACGTTTTTGTGGGAAAGTGAAAAGTTGCATTTGAACAAAAAAAAAAAAAAAAGAGAGAGAGAAACAAAAAAGATAGCAATCTTTTATAATGTTTCGATCGAAAGAGTTACATCGATCCGTTATGCCACTGATTATCGCGAATTCGATCGTTTCCACTGGCTTAATAGAATACTTCGTTAATCGAACGATTCGTGCGATTGGTTTTGTTTATGTTATTTGTTGTTTAGTTTACTACATTGCCTCAATTGATACGTTGGACACTTTGCTTGATATTATAACGAAAGACCAAATAACGAAATCGGCGGCAATAATTATCAAGTTCGAATATTTCAGTTACGTATCTCTCTATGCCACATCACTTTTTGCCGGTTTAGTTAGAGAAAAGGTAGGATCATCGTAATTATTAGACGCGGTTTTCTTTCTTTTTTTTTTTTTTTTTCCTTTGAACGATTATCGTGTGTTAACGAAGTGATATATTATATACGATAAATAAGAAGTGATCGAATAAATCGGGATAAATCGATTCGTAATTACAGCGAATGAAATCGTTCGTAGAACAATTGGAAGTTTGTATAGGAAGATTTGTTGAACTGAACGTATCGAAAATGTATTCCACCCTTTATCGGTATCAGTGTATGAAAGGTTTATTATTCATTTTTATCATATCGGGCTTAATTATATTCGATGTGTTATGGTACGTTCATAAGAATTTACCAAACGACATAATTTCGACGTTACACTATTGCTACTTCAACAATTATCCTACTATAGTAACAATGACTATCAACTTTACTTTTATCTTTTGGATCAGGCAAGACAATCGTTTTGGTTTCATTTATCACGAAATAAGATTGATATTTAATAAATTGTAACGAGTGATATTAATTAATTAGGTTTATAAAGATAATATTTGCTCAATTGAATACCGTGCTTCGAAGCATGCTGACAACTACTATCGATTCTCCGCAACATAAGAGAGTGCTTCGAATGATGGATAAATGGGAAGATGATTCTTCGTTATCGACTATTTATCAAACGTACAGAACTAATGAAAACCTTATGAAATTAAAGAGAGTCAGGTAAGTCATCATTGACCGTTAATAGAAAAAGGGACAGTACAAAAAGATCTTTCATGGGTGAACACAAAGATAGAAAAGATAAAGCAGATAATACGAAAAGTTTTTTTTTTTTTTTTAATAATTTCCTCTTATTCCTTTAATTAAAGGCAAATCCATTTGGAATTAATAAAATGTGGGAGAATAATAAACGATGCCTATGGATTGCAAATGCTTATAACCACGTCTTCATACGTCGTATTTCTAATAACATTGTTACATGACACATACATTTACTTATCGGGATACGAATTAGATAATTCGATAGAAAACCTCTATGAGCTATTATATTGGATTACTTTTTATTTTATCGAGATTTTTGTAATTGGCAATATATGCGAGACAACGATGACGGAAGTATGTTTTCTTTCTTTTTTTTTTTTTTTTTTTTTTTAATTTTGTCTACATATTTCTTTACCGATAAACATAAATGTTATTTAACGCAAACTTTTGGAATATTTTTATTCTTTTTTCTTTTTTTTTTTAACGTTGAGCGATATCAACGCAAATACATATTATATGATTTCTCTTATTTTTTTCTATATGCCGAGAACATCGGAGATATACTTTACGAACTGTACGTACCGTCGACCAGCCAAAAATTTCGCGATGAGGTAAGTGAAACGATCCATGGAGTCATATCAAATCTTTTTTTTATTTTTATTTCTTTTTTTGTTTTTTTTTTTTTCTTCTTTGTTTCAGATTCGTGATTTTTCGTATCAATTGGTTCAAAATCGTTTGACCTTCACCGCCTGCGGATTCTACGATCTAGATCATAAATTTATATACAGTGTAAGTTGAAATTTCGATCGTGGGATATATATCCTTTATCCTTTCACTTAACAAAAATTTCATAATTTTTATAGGCGATCGGTTTGATCACTACCTATCTCGTTATACTTATTCAAATTGAAGATAAACCTGAGATATCGTCAAACAACACGTACTATGATTCAACGTCGATGACACGATGAACGGATGAAAATATTTCTTTATTTGATAAATGTATCGCACGTAATTGACATCAATTTAAAAGCAGTATCACATTTTGTTTCACTGTAAACCTTTTCATCTTTTCTGGGTCAATAAAAAGAGAGAGAGAGGGAAGAAAAAGAAGAAGAAAAAGAGGAAAAGATAGTATCTACGCAATAAATAATTTCTTATTAATTTCATTGAGATAGGAAGGTAATATATGTAAGTGGAATTAATCGAACGAGAACGCAGAGGTAAAAGGAAAGTTTCGAGCTTTCAAATAAAAAAAAAAAAAAAAAAATATACCAAGCGATTAGTACTGAGCGGTCATTGTGTCACATTGAAGCTCCGCGATTAATATTCTGTACTCGATTACTTTCTGTTAATTTTCGATAACGAATCAGTCGATCGGTCGGTCCATTGGAAATAATATGTGAGCACGGGAAATACGGAAGAGGATAAATAAAGTTGTTTAAACGAAGAATATTTTTAAAATGTCTCTCTCGGCTGAATTTCGACGTAGCATCAAACCGTTGGTATTAATGAATTCGATTTTTTCCACCGGTCTCCTCGAATATTTCAACTCCGATAAGATCAAAACAATCGGCATGGTTTATGCTTGTTTCTCAATCATTTTCTACGTTACTATGGTCAATCTAATTTCATTTCCGAGAGACGATTTGTGCTTTAAAGAATTATCGTGGCTTCTTAAATCGACGCATCAGTTACATGTTTATATCAGCTACATGTTTTTCATTGTCACCATTATCGTCGGAGTTCTCAGAAGAAAGGTGATATTCTTTTGGTTCTTTTATTTTATTCAATTCACCGAGATTTTCATCTTACGACATTTTTTTTTTTTTTTTTTTTCGTATCTCTCGCAGAAAGTGAGACGACTCACGTTGCAAATAGAAAATTGTATTCGAAATATGAATCGACTCAATACACCGACCGATATGTCTAAATGCTTTTGGCAACAGTGTTATCTTATATTATTCTCGGTTTTCGTCATAATATCTATGATCGCGATTGATCATCGATGGTTAATATCAATGGGGAATAGAATCACGAAAATATTAATTTACTTGTACATTCGTCGTTATCCTTTCTTCCTATGGTTTATAACCGAAGTTACTTTCGTATTCTGGATCTGGCAAGTATATCGTTTAATCTATTGGAAAACAAAATTGATTGTTTATAGGACCTTAACGAACTTTAAACTAATAATAGGTATATAAAGACAAAATTTAGTCAACTGAATGTACTTTTAAAAAATATGCTTTCGACTACTATCGATTCGCCTCAACATAAAAGAATTCTTCGAAGGTTGAATAAAAGGAAGAACGATTCTCCGTCATTTGATGTTCACAGAACGAATAAATCGAACGAGGACGTTGCCAAAATAAAAAAAGCAAAGTACTTATTATTATATACTAGCATTTTATGAAAGGATTTTTTAAAACCATTTATATTTTTCGTCTTTTATCGCAGAGAGATACATTTGGAATTGATCAAGTGTGCTAGAAATACAAACGAAGCGTATGGTTTACACATTTTAATATCCGTACCAATGGGTTTTATTTTTATCACTACTTTGGGTTACAATGTGTACTATCACTTAATGACTGAGGAAAACTCTGTGTACCATTTAAGATTCTTCATTTTGTTTTATTGGATTTTTTATTTTGGATTTAGAATCATAATGATAAGTCATGTATGCGCAAGAACTATAACGGAGGTATGTTCCTTTGATATTCATTGTTCTTTTTTTTTTTTTTTTTTTTTTGTTATAAATATTTTTTATCGTGTTTCAATGAAATATTGATCGAAATAATTATTAATGTTAAATCATATTTCTTTACATGCGACAAACACCGGAGATATCCTTTGTGAATTGTACGAACCGTCAACCAGCAAGGAATTTCGTGCAGAGGTAATAATTGATAATTATCATTTAACAAAAAATTGATATTACTTTGTGATCCTTCTAGATTCGTGATTTCATTCTACAGCTTGTCCGAAACCCATTGACATTTACAACATATGGCTTTTTTGATCTCAACCATGCATTGATATATAGTGTACGTTCAAAATATAATTTAGTTACACAATCGATGTTTAGATTTATATTAAAATTATAGACAATTGATACTTATTATTTTTAGGTGATTGGTACCGTCATAACTTACCTCGTTATTCTCATTCAATTTGGGAAGGTCACAGCATAAGTTTTCACTGAATTAATTGATAACTTAACATAACGACATACGTCGTTCTCACGATTCAAGTTAGCAATTCAATAAAACAGAAGGATTATAAAATGGTTTAAGTAAAGGTGATGGTCCTTCGTCCTGTCCATTAAAAAAAAAAAAAAAAAATGTGTTATTAAAATTGACAATTGAATTGTTATATAAAATAAAAACGCCATAGAAAAATATAATTATTCTTATTCGTATTATATTTCTTGATAGAAATAATAAATAAATAATTAATTAATTGTATTTCTTAATAGAAATAATAAATATTAAACGTCAATCGAACGTTCCGCTTAATAGTTAATGTCTTATTGATTTTCCTCTCTTTCTTATTCGTTTATACCTATCTCTTTATTTTTTTTCGATTCACGTCACGTACCGTTAAGAAGCCTTATTACAAAAAAAAAAGAAAAAGAAAAGAAAAGAAAAGAAAGAAGAAAAAAACGGAGAGAGGACAGGAAAAGATAACATCCGCGTATTTAATAATTTTTTGTATTAATTTCTGTACGATAAGAAAGTAATATCTGCAAGTGGATTTAATCGAACGGTTGCACCAAGCAAAATAGATAGTTCCCACTGATCCGAAAGCGAATGTAGGTCAGAATAATATCCGGTATGATCGCAATAAGATATAATACAAGCAATGTGTTTTGAGCTTTCGTAAGTTTCACATCAAAATTCAAGTAATAACCATTTTCTTCTTTCTAAGAACCTACGGTGAATTTGAAATGATCAATGTTTACGACACTTTGAGTTTTTATCGGTCAATACATATTTGAAAAATAATCACGCGTATTCGAACAAAAGAGGAAAATAAATAAAGGAGCACCCACGAGGAATACTTTAGAAATGTCTATATCGGCGAAATTTCGACGTAGCATCAAACCTTTGATAATAATCAATTCGATCTTTACCACTGGCCTAATGGAATATTTCGTTGATGATAAGATCAACGTTATCGCTATGGTTTATGCTTGCTTCTCTATAATTATCTACCTGACGATGACCTATGTATTATCGTTTACCTCGTTTATTTTGAAATATAAACAACCGTTCATTCCACCATTAGCGTATACATTATACACATGTAACAGCCACTTGTCTCACATTGGCACCATTGTCGCTGGAGTTCTCAGAAGAAAGGTGAACTTTTCTTTGTTCCTTTAGTTCGTCGTATTTATCGAAATATCTATTTTACGACGTTATCATCTATCTCCGTTATCTTTTGCAGAAGGTAAGACGTTTAACGTTGCAAATAGAAACGTGTATACGAATCATGGAACAATTGGATATACCGATGGATTTGTCTAAATATTTTTGGCAACAGTTATACGTAATATTATTCTTCGTTCTAATCCTAATAACCATGATAGTTATAGATTATCATTGGTTAATAACATTCAACGCTAATACGTACTGGATAATATTCGTTTATTTTTATCTCGCACGTTATCCTATTATCGGATTATTAGTCGTCGACATTACTTTCGTATTCTGGATGAGGCAAGTGAATAATTTGATCTATCATGTTTTTGGTTGGGTAATAAGTTCGTAGCATTTTTTTTCTTTTTTTTTAATAAAAAGTCTTTGATTAAAACGCTACGAACTTATTGCCCAACCTAATATATCTCTTAAAAAAAAAAAAAAAAAAAAAAAGTACTTTTATCAAAATTTTAATGAACGTTAAACTATAAATACAGATATGTGAAGATAAAATTTTGTCAATTGAACGAACTATTGAAAGGCATGTTGATGAGTACTATCGATACACCGCAACATAAAAGGGTCCTTCAAAGTTGGATTAATGGAATGAACGATTCTCCGTCATCTGATACTCAACGGAAGATTATTTCGAACAAGGACGTAATCAGGATATATAAAGCCAGGTAATTATTATATTATTATAATTTCGTAAAACGATTATATCGATTTTGTTATATTTTTCATTCTTTTTTTTTCTCTATTTTTTTTTTTTTCTTTTATTTATTTATTTTTTCTTGTTTTTTTTTTTTTTTCTGTCGAAGGGAAATTCATCTGGAATTAATCAAATGCGCCAGGAATATAAACGAGGCGTACAATTTGCATACTTTAATATCTATATCCATAACTTTCATTTTAAGTATTATTGTGGCTTCGAATGCGTACTATTTCGTAATAACTATGAACTACAATATGGAATTGCTTCAATCGTTTACCTTTTTATTCTGGATTTTGTATTGTTTCTTCAGCGTCATTATAATAAGTCACGTGTGTTCAAGAACTGTAACGGAGGTATGTACCTTAAAAGCGTTCATTATTTTTACTCTTGCCATAGATCGGTTTTTTTTTTTTTCAAATTTGGAAGGAAACGTTGAATGAAATTAGTATTGATGTTTAAAAATATTTCTTTACATGCGAGGAAAACCGGAGATGTCCTTTGTGAATTGTACGAACCGTCGACCACCGAGGAATTTCGTACCGCGGTAATAATTGATAATGGCAATTTAAAGAAAAATTAATATTATTTTACTGTACTTCTAGATTCGTGACTTTACTCTTCAACTTATCCAAAACCCATTGACATTTACATCCTGCGGCTTTTTCGATCTCAACCATACATTGATACGTCGTGTATGTTAAAGGCATAATTTTTTTATACCACAAATTTGTAGACGTATATTTAAATTATAAACGATTGATATTTATTATTTGTAGATGATCGTTATCGTAACAACTTATCTCTTTATTTTTATTCAATTCGGAGGCAAACCGTCGAAGAAAGTTTTCTTTGAAAATTCGACGTTATCGACTACTAATGATTTATGAGATCTTTATTGACAATCCCTATGCAGATTTATCATCAACTATAAGAGTTTGAAAAGATCTCAGTAATATTTATCACGTTCAAATTTTCGTAGTAATCCGTTTATATTTTTTTTTATCAAATGTATTTTTTTTGTAGTACGAATGTACAATCGTACGGTTGGATTATTGTTAAAAAAAAATATATATATATATATATGAATATGCAATACCAAGGAAATTATTGTCGATTATTGTCTTCAATTATTTATTTCTTCTTCGGTAAGTTTTCTTTTTTTCACACGTTTTATATGTAAAAAAAATTCACACGATTCGATGGAAAAAAAAAGAAGAAAAAAAGAAAAGAAAAGAACAAGAAAGAGGATCATAAATCACTGCGAAGGTCCTTCATTTTGTTAATAGTAGAAACGATAAAAATATTAAAAAAAAAAAAAAAAAAAGGAATTTCCGATTATATTTTTATATGAAATGAAACGCCGAAGAATAAACGAGCCACTTGCTCGTTAAATCGATTAACTTCGTAAGACAAAAAGTCGAGAAATATGATGAAACGATATAAAAATTGCTTTTTTAAATTCCCTTTAAAATATAAATTCAAATAAACGATGTAGAATGTATAAAGGCCTTGTCGCTGCATTTAAATTGCATTATTGCAATGATTTACATTAGAGTACCGAATCAATCGGATTGGCTTCTGAAATAAATTATTTTTTATTCGATGGCCACGAACGTTCGATCACTTAATGGTGTTAAGTAATGGTTATTAAGGAAATTTATTATTAATATAAAAAGCGAGGTAACGGTCGTATGGTTCGACATTTAAATTCAAAAAAAAATTCGATAAGTGTAATTAATTGATTTGTCTCGTCTACGGCTCAAATATTTTACTCTTAGTCTACTTTAATAACGATAAAATGTAACGTCAAATATAAAGTTCCGCTTAATAAATAATTTCATATTGATTTTCTTTTGATAACGAGATAATGCATGTGAATACACGTATGAATACCTATCATCGGATAGACAAGGTCGCAGATAATATTTAACTTGTAAAGTTGGTAGTAAAGTAATAGTGTTTATACCGAGCTAAATGCCAGTCATAATAATATCTATTACGAAGACAATTCGAGTATAGGAAGAATAGAGGGACTGATAAAAGAAATGTGTATATAACTTTTGTTCGAAAACTTTGGCAAGAAGTGAATTTTGTCAAAAGAAATTCTAAGAAAAAGAAACATCCAAATTTCTCTTGTGAAAGTGAAAAGTGTTGTATCCAGTAAGAGAATTAAAAAGCCTTTTGAAATGTTTCGATCGAAAGAGTTTCGACGTTCCGTTATGCCATTGATCATCGCGAATTCGATCGTTTGCACTGGTTTATTGGAATATTTCGTTGATCGAACGATTCGAACGATTGGATTTGTTTATGCCATTTTTTCTTCGGTTTACTACATTTTCTTATTTTTTGCGGTTGAGAAAATAATCAATATTTTTATGGATGCTCAAACGACAGAAATGTCGGGAATAGTGACCAAATTTTCGTTTCTAAATAACGGCCTCATCTATGTCCTAGCGATTTTTGCTGGTTTTGCGAGAAGCAAGGTAAATTGTTTATGATTAATCGAAAAGGTTTCTTTTTTTTTTCCTTTTTTTTTTAAGTGATTACCAAATTATATATTACGTACAACGTTATATACGTATTGGACGGATAAATTTTCGAACAACTTGATACGTTAATTCGTTTCCTTTTTCTTTTTTTATTTTTTTATTTTTTTGTTACAGCGGGTAAAATTGTTCGTAGAACAATTGGATGCTTCTACGCAAAGAATCGACGAGCTTAACATACCGAGAAATTATTCTTCCCATCTACGGTATCAGTATATCGTAGGCATGATTTTAATTTTTTTCATAACGGGCTTAATGTCAAGTAATATTTTTTGGTACTACAGTATAGACGTATCGATAGATTACAGTTCGATGATACAGTTCTTTTACTTCGAAATTCATCCAATCGTCGTAATGCTAATCATCGATCTTACATTTGTCTTCTGGATGAGGCAAGTCGTCGTTTTATTTTTATAAAAAAAAAAAAAAAAAAAAAGAAGAAAAAAAGAAAGAAATTTTATTGAACGTAACGAATGATCTTAAATAGGATTATAAAGATCAAATTTGGTCAATTGAATACCGTACTCCGAGGTATGCTGACAACAACCGTCGATTCCCCGCAACATAAGAGAATGCTTCGAATTAAGGATAACTGGGAAGACGAATCCTCGTTATCTACTATTTATGGAACGTACAAAACGAATGAGAATTTAATGAAATTAAAAAATGTCAAGTGAGTCATTGATAATTAGCCCGGAACGATCTATCATTCATCTTCGATTTTTAAGCAATTCTTTCTTTTCTTTTTTTTCTTTTCTTTTTTTTCCATTAAAGACAAATCCACTTGGAATTGACAAAGTGTGCCGGAATTATAAACGAGGTTTATGGATTACAAATAATCATATCCATGACTTCATCTGTCATAAATATTATTATACTGTTATACAATCTATATGGCACTTTACTTGCAAACGTATCGGACAATTGGATTCCAGATATCTTCGCCCATTTCTGTTGGATCTTCTGTTTCATTTTCCGAATTTGTACGATATGCAACATATGCGAGACAACGATGACAGAAGTATTTTCCCTTTAACGATTCCTATTCTATTATTCCTTCTTAATAGGAATACATAATGATCTTGTTTCCTTTATTCTCTTATATGCTGCGAACGCCGGAGACATTATTTATGAATTATACGAACCTTCGAACGGCAGGAAATTTTTGGATGAGGTAAGAAACAATTTCAAACAATTTTTAATATTTGAACGTATATCCTTTTTTTCAGATTCGTAATTTTATGTTTCAACTGGTCCATAATCGTTTGAAGTTCACAGCGTGCGATTTTTACGACGTAGATCATACGTTAATATACGGTGTAAGTTGGAAACATGATCATTGATTTATTTTCATTTTCATTTTGTAAGAGTACGAGATTTCTGTGCATGTTTTAGACGATCGGTTCGATTACCACCTATCTCGTCATACTGATACAAATCGGAGGTAAACCTAACGATTTTAATGCATATAATACGAAGAATATATCAACGTCGACGATGTGAACAATAAATGAGATACCTTGATTTATTTCACAAATATATCGCGCGTAATGGATCATCCCACAAACAGTATCATATTTATTTTGTTTACGCGTTACGTCGTCTTACCTTTTTTCTACGACTACAAATAGAAAAGAAAAAAGGGGAGGGGAGGGGAGGGGCGTGATGATAAATCGAAGAACATGAAAAAATATCAAATTTGCGCGATTAATACTTTCTTATTAATTTCTATGTGATAAAGAGGGTATTAACCATAACCGTTCATTTTCAAACATAGTTTCCTAACTAGTAGAATTATTTTAATAGCATCCTTCAAGGTTATACTCAATTCCCAATGATGTCTGATAAAATTATGACAGAAATATCCGTGCGATTGTTAAAAAAAAAAAAAAAGAAGAAAAAAGAACTCAATAATAAATTAAAATCGTGAAAAGGTTGGTCGCGTCGATGAAACTAATTGGAACTAGAAGCAGTATTATAAATTCTAACATTAGACCTACGCGTCCCGTCAATTGTGCGAAGTATAAAATCGTTATTATAATGATCGACGAGTGTTTCTTTTAATTGTAATATTATCGTAAAGATGGACTAACGTTCTTATTATGTTGATAGAAACGAACGATAAATATTAACTTCAAGATAATGTACGGCAAAAGAAATAATTTCTTATTGATTTTCATTTGATAACGAGGTATTGTGCATGAATATGTATGAATTCCCTTTAACAAAGAGACAAGGAGGAAATTGACATGATGGAAACAGTGAGATAAGTACGAAGGTGATAGTTTTAATTTCATGATAAATACAAGTCACGGTAATATCTATTATGGAAATAGCTCGAATATAAGAAGAAGAGAGGAAGAAAAGTAGTAGGCACTAATATCATTCGAAAATTGCAGCAAGAAGTCGTTTGACGTACTACGAAGAGTAGAGCTTGTTTTTCTTCTTCTTTTTTTTTTTTTTTTGAAGGTGAAAAGTAATTCAACAAGTGATTCAAAAGTGAATTCAATAGGATAATTAGAAAAATCTTGAAAATGTTCCGATCGAAGGAGTTCCAACGTTCCGTAATGCCATTGATCATCGCGAATTCGATCGTTTGCACTGGTTTATTAGAATACTTCGTTGATCGAACGATTCGAGGGATTGGCTTTGTTTATGCCATTAGTTGTACGATTTACTACGCTTCATTATTTTTTCCGTTGAAGCAAATAATGGAGTCTTTTAACGGTGCACAATCGACAGAAATTTTAATAATAGCTATGAAATTTTCGCAGGTCAATATCACCTTTCTCTATATCATAACAATTTTTGCTGGTTTAGCGAGAAGGCAGGTAAAGATATTAGGATTAATCGACAATTTTTTCCTACGAGTGTTTATTGGATCTATTAACATCTATATATATATATATTATACAACGCGATAAATCGATTACATTTTACAGCGGACAAAATTGTTCATAGGACAATTCGAAGTTTGCACACGAGAAATTGATGAACTTAATCTATCGAGAAATTATTTTTCTCTTTTTCGGTATCAATGTATCACAGGCGTAATATTAATTTTTATGATAGCAGGATTAATTTTAACTAATATTTCTTGGATCTCCCATTTTTTCTTATCTTTAGACAACAGTTTGATATTACAGTTCTACTATTTCGAAACTTGGCCTGTCATCGTAACAATGATCACCGACTTTACTTTTATCTTTTGGGTCAGGCAAGTCTATTCGTTTTATTTTTTTTACATAACAAAATCAATATTTGCTAAATCGTAACGAATGATCTTAAATAGATATGTAAAAATCTTATTTGGACAATTAAATGCTGTGCTTAAAAGCATGCTGACGACAACTATCGATTCTCCGCAACATAAGAGAGTGCTACGAATGAAGGATAACTGGGAAAGTGATTCTTCCTTATCTACTATTTATCGAACTTACAAAACTCATGAGAACCTTGTGAAATTGAAGAAAGTCAAGTGAGTCATTGATAATTAACTCGAAACGATTTATTATACTTCTTTGATTTTTAAGCAATTTTTTCTTATTTTATTCGTTAAAGACAAATCCACTTGGAATTGACAAAGTGTGCCGGAATTATAAACGAGACTTATGGATTGCAAATTCTTATATCCATCTCTTCATCCGTTTTAATTATCATTATATTGTTATACAATCTATACGCTATACTAATTACAAACACATACCAAAGGTGGATGAAAGATCTTTATGCACATTTATATTGGATTTTTCATTTTATCATGAAAGTTTTTATAATAAACAATATATGCGAGACAACGATGGCAGAAGTATGTTCTCTTTAACTGTTCTTATTCTGTTTTATTTTTTTTTTTTTTTTTTTAATTTCTTTTAATAATATATCTAATATTTACAAAAAGTACAATTCATTGGAACTATTAAAGATGTTAATAGAGGCACATATTGACTTTCCTTATTTTCTTATATGCCGCGAGCACTGAAGACACTCTTTACGAATTGTACGAACCTTCGGCCAGCCGTAAATTTCGCGATGAAGTAAGAGAAAATTTCTATCAATTTTTAATATTATTTAAATTATTATAAATTAAATTATAATTCATATAAATTAAATATTTATTTATTTTCAATATTATTATATAATATGTATATAAAATATATAAAATCTATAATTATGTTTCTTTCAGATTCGTGATTTTATGTTTCAATTAATCCAAAATCGTTTCAAGTTTACCGCCTGCGGATTCTACGATCTGGACCATACATTTCTATACAGTGTGAGTTGAAAATACCATGAAAATTTGTTATCATCTTTAATTATATAATAATTTAATATCCCTGTACATACTCTAGATGATCGGTACCATTATCACCTTTCTTGTTATTCTGATTCAACTCGGGGATAAACCTAATATATTGTTCAGCAATACGAATTATAATTCAACGTCCATGATATTATCAGTGAATTAAAATGTTACCTTATTCGATAAATGTATCGTACGTAGTTGACACAACATTAAACAATATTATGTTTTATTTTACGTGACGCTTTCTACATTCTGTACAACAACAAAAGAAATAAAGAAACAAGAAAAAACTGGAGAACAGGAAAAGATAATATCCGCGTGAGGAACAATTTTTTGTATTAACTTCTATACGATAAGATGATAATAACAGTAAGTGTGTTTCGACGAACAATAGCATAAAAGAAAAGAAAAGTTTCTATCTCTTCGAAAGCTAATATAGGTCAAAATAATATTCAATACGAACGTAATATTATATGATTCAAGCAATAGGTTTAACGCGGCAGTAGTGTTACATCAAAACGGCGCAGAGAATGTTCCGCATTCATTTCTTTACTCCAAACTTGGGATAAGAAATTGCTCGATCATTCTGTCGGTAATAATTAGTGCTTTTGGGAGAAGAGGAAGAAAATAAATACAGCTGTTATCTCGAAGAATACTTTAGAAATGTCACTCTCGGCTGAATTTCGGCGTAGCATCAAACCTTTGATAATAATGAATTCGATTTTCACCACTGGTCTGATGGAATATTTCGTCAGTGATAATATCAACTTGATCGGCATGGTTTACGCATCCTGCTCTATCCTCTTTTACGTATTAGTAATCTACCAATTTTCCTTTTCCATAAAACTTGATATAAATCAAGAACCGATCATTCCACAATTTATGTATCTAATTTGCATTTATAACGGTTATGTGGTTCACTTTATCATCATTATCGCCGGTATTCTAAGACGAAAGGTGCAAATCTTTGTTCTTCTAATTTTTATCAATTCATTGAGATTTCTACCATACGGCATCCTCGATTATTCTTTTGCAGAAAGTGAGACGATTCACATTCCAAGTAGAAACATGTATTCGAACTATGCATCAACTGAATATACCGATGAATTTGTCTAAGTATTTTTTACAGCAATTATATATAATGCTGCTCTTGGTTTTCATCTCAATAATTATGGCAATTTTCAATTACAATTGGTTATTATCATTCGGAACTGATTACCGGACAATTTTTAGTTTCTATGTCCTCATAAATTATCCCGTTATCATATGGTTATTGACCGATGTTACTTTCGTATTTTGGATGAGGCAAGTAAAAAGTTTGTTATTCGTCATTAAAAATGTTCACATTTAAGATAATTTTAACGATCGTTAAATCAAAAATAGGAATATCAAAATGAAATTAAGTCAATTGAACCAACTACTGAAAGGTATGCTTACAACTACTATCCATTCCCCGCAACATAAAAGAGTCCTTTTGATGAGGAACAGGAAGAGTAATTCTCCATTGCATAATATTAATCGAACTGATAAATCGAACAAAGACGTTATCACTATTAGAAAAGCCAAGTAAGTATTATTATATACGACATTTTTATCAAAGGTTTTCTCTTATTAACGAAATCTTTCTTTTTTTCTTTTATCGCAGAGAGATACATTTGGAATTAATCAAGTGCGCTAGGAATATAAACGATGCGTACAGCTTGCATATTTTATTTTCCATATCAGTAGCTACCATTTTGGTCATTACTACAGCTCACATTTTATATTACTGCTTATTAGTTGAAAACTACCAAATGCAATCCTTACAATTCTTTATTCATTTATTTTGGATTTATTACCACAGCTCCAAGATCATCATTGCTTGTTACGTATGTGAAGAAACTGTAACGGAGGTATGTAATTTAAGTGTTAATTCTATTTTTCTTTTGAAATAATTTTTTTTTCCCATATCCCAATGAAACATTATGTGAAATAAGTATTGATGTTAAACAATATTTCTTTACATGCGAGGAAAACCGGAGATATCCTTTGTGAATTGCACGAACCGTCAGCCAGCAATGAATTTCGTGCCGAGGTAATAATTGATAAAAGAAATTAACGAAAAAGTAATATTATTTTATCGTACTTCTAGATCCGTGACTTTACTCTACAACTTATTCAAAACCAACTGTCATTTACACCATTTGGCTTTTTTGATCTGGATTATACGTTGATACGTAATGTGTGTGAAAGCATAATTTTTATCATTGATTTTTAAATACGTCTGTATATTGCAGATGACTAATATGGATTAATTTTAGATGATCGCTACCGTCGCAACATACCTCGTTATTCTCATTCAAGTTGGAAGCAAACCACTAGGATTTATCGATAAAAATACAACGTTATCGACTAATGATTCGTTAGGAATTTAAGATCACTGTTTTCTTCAGATTAATCTAGAAGTTCACAATGTCGAAAATCTTAGTATTCTTTATAGCATTTAAATCGGGACCTGTTTATGTTTCTCTTGCAGCACGCTTGCACGTGTTCTTATAGCTCGTATATTATTGCTAAAAAATATGAATATTATGTGTGCTATGTATCGGGTGCATCCGGCGAAAGCAAACCGAACTTTTTAGATATGCAATAGATAAAGAGACTATAATCGTAATATTGAATATGCTCCGTGTTTGTCTATTAACAAAGAAAATTGAAAATATACCAAAAACATTTTTGCTATCTAATTGACTTGAGTCTTTTATTATAAAAATTATAAAAGTGTTATTTTAAAACGTTGATAATAAATTGTAAAAGTTTACATGTGATTTTTTTATTATAAAATCTTTTAAAGTTATAATAATAAATGATAAACATTTACGAGTGATCTTTTATATGTATTAATATGGCAAAAAGAGGATAAATGTTCTCATTCGTTGAAATTAAATTATCGCCTACATAATGTATCGTAAAAGAAATAATTTCTTATTGATTTTCAGTTGCTAGTAAGGTAATGTGTATGAATATATATGAGTGCTTTTTATCAACGAGACAAGGACGAATTTGACATGATGGAAACAATAAGAAAAATATGAAAGTGGTAGTTTTTATTCCGTGATAAGTGCAAGTCACGATAATATTTATTAAGAAAACAGTTCGATAATAATAGAAATAGAAAGGCAGTGGTATGAACTAGTGTCATTCTGAAACTGCAGCATGAAGGCGTATGAAATTCTAAGAAAAGTTAATGTATTTTTCTGAAAGTGACAAGTGATAGAACCAGTAAAAAAAATCACAAAAATCTTCAAAATGTTCCGATCGAAGGAGTTCCAACGTTCCGTTATGCCAATAATTATCGCTAATTCGATCGTTTGCACTGGTTTACTAGAATACTTTGTTAATCGAACGATTCGAAGGATTGGCTTTCTTTATGCCATTTGTTGTATAATTTATTACATCACATTATTTTTTACGTTGAAGCAAATAATAGAGACTCTTATGAATGATCAAGCGACAGAATTTTCAGAAATAATGTCAACATTTTTTTTTGTTAATAATATTTTTTTCTACATTATAATAATTCTCGTTGGTTTAGCGAGAAGACAGGTAAAGATTTTACGATTAATTTACAAATTTTTTTCCATTAAAAGGTTATTGAATTATTAAGAACCATATATTTTGTACAACACGATAAATTATTTTCATTTTACAGCGTATAAAATTGTTTATAGGACAATTCGAAATTTGCACACGAAGAATTGCTGAACTTAATCTATCGAGACATTACACTTCTCTTTTACGTTATCAGTGTATGGCAGGCGTAATTTTAATTTTTATGATAGCAGGCTTCATTATTACCAATATTTGTTGGTTCACTGATTACAACTTGTCGGTGGACTACAGTACAAAATTACAATTTTTTTACCTCGAAAGTTATCCTGCCGTCGTAATGATGATCACCGACTTTACGATTATCTTTTGGGTCAGGCAAGTCTATTCGTTTTATTTTTTTACATAACAAAATCAATATTTGCTAAACCGTAACGAATGATCTTAAATAGATATGTAAAAATCTTATTTGGACAATTAAATGCTGTGCTTAAAAGCATGCTGACGACAACTATCGATTCTCCGCAACATAAGAGAGTGCTACGAATGAAGGATAACTGGGAAAGTGATTCTTCCTTATCTACTATTTATCGAACTTACAAAACTCATGAGAACCTTGTGAAATTGAAGAAAGTCAAGTGAGTCATTGATAATTAACTCGAAACGATTTATTATACTTCTTTGATTTTTAAGCAATTTTTTCTTATTTTATTCGTTAAAGGCAAATCCACTTGGAATTGACAAAGTGTGCCGCAATTATAAACGAGGCTTATGGATTGCAAATTCTTATATCCACCTCTTCATCCGTTTTAATTATCATTATATTCTTATACAATCTATACGCTATACTAATTACAAACAAAGATGACAATTTGATGAAAGGAATTTCTACGCATATCTATTGGATTTTTTGTTTTGTCGTCAATATGTTTGCAATAAGCAACATATGCGAGAGAACGATGACAGAAGTACGTTTTTTTTTTTTTTAATAATAAATATTCTCTTTCCCTTTTTTGTTTAACCATGTATCCGATATTTATAAAACATGCAATTCATTGCAACTTTTGAAGATGTTAATAGAAGCACATATTGACTTTCCTTATTTTCTTATATGCCGCGAACACTGGAGACATTCTTTACGAATTGTACGAACCTTCGGCCAGCCGTAAATTTCGCAATGAAGTAAGAGAAAATTTCTATCAATTTTTAATATTATTTAAATTATTATAAATTAAATTATAATTCATATAAATTAAATATTTAATTATTTTCAATATTATTATATAATATGTATATAAAATATATAAGATCTATAATTATGTTTCTTTCAGATTCGTCATTTTATGTATCAATTAATCCAAAATCGTCTGAAGTTTACCGCCTGCGGATTCTACGATCTGGACCATACATTTCTATACAGTGTGAGTTGAAAATACCATGAAAATTTGTTATCATCTTTAATTATATAATAATTTAATATCCCTGTACATACTCTAGATGATCGGTACCATTATCACCTTTCTTGTTATTCTGATTCAACTCGGAGACAGACCTAATGTATTCAATGTATCTAATATAAAGAATATTTCAACGTCGACGATGTAAATAATAAATAAAAATGATTCTCTATTCGACAAATATAACCTACGTAACGGGCAATACTTTAAACAATATTATATTTCATTTTACAAAATGGCTTTTTACCTAAAATAGTATCAATTAAACTAGAAAAAAAAAAAAGAAAGAAAAAGAAAAAAGGAAAATACTGAAGGCCAGGAGAGGAGAACAATTTAATAAATTAATTTCTTTGTGGTCAAAAGATAATATCTGTATGTTGGTTTAATCGAACGATCGAGGAGAGGAGAAGGAAAGTTCTTATCATTGGCGAACGTACGTCAGAATGAAATATGACCGTAATATGATATAATCCAGAGCGGTCACAATGTCTCATCATAATTTCGCAGAGAATATTCAACATTATTTTCTCTTCTACGAGCTTAGCATACAATGTTTCTCGATCAGTGTATTCGAAATAATCGTCGAGTTCGGGAAAAGAGGAGGAAAATAAATACATCTGTTATCTCGAAGAATACTTTAGAAATGTCTCCCTCGGCTGAATTTCGGCGTAGCATCAAACCGTTGATAATAATGAATTCGATTTTTACCACTGGTCTGATAGAATATTTCGTCTGTGATAAGATCAACTTGATCGGCATGGTTTATGCCTCCTTCTCTATCATTTTTTACATTTCCATGACCTTCGTTTATTCCGAGTTTTTCCTAGTTAATGCTACGTTTAAACAATCTTTTCTTTTACAACTTACATATCTGTTTTATACTTACAACGGTTACGTGATATACGTTGCCACCATTATCACTGGGATTCTCAGAAGAAAGGTAAATTACTTCGTACATCTAATTTAATCAATTCATTCGGATTTGTACTTGACGGAATCCTCAATTATTTTTTGCAGAAAGTGAAACGTTTCACATTGCAAACAGAAACTTGTATTTTGACCATGCATCAACTGAATATGCCAATGAATTCGTCCAAGTACTCTTTACAGCAAGTTTATATAATGTTATTCTTGGTTTTCACCTTAATAGCTGTGATAATAGTCGAATATAAATGGATAAAATTATTAGAAAATAATATCAGATTAATTTTTGGTTTTTTTGTTCTCGAAATTCATCCCTATATCGTATGGTTAATAGTCGATGTTACGTGTGTATTTTGGATGAGGTAAGTAAAAAGTTTGTCATTTGTTATAAACAAATTAATATTTAAGATAATTTTAACGAACGTTAAATCAAAAATAGGAATATCCAAATGAAATTAAGTCAATTGAACAAACTACTGAAAGGTATGCTTACAACTACTATCCATTCCCCGCAACATAAAAGAGTCCTTTTGATGAGGAACAGGAAGAGTAATTCTCCATTGCATAATATTAATCGAACTGATAAATCGAACAAAGACGTTATCACTATTAGAAAAGCCAAGTGAGTATTATTATATACGACATTTTTATCAAAGGTTTTCTCTTATTAACGAAATCTTTCTTTTTTTCTTTTATCGTAGAGAGATACATTTGGAATTAATCAAGTGCGCTAGGAATATAAACGATGCGTACAGCTTGCATATTTTATTTTCCATATCAGTAGCTACCATTTTGGTCATTAGTACAGCTCACATTTTATATTACTGCTTATTAGTTGAAAACTACCAAATGCTATCCTTACAATTCTTTATTCATTTATTTTGGATTTATTACCACAGCTCCAAGATCATCATTGCTAGTTACGTATGTGAAGAAACTGTAACGGAGGTATGTAATTTAAGTGTTAATTCTATTTTTCTTTTGAAATAATTTTTTTTTCCCATATCCCAATGAAACATTATGTGAAATAAGTATTGATGTTAAACAATATTTCTTTACATGCGAGGAAAACCGGAGATATCCTTTGTGAATTGCACGAACCGTCAGCCAGCAATGAATTTCGTGCCGAGGTAATAATTGATAAAAGAAATTAACGAAAAAGTAATATTATTTTATCGTACTTCTAGATCCGTGACTTTACTCTACAACTTATTCAAAACCAACTGTCATTTACAACATTTGGCTTTTTTGATCTGGATTATACGTTGATACGTAATGTGTGTGAAAGCATAATTTTTATCATTGATTTTTAAATACGTCTGTATATTACAGATGACTAATATGGATTAATTTTAGATGATCGCTACCGTCGCAACATACCTCGTTATTCTCATTCAAGTTGGATACAAACCACTAGAATTTGTCGATAAAAATACAACGTTATCGAATAATGATTCGTGAGGAATTTAAGATCACTGTTTTCTTCAGATTAATCTAGAAGTTCACAATGTCGAAAAATCTTAGTATTCTTAATAGCATTTAAATCGGGGCCTGTTTATGTTTCTCTTGCAGCACGCTTGCACGTGTTCTTACAGCTCGTATATTATTGCTAAAAAATATGAATATTATGTGTGCTATGTATCGGGTGCATCCGGCGAAAGCAAACCGAACTTTTTAGATATGCAATAGATAAAGAGACTATAATCGAAATATTGAATATGCTCCGTGTTTGTCTATTAACAAAGAAAATTGAAAATATACCAAAAACATTTTCGCTATCTAATTGACTTGAGTCTTTTATTATAAAAATTATAAAAGTGTTATTTTAAAACGTTGATAATAAATTGTAAAAGTTTATATGTGATTTTTTTATTATAAAATCTTTTAAAGTTATAATAATAAATGATAAACATTTACGAGTGATCTTTTATATGTATTAATATGGCAAAAAGAGGATAAATGTTCTCATTCGTTGAAATTAAATTATCGCCTACATAATGTATCGTAAAAGAAATAATTTCTTATTGATTTTCAGTTGCTAGTAAGGTAATGTGTATGAATATATATGAGTGCTTTTTATCAACGAGACAAGGACGAATTTGACATGATCGAAACAGTAAGATAAGTATAAATGTGGTAGTTCTTATTCCATGGTAGATGCAAGTTACGATAATATTTATTATGAAAACAGTTCGATAATAATAGTAATAGAAAGGCAGTGTTATGAATTAGTATCATTCTAAAACTGCAGCAAGAAGGCGTTTGAGATTCTAAGAAAAGTAGCTGCGTAGATTTTTTCTTTTTTTGAAAGTGAAAAGTGATATATCCAATAAGAAAAATACAAAAATATTTCAAATGTTTCAACCAAATAAGTTTCAACGTTCAATATTGCCATTGATTATTGCGAATTCGATCGTTTGCACTGGTTTACTAGAGTACTTCGTTAGTCGAACGATCCGTACGATTGGATTTGTTTATATCGTTTGTTGTTTAGTTTATTACATTAACTTATTTTATACGTTTGCGAATACGTTAGATAAATTTAAGGACGTTCAACCGACAAATCTTGCAAGAATAATATCCACAATTACGTTTATCGAAAATCCTCTTATCTATATCATAACAATTTTCGTTGGTTTTTTAAGAAGAAAGGTAGAATGTCTTCTGTTAACAGACAAGTCTTTTTATTCAAGTGGTTATTGTATTAATAAAATTAAATATTTAGCAATTATAAGGACATTTGAATGGCTGAGTAAATTGATTCGTTTTTACAGCAGGTAAAATTGTTGTTAAAACAATTGGAAGCTTGTACACGAAGAATTGATGAACTGAATATACCGAAGAATTATTCCTCTATCTTTCGTTATCAATGTATCGCAGGCGTACTTATTATTTTTCTTATATCAGGATTAATTATTGACGATATGTATTGGTACTCGGATATCAATATATCATTCGACCACAATTTAATGCTACAATTCTATTATTTCGACAATTATTCTTACGTCGTAATGATAATTATTAATTTTACTTATGTCTTTTGGATCAGGCAAGTTAATCGTTTTATTGTTTACAAAAAAACCAAACAAAAATAAAAAAAAGATCAATTTTACTGAATCTAACGAATGACCTCACGTAGATATATAAAGATCAAATTTGGTCAATTGAATGCAGTACTCGAAAGCATGCTGACAACGACTACCGATTCTCCACAACATAAGAGGGTGCTTCGTATGAAGGATAACTGGGAAAGTGAATTATCTTTATCTACTATTTGTCAAACGTACAAAACGAATGAGAACTTAGTGAAATTGAAAAAAGTCAAGTAAGTCATTGATAATTAGCCCGAAACGTTTTGTTATTTTTCTTCGATTTTTATGCAATTTTTTCTAATTTTTTTCTCTTTTCTTTTTTTTTTTTTTGTTTTTTTCTTTTTTCTCTCTCTTTTTCATTAAAGGGAAATCCATTTGGAATTGACAAAATGTGCCGGAATAATAAACGAGGCTTATGGATTATACATTTTTATATCCACGCTTGTATCAGTCTTATATATTGTTATAGTAATGTACGGATTATACACTACATTAATATCAAACAAATATGAATCTTGGATAAGAGAATTTTGTAAGCGTTTCTATTGGATTCTCTTTTTTATCATCCAGATTTTTGCGATATGCAACGTATGCGAGACAACGATGACAGAAGTATGTACCTTTCATGCGTTATTCTTTCTTTCCTTTTTTTTTTGTTGTTTTTTTTTTTTTTCTTTTTATTTAATCGTATATCCGATATTTGCAAAATGTGTACTGAAATCTTTGAGAGAGTTTGATAGAAAAAAAAAAAAAGCATATTTATATTTCTAAATTTTTTGTTCTATATGCCATGGATACTCGAGACATTCTTTGCGAATTATACGAACCCTCAGCCAGCAAGATATTTCGCGACGAAGTAAGTAAACTATGCCTGTCACTTCGCAAATATATAATTATATTATTACTCGGTGTATAATTTTTTCTTTCAGATTCGTGATTTTACGTTTCAATTAATCGAAAATCATTTGACCTTCACCGCCTGCGGTTTCTACGATCTCGGCCATACATTTTTATATAACGTAAGTTGAAAATTCCGCAAAGTCCATTAGATTTTTGTATAATTTTCATTTCCATAACAAATTTTAATGTATATTTTGTAAATTTTGTAGGCGATCGGTTCGATTACTACTTATCTCGTTATTCTTATACAAATCGGGAACAAACCAAAATTATTCCTCAACGGTGCGGACGATAATTCAACGTCTATGATATAACGTATGAATTAATATGTTCCCTTAGGCGTTAAAATTTTACGGCCACGTAGTCGATATTAATTTAATCGTTATTATATTATGTTTTACCTCGCATCTCCTCGCATCTTTTCTCTGTCAATAAAGATAGGAAAAGGAAAAAGGAAATAATAGAGATATATTAACGGAATAACGATAACACAAGCGTAATGAATAATTTTTTTATCAATTTCTATGCCAACGTAAAAAGGTTGTATCTTTAATTTATTCTATTCAATTATCGAGCATAGAAAAACATGAATTTTCACCTATCCTGAAACGAACGTGGCAACGGAAATAATGAGCCGTAGTGTCGCGTCAAAACTCTGCTAAGAATGTTCAACATTCGTTACTTTTCTGCGAACTTCGAATAGCAAGTTCATCGATCGGTCTGTTTCAAATAATTAGTGCTTTCGAGAGAGAGAGAGAGAGAGAGAGAGAGAGGGGAGAGAGGGAAGGAAGAAAATAAATAAAATTATTTTCTTTGAGAATATTTCATTATAGAAATGTCACTCTCCTCGGAATTTCGACTTAGCATCAAGCCGTTGATAATAATGAATTCGATTTTCACCACCGGCCTTGTGGAATATTTCGTCGACGATAATATTAACGCGATCGGTATGATTTATATTTTCTTCTCTATCATTTTCTACATTACGATTGCTAGTGTACAACCGTCTTCAACGCAAGTACTTAAGGATGAACGGCCATCACTGATACAAATAACGCGCCAGTTACATGTTTACAGTTGCCACGTGTTTCACGTCGTTAACATTATTGCTGGTATTATCAGAAGAAAGGTAAAGTATCTTTGTCCCTTTTAATTCATCGAATTCGTCCAAATTATCCTGTCTTAAAATATCATACTATTTTTATCCTTTTCAGAAAGTAAGACGTTTCACGTTTCAAATGGAAAATTGCATTCGAACTATGGACGAACTTAATGTACCGATGAATTTATCGAAATATTCTTTGCAACAATGTTATCTAATGTTATTCTTGGTTTTCATCATTATTATTATGTTGGTATTGGATTATCGATGGTTGACATTGATCCAGACAGAGTATTGGATATTAATTTTTTTTTACCTCGAACGTTATCCCTATTTCACGTGGTTATTGGTCGATTTTACTCTCGTATTCTGGATCAGGCAAGTAAATCTTTTGGTCTGTTATTAAAAAACTAAAAAAAAAAAAAAAAAAAAAAAACTCAATATTTATACAATTTTAATTCATCGAAGCCTAAACTTAAAATAGATATATCAAGATAAAATTTGGTCAATTGAATGGATTACTGAGAAACATGCTTACGACTACTATTGACTCGCCGCAACATAAAAGAGTCCTTCGAATGAGGAAGAACGATTCTCCGTCATTCGATATTCATCGAAAGTGTAAATCGAAACTTATCGAGATAAAGAAAGTCAAGTAAATATGTCACAGTGAAAATTTTCTTACAAGGCTGTGATTTGATTTTTTTTTTTCTATTTTCTTTTTTTTTCTTTTTTTTTTCTTTTCTTTTTTTCAATTGTTCACTTTTCATCGTAGGGAAATACATTTGGAATTAATCAAGTGTGCTAGGAATACAAACGACGCTTATAACTTACATATTTTAATATCCATATCAGCGAGCTTCGTTTATATCATTTTTTTGACTTACCATTTATACTATTTCTTATTGACTAAGAAGTACCATACGCAATCCATAACGCCCTATGTTTATTTCTATTGGATTTCTTACTTTGGATTGAAAATCATAACTGTATGTTATGTATGTGCAACAACTGTAACGGAGGTATATTATTTGATTATTTATTAATTTGTTTGATTTATCGTAATTTTCTTTTTCATCGTATTTCGAAGAAATGTTGAAAGAAATAAAGTATTAATATTATATCATATGTCTTTACATGCGGCGAACACCGGTGATATACTTTGCGAATTGTACGAACCGTCAACCAGCATAGAATTTCGTGACGAGGTAATAATCGATGATAACATATTTATTAGAAATGAATTTCAATGTTTTATCATATTTACAGATTCGTGACTTTACCCTACAAACTATTCAAAATCCATTGTCATTTACGTCATGTGGCTTTTTTGATCTCGGCTATACATTGATATATAGTGTACGTTCAATGCGTAAGCTTAAATTTATATTAATTATATTATAGACAATTAATATAGATTATTTTTAGGCGATCGGTACCATAACGACTTACCTCGTTATACTCATACAAATTGGAAACGCAACGGCATAAGTTCTCTTCGATAATTCGACTCTATCCACCAATAATTTGTGAGGAAATTTTAATATCATCATGAAATATTGATAGTAATACGTTTATATACTTCTTTTGCCAGCGTATTTGTATTAAAAAGTGTTAATATCATCGTAATACGTATATGTTCGATTATAAATATAAGACGAGGAAAACGATCGACATATAAACAATATGTTTAATAAATATTCGCATTACTTCATATCCTATGCGACGTTTTATTACTTGATATTTATAATGCAAATCTTTCCGTTGATCGGGCTCGATTTTCAATGCCAAAAGTTTGCTTAACGTAATCGTCCGAACGACGGAAGATCGAAAACCTGTCGGAATAAAACCTATAAAGGCTTTTTTTTTTTTTTTGATCCCTGGCCATAGGATAGAAGAAGACAGATTTCTTTTTTTTTTTGTTACTGTCTTCTTTTTTTACTGTATTTTTTTTTTTTTTTTTTTTTTTTAACATGCTACCATCGTACTGTTTAAGAGCAATTGGACAAAATTTCAACTGGTATCGGATATATATATATATATGCATATATGTATATAATGGAAGCTTTTGAGAAATTACACGCACGCAAATTATGACTTTTGTATTATTATAATGTATTGATAAAAAAAAAAAAAAAAAAGAAGAAGATATAACGAAAACTCAAAATGATCTGTCGCAATTATTATATATAATAATTATGGTCGTAAAGACGTACGTGCTACGAGAACTGAACGGACTTTGTAATCGGAATATTCAATAAATACTATTGTCAAAAATTTGTATGGATCGGATGCCTTGTGTCTTTCGTTTCTTCCTCGTTATTATTTACGATGTAATTTTGATTAATTGCGATTACTTACTACGAGGCGACAAGTAGAGAAAAAAGTTTGTCGATAATTATAATTATAATTATAATAAACGATAACACATTTCTTTTTTAGGGAGGACAAATTCGATGAAGTTATTTCATACGTTTTATGTTAAAATTATGAATGGTTTAATATAAAATGATTCTTTCTCGTGTCAATCGACACGTTGAACTTTTTTGACTTCTATTAAATCCAATTGAAAGTACACGATTGGTATGGTGAATATTAAAAAAAAAAATAAATAAATAAATAAATAAAAGAAATAAGCGTTATCATAGCTGTTAATATAATAAATGTTAGTTGAAGTTTTTATAATGAGTAACAAATTGACTTACTATGAGTAAAAATTGTATTACGGACTTTCACAATAGGAAGATTTAATATACAGACTGTATATAATAAAATGATTAATTCCTTATTAATCTTCGTGCTCTCGTCTATCATAACGCAACTTTCAACGATACCATTTGCAAGATAAACAGGACTTTGAAGTGCAGGTGTCATTTGAATAAACGAATAAATAATATGATTGATTATAAGATCGAGTAGATAGATAACTTTTCTAGTCGAATGAAAGTAAGGCTACATTGAAATGCATTTTAATCATCCTTCATCGCCTATTACAATAACCTACGTGCGACGTAATTCTTATGATATCCGTTTCTTTGTCAATACTGAATATTATTTTTTTCTTTTATATCTATATATATATATATATATATATATATATATATATATAAACTTTTCACATTTAATTTATATTGAACGCAAAAAAAAAAAAAAAAAAAGAAAAAGAAAAATAACGTAACAAGAAAGGAGGTATCAAACTCTCCTCAAACAAAGAATTATTATACTTTCCCTTTTATCCTTTCACTGTCTTATACATTATTCCGAATTATTCAAGATAACGACACATTAAGAAATAGAAAATGTTATCGACTTGATCAATTCCACAGTCCCACGTTCGTTCGAGTCCGAGGCATTACCGTAATATCCATTGAAGACATCTCATCGTACATCGTTCGTGTTTTAAGATAAAAGTGAATTAAAACGAGACCAAAAAAAAAAAGAAAAAAAAAAGAAAAGGATAAAGGATTAGATCTTTTGAAATTCCAACTTTATCCATTGTACGAACAAACGTGATTTTTATCGTTGACGAATAATAAATACGGTGAAATTATCAGCCCCTTCCCTGCCCTCCCCTCCCGATGAGAAATTTAATTGAGAGATTTATAAAACATTATCTCGAAAATGTTCGAGACATCTTTAGACCCGACAAAGCAAAACGCAAAAGTAAGAAAAGTGTCGAAGACGTTTTACGGCCGATCCATATTTTAAGCATTATAGTTGGATTGCGCGTTATCGAATTTCCTCGTAACCATTCAAGACCAATACTTAGTTTCCTTTATGCCATATCACTTTGCTGCCTTCATTTCGTTGGATGGATTTACCAAGAGGAACGGATTTACGGCACTGGAATGTTTTCGTTAACCAAAACTATAACTTGCATTGTATCCATCTCACAGCAAATGGTTTTATGCATTATACTCATAATTGGATTATATCAGACGAAGGTGAGTCCACTGTATTTATGTTTAATGTGTCAATATATTAACGGATCCATCTACTGTTATATTGATTAATATTATTCTTGAAACTATGCTTGATACGCAGTCGTCAAAATTCTTTACCAAAAGAATAAACGAAATCGACAATACCCTTCAAGTACTGGGTTCCTCGTCATCCTTCAATGGCATTTACAAAAAAACGATAATTAACATAACGATCGCAATCCTTTATTTGTTCCTCTTCTTCACAACAATTGTCGTTGGGATGAATTTATTAAATAACCCAATTCATAAATCTTTCCTATTATATTTCTCTCTGATGCTTAATGTATATACTTTCATGATCGAATATATACTTGTAATCGAATTCTTCACTATTATAAGGTATGCAATTAATTAGTACGAATAATTGCATAACTTCGTTCGTTTCTACTATAAATTGAATATCATTAATAATCTTAGTTGCATCGAATCGGAATTTCGCCGAGCAAATGATCTACTTAGCGACGTCAACGTTTTACCGATATCCTCCATCGCTTTGGAATTACTTGAACGTAAGGAAGCCGATGGTTCGTTCTCCATCGAAAGATCTCTCCCGGTAGATTCAAAAAAATTATTTACCACTCGGCCATCGTTGCATCGAACGCACTCGCGATTGCTAGTTGCGAGTTACAAGATAAATAGAAGCAGAAGGTTGTTACGAACGATCAGGTGAGCCGAAGAAAGAAAAAAAAAAAAAAAAAAAGAAAAAAAGAAGAAAAATTACATACCCATCGTTTAGAATTTATTTGGAAAAATGTCATCCTATCAGACAGGTTCATCTGGAATTATACAGAGTTTCGAAAAATTATAGTAATATATACGGCATACAGATATCCCTGGAAGTGGCAATATCCGTCATGTTTAGCATATACATATTATATGATTTTTATACGAAGTGCGAAAAACGAATGGGAAACATTTATGAATTGTTTCATCAATTCTTGATATTCATGCTCTGTATCATACAATATGCTTTGAAGATCTTCGTCGTCAATTACATCTGCGACAAAGCAACGAGAGAGGTTCGTTATAAAAAAAAAAAAAAAAGAAAAAAAAAACATTTATTCGTTATTGGTTCTACTTTATACAAGGATGATACATGATTTTTCTAGTCCGAACGCACCAGCGAAATTATTCACACGTTTTATGGGCAAAATACGGATATCGAGATAAAAAAGGAGGTTAATAATATTTTCACGAAATATTTCAAGGTTCTTATATAATTGATATTGATTTATTTCCAGGTGGAAATATTTTCATTGCAAATGATGCAATGTCGTACAGTATATACCGCATTCGGTTTATATAATCTCAATTGCAAACACATTTGTTCGGTACGTACGTATAATTATTAACTTACTACAATCAAACTATAAGCAAAGAAGGATAATAACAAATCTACCGATCTTTTTTTATTCTTCAGTGCGTCGGCATCATAACAACATACATGGTTATCATGATACAAGTGAGCGATTCAATAGATGAAAAATAATAAATCATTGGCGTTAATCCATTATCTTGCGAATAGTACAAACGATAAAAATATTATATATATATATATATATATATATATAAATTGACGAGTAAATTCTTGAATGAAATAAAATGGTAAAGTACAAATAAAAATATTTTTATTCGTGATCTACTGTAATTGCGAACGAATAGAAAAATGTAACGTCGATATAATATTTCGCTACTAAATAATTTCTTATTGATTTTTCATTTGTTAATAACATAATTGTGCGTATTTATATTGAATAATACCTTCCATCGAAAAGATAAGGACAAAGAGGTATACTTAACATGATGAAAAAGGTAGGATAAATAGGAAAAATTGGTAATTTTTTTACTAATAATAATAATAATTATTACCAAAACGATCCGATATAGAGATGAAAAACGACATAGAGGTCAAACCGTTGTTAATAATAAACGAATATCTTAAACGGCGTTATCAAAATGAATAACAAATTGACATCACATAAAGGTTGAACGATTTGAGTCGATTGAGTAAAACCAATCGTATTATCGATATTCAGGAAAAGAATGAACTTAAGACAGATTATATCTATATTGAAATTAATGAATTAATTTCTTATTAATCTCCGTACTCTCGTTTTTTTTTTTTTCATGATACAACCTTTAAAACGATACTTTATGCAAGATAAAGTAGGACTTTGAATTACAGGTGTCATTTGAATAAACGAATAAATAATATGATTGATTATAAGATCTAATAGATAAGTTTCCCGATCGAATAAAAATAAGGCTTTATTGACAAACGCATTTTAATCGTTCGCTCTACTTCGCCTAATGCAAAAAAAAAAAACCTACGTGCAACGTAATTCTCTCTTATGCATTAGATAGTTTCTTTGTCAGTGCCGATGTCGTTACTTCTTTTTCGTACTAAAAGCTTTTCATTTAATTTGTATTTTATAAAAAAAAAAAAAAAAAAAAAAAAAAAAGAAAAGAAAAAAAATATAATAATAATAATAACGTAATAAAAGAAATAAAATAAGAAAAGGTGTCGAACTTTCATCGGCATAATAATTATGCGATGATAATTTTTTTCCCTTTGTATCCTTTCCAAGATAACGAAATTTATTACGAAATAGAAAAAAGAGTTTATCGACTTTATTAATTCTACAGTCCCAGATTTGAGACGATTCAGAGCTATTACCGTAATATCCATCTAAGATATATCTCATCGTTCTTGGCATGCGTTTTTTTTTCTTTTTTTTTTATTTTTTTTTTTTTAATAAGAGAACTAAACAAAGAGAACAAACAATTAACGATTAGATCTGTTCAAATTAATTCATCGACCATACAAATAAACGCGATTTGATTGTTGACGAATAAAGAAATACGACGAAATATCCCCATGAGATATTTAATAGTGATTTAGAAAACGAGAAACGTCTCGAGATATGTATCTACAGATTTTTAACTTTTGTTTCGTTGGAACAATTATTTGCGCGCAATCGAATTATTGTAAGAAAGAAAGAAAGAAAGAAAGAAAGAAAGAAAGAAAAAAAAAGCAAGGAGTGTAATGAAAAACATAATAATTCTTTTTATTCTTCAGTTTGTACGTAGGTATCGCGATAACCATGCATGGTTGCACCATGATAGATAGCGTTGCAATAAATTACTTTATCATATGCATTGTCGTAAAAACGATAAAAATGTTATTATACGAATTTGGAGTGAATTCTTATTTGAAATAAAATACTTAAAAGATGATAAATGTTTGTATTCGTAATCTACCTTAATGGGGATAAAATTAAATATCAATATGGCTTTCGTCACTTAATGAATACTCCCTTATTGATTTTCATTTGATAATACGTTAATGTGTATGAATATATGAGTTATTGCCTTTCATCGAAAAGACAAGGACGAGAAAAAAATATTTGACATGATGAATAAAAAGTAGGACGAATAGTGAAGTAGTAATTATCGCACAAGCAAAATGAGTGTCGTAATAATATATGTCACGAAAACGCTCGAGTATAATAAAAACAGAAGGAAAGGGTAATAAGAGGTAGTATCGTTCGAAAATTCTAGCAGGAGGCTATTTGAAATATTATAAGAGAAGCAAATTGAAAATTTGTGTTTTTCCCATAAAGTGAAATGTGATATTTCCAAAATCGTAGAATTCAAAATACTTTGAAAATGTTCCGATCGAAGGAGTTTCAACGATCCGTTATGCCATTGATTATCGCAAATTCGATCTTTTGCACCGGCTTATTGGAGTACTTCGTTGATCGGACTATTCGCGCGATTGGTTTTTTTTATATAATTTTTTGTTCGACTTATTACAGTACGTTATATTTTAAATTGAAAGATGTTATGAATGTTTTGTTGGGTTTTGAAGAGACAAAGGTTGCAGAAGTGATAACGAAATTTACGTTTGTTTATAACGCCATTGTATACGTCGTAGCAATTTTTGCTGGTCTATTGAGAAGGAAGGTAAAAATATGTCGATTAGTTGACAAAAGGATTGTTATATTATTATCGAGACTTATGATAGCATTATATGTAAAAGTATTATATAGCCGTGTCGTACCTCAGAAACAAAGAAAAAAAAAAAAAAAAAAAAAAAAAAAAAAAAAAAAAAAAAAAAAAATTTCATTCGCTTTTACAGCGAATAAAATTGTTCGTGCGACAATTGGAAATTTGTACACGTGGAATCGAGGAAGTGACCGTATCGAGAAACAATCATTCCCTAATTCGATATCAGTGCGTCGCAAGCGTAATATTATTTCTAATAATGTCAGGTTTAATAGGAATCGATATTTTTTGGACCTTCAAAACAAATTGCCCATACAATTTGAAGATATGGTTCTATTTCTATGACAATTATCCTCTCATCGTAACGATGATCATTGACTTTACTTTTACCTTTTGGATCAGGCAAGTCAATAGTTTTGTATCATTATAACAAAGAAGAAGAAAATTTGTCTAAACAATAACGAGTGATATACAAGTAGATACATAAAGATCAAATTTGGCCAATTGAATGCTGTCCTCCGAAGCATGCTTACGACAACTATCGATTCTCCGCAACATAAGAGGGTACTCCGAATGATTGATAACTGGGAAGATGATTCTTCGTTATACGCCATTTATCGAACGTACAAAACAAACGAGAACTTAGTGAAATTGAAAAAAGTCAAGTAAGTCATTGATCATTAACCCGTAACCTTTCGTTATTATCCTTCGATTTTTATGCAATTTTTTCTTATTTCCTTCGTTAAAGGCAAATCCATTTGGAATTGACAAAGTGTGCTGGAATTATAAACGAGGCTTATGGATTGCAAATTCTTATATCCATCTCTACGTCGGTGATACACATAACTACATTATTATATAATTTGTACGTTATAACAATTACGAACGAATACGACCACTGGATAAAGCAACTCTTTGCGCATGTCTATTGGATCTGTTTTTTTGTCATCAAGATTATTGCAGTAAACAACGTATGCGAGACAACGATAAGAGAAGTATGTTATACCTTTTAATAGTACGTATTCCTTTTTTCATTTTTTTTTTTTTTTATTTTTTTTTTATTTTTTTTTGGTTTAGCCATAAATTTGATATTAACGAAGTATACAATCTTTTTTAATATGGAGTGAATGAAAATAGATATACACGTATATTGATTTTCCTTATCTTTTTAAATATATGCCATGAACTCTGGAGATCTTCTGTACGAATTGTACGAACCGTCGACTGGCAAGAAATTTCGCGATGAAGTAAGAATCCATGAGTGCCAATTTTTAATATTGAAATATATATATATATATATATATTAAATTTATAATCGTTTCTTTCAGATCCGTGATTTTACGTTTCAATTAATACAAAACCGTTTGACATTTACCGCCTGCGGACTATTCTATTTAGATCATACATTTATGTACAACGTAAGTTGAAAATATATATCTTTGATTTCCTTTGTCATTAATTTTATTAAAATTTAATATCTCTATGGATATTTTAGACAATCGGATCGATTACTACGTATCTCGTTATTCTTATACAAGTTGGAGGTAAACCCAAAGTATTCCTCGACAATTCGAATTATAATTCGTCGTCGATGATATAAATATATATATATATATATATATATATATATATATATATATATATATCAATAAATTGAATAAATCAAAATGTTCCATTATTCGATATATCCATCGCACGTAATCGACGTTACTTTAAAACATTATGATGTTAAGTATTGCACGGCGCCTTTTTATTTTATCTGCGCCAATTAAAAAAAAAGAAAGAAATAATAAAGAAGAAAACGGGAACAATTAATACGCCTGCTTGTTGAATAATTTTTAATGAAATTTTATGTGGTATAATGGTATAATAACTGTAAGAGGATTTCATCGATCGAGTTTATAATTTTTCTAATCGAACAAAAGTAAGGCCATATATATCAAAATGTATTTTCAAAATAATTCTTCATCGCCTATAACAATAATCTAACGTTCAACGTAATTCTTTTAATATTAATTTCTTTGTCACTTGTTCGTTTTCTTTTTCTTTTTTTTTTTTGTCTTTTTTACATTAAAACTTTTCATTTAATTTATATTAAACAAATAAAAAAAGAAATAACGTAACAAGAAAAGATGTCGAACTCTCCTCAACGAGAATTACGATACCTTTACTTTCATCCTTTCGCCGTCTTATTGTTGCGAATTATTCAAGATAACTATACATTATGAAGTAGAAAGAGTTATCTACTTGATTAGTTCCACAGTCCCACATTTGTACGAGTCAGAGGCATTACCGTAATATCCTTTAAAGAGATCTCATCGTACTTCGTTCGCGTTTTACAATATAAGTGAACTAAAGCGAGTCTAAATTAATCTTATCTGCTATAAAAAAAAAAAAAAAAAAAAAAAAAAGAAAAAAAAACAAACGTGATTCAATATATTCGACGAACAGGAAAGACGAGGAAGTAGCCAATGAGAAATTTAATTGGGATAATAATGAAAAAAGAAAGAGATCGAAATATTCGTAAAATTAACAAAACGAAGTATGAACGATCAAAAAGCATAAATGACGTCTTACGGCCGATCTATAATCTAAGCATTATATTTGGATTGCGTGTTTTTGGATACCCTCGTAACCATACAAGAACGATACTTAGTTTTCTTTATTCGACGTTACTTTACTGTACGTATAACACCGCATGGTATTATAGTGACAGACGATTCTATACCACAAAGGTGTTTAATTTAAACGCAACTATAGCTCATCTTACATACATCATCAATGATATACTGATATTCATTATACCCGCTATAGGATTATATCAAAGCCAGGTTAGTTCAAGTATATATACGTATGATATATTAATATTAACGATCTTTCAATCAATATTTTAAACAATAATATTCGTCATACGAACAATACATATAGACATTGAAGTCATATGCGAAAAGGATAAATGAGATCGACAAGACGCTTCAAACTTTAGGCTCCTCGAAATCGTTCAACAATATTTATAAAAGAACGATAATCGAAATAACGATAGCTATTCTTTATTTGTTACTCTTTTCTACGATAATGAGTGTAAATTGGATTTTGAAAGATGAACAGATTCATAAATCGTTCGTACTGTATTGCTCAATGTTTATACATATATACAGTTTCATGGTCAAATTCACGCTGATCTTTGAATTCTTTACCGTTGTAAGGTTGGTAATGATATCGAAAATATTAATCGATTTCTATTGTAAATTGTAAATTTGTCATTATCGCAGGTGCCTCGAATCGGAATTTCAACGAGCAAACGAATTACTCGGCGACATTACATTTTTACCGACTTCTTCTATCGCATTGAAATTAATTGAACAGAAGGAAGCCGATGGTTCTTTTTCTATAGAACGATCACTCCCTGTCGATTCGAAGAAATTATTTACCACTCTGTCGCCATTACATCGAGCGCAGTCGCAAATGCAAATTGCAAGTCTCAGAATAAATAGATGCAAAAAATTGTTACGAACGATCAGGTTAGCCGTACGAACAAAGCACGTGTAGATTTTGGATTTTTCCTTCAAAAATTTGTTCCTCTTAGACAGATACATCTGGAATTACACAAAATGTCGAAAGGTTTTAGCGATACATACGGAATACAGATATCCTTAGAAATGGCAATATGCGTTTTACTTAACGCATATCTCATATATTGTTTGTATTCGAAGTACCAGGAAGAAACGCGGAACATTACCGAACTGATTTTTCATTCCATTATAACGTTGTTATTCCTTTTACAATATTCAACAAAGATTTTCGTCGTTAGTTACATCTGTGAAAAAACGACGAAAGAGGTACGCGATAATGGTGATTCGTTGTTCAATTTATATATAACGATTTCATGATTTTTCTAGGCTGAACACACCAACGAAATCATTCACACGTTTTATGGACAAGATACGAATTACGAGATAAAAAAGGAGGTTAATATTATCTTGAAATATTTCAGAGTATAAATGAATTGATATTCGATTTCCTTCACAGGTGGAAATATTTACTTTGCAAATGATGCAACGTCCTACCGCATATTCTGCATTCGGTTTATATAATCTTAATTGCAAACATGTTTGTTCGGTAGGTAACGTTATTTACTTCTCAATTACTTTACAAAAACAGATTAAGAAATCGGAACAAACATAATTAACTATATTTTGTTCTTTAGTGTATAGGTATCATAACGACATATATAATTGTCATGATACAAGTAAGCGATACAGTAAAAAGAGGATCATAAATTATTACCAATAATTCTTCGTTCTGTCCATTGTACAAACTATGATAGCGTTATTATAAATATGTACGTTTAAATACTAATACGAAATAAAATAACAATGGAGAGAATAATTGTTCTTATTCGTTGTACATTATAATAACAAGAAAAATTAACATCGATATAAGATCTCGCTTAAGAAATAAGTTTTCTTATTTATTTCAATTTGATAACGTGATAATCTTTACGAATATGTATGATTAGAAAATGTTTATTTAATTAGGCTTGCTTTGAAAATTATCGACGGTATTTGTTTTTCTAAATCAATTGTAATTACAGTTTGAAGTTACGGTACTATTACTACGACAATTATCCTCTCATCGTAATGCAAATTATCGACTGTTACCTTTGTCCTTTCGATCAGTCAAGTCAATCGTTTTATCTATTACACGAGGTGACAAAATTTATTAAACAATAACGATTGACCTCGAACAGATAATACAATGCTCGAATTTATCTCCTTCCTATTCATCCTTTCTGTATCAAAAAAAGATTTAAAAATTATACAATTATTCCAAATTGAATTATACCAAAATTTATACGATCATTCCAATGCCAATTTATATAACTAACGAATTAAAATTTTTTCTCTCTCGTCCGACGAATATATAGTATTTTATATTAAATATAAAGTATATTGTAATATTTTATATTACAATATACTTTACACATTATCGTATTACGGTTTTCATCGCCCCCCCACCCCCCCCTCCATCCACCCCTTATCATCTTTTCTGTATCGATAAAAAGGCGTATGGAAAAAAAAAGAAAAAGGAAATAAAAAGGAGAACAGGAAAGGATAACATCTATCCAATTAATTATTTCTTATTAATTTCTACGAGACAATACCTCTTTGATCGAACGATCGCGCGAAACAGAAGGGTAGTTTCCACCTCCCTTGAACGTGAACGTAGGTTAGAATAATATCCAATACGAAGGTCATAAGTTACGATGCAAGCAATGAATTGTGAGTGGCTTAGTGTCACATCGAAACTCGTCAAAGAATGTTCTCTGTTCATTTCCGTTTGACGAGCTTTAAATATAACAAATTTCTCGATTAGCGCGTTCGAAAATAATTATCGCATTCGAGGAAAGTGGTGAAGGAAGGGAGTGTGTGCCGATTAATTTCTCTACGAACATCTTAAAAAAAAAATATCCATGTCGGCAAAATTTCGACAAAGTATCAGACCATTGATAATAATGAATTCGATTTTTACAACTGGTCTGATCGAATATTTCGTTGATGATAAGATTAACGGGATCGGTATGGTTCAAGCTTGTTTCTCTATCATTTTTTACGTTTCAATGATGAATATCATTTCGTTTCCCTCGCAAACGTATAGAGATGAAAAATCATTCCTTATAAAACTAACGTATGATTTATACATCTGTAGCTATTACGTATATCACATTGTCATTATTATCGCTGGGATTCTCAGAAGAAAGGTAAAAAAATAAAAAAAAAATAAAAAGAGAGAGAGAGAGGTCATTCGTTCTTTGAATGTATTCAATTCGCAAAGATTTCTATCCTACTACAATCTCACGACGTTATCATTTACAGAAGATGAGACGTCTAACGTTACAAATAGAAACTTGTACTCGAACGATGAATCAATTGAATATACCGATGAATTTGTCAAAATTTTGTCGGCAACAGTATTATATCATTTTAATTATGTTCTTTATTTTAATGAGTATGATGTTAATCGATTATGAATGGCTAAAATTCAACGAGAATAATATCTGGTCATTTGTTGTAACATATTACCTCGAACGTTATCCATTTATCCTGTTATTAGTGACCGATGCTACTTTCGTATTCTGGATGAGGCAAGTGTAAATCCTTTCTATATATCTTAAAAAAAAAAAAAAAAAAAAAAAAAAAAAAAAAAAAAAAAACGAAACTCAATATTATATAAATCAAATTTGATCGAACCATAAACCCAAAATAGATATATACGGATAAAATTTAGTCAATTGAACGAACTACTACAAGGCATGCTAACGACCAATATCGATTCGCCGCAACATAAAAGAATCCTTCTAATGATTAATAATAATAATAATAATAATAATAATAATAATAATAATAATAATAAGGACGATTCTCCGCAATCTGATATTCATCGAACGTATAAATGGAATGATAACGTTCTTAAGATTAAAAAAGCCAAGTAATTATTATATAGTGCAATTTTATAAAGTGATCGCTATTTTTTTTTTTTTTCTTGATTAACTTCTTATATTTTTCATTCTTTTTTTTTTTTCACCTCGAAGGAAGATACATCTGGAACTAATCAAGTGTGCCATCAACTTAAACGATGCGTATGGTTTACATATTTTAATGTCTGTATCAATAGCTTTCATTATAATCACTGTTGTGGCTTACAATCTATACAATCACATAAATACTGGGATCTACCGTACGCAACTTTATCAATGTTTCGTTTTCTTATATTGGATTTTTTATTTTGGGATTAAGATCATCATAGTGAGTCATGTATCTGAAAGAACCATAATGGAGGTATGTTGTTCTTTAAGTATTCGTTATATTTTTCACAATATATCAATGTTACATTCGAACGAAATAATTATTGTTCTTATATTATTATTCTTTACATGCGACGAAAACCGGAGATATCATCTGTGAATTGTACGAACCATCGACCAGCAAGGAATTTCGTGATGAGGTAATAATAATCGACAAATGGGAATGTGAGTTATATATATATATATATATCATTATATATATTTTATGATCCTTTTAGATTCGTGAGTTCACTCTACAACTCATTCAAAATCCACTGTCCTTTACAACCTGCGGTTTTTTTTATCTCGATCATACACTGATACGTAATGTACGTTCAAAGTACAATTTTTTTTTTTTTTTTTACTATCGATTTGTAGATTTTCATTCAAATTATAGACAACTAATACGTGTATTATTTTTAGGTGATCGGTTCTGTCACAACTTATCTCGTTATTCTCATTCAAGTTGGAAGCGTACCACAACAAGCTTTCATCGAGAACATCAATTTTTCGACCGAATCACTGATCTGAAATCATTGTTACATATTTTCTTAACGATCTACGAATTACGTTCCGTTTCGTTGTTTTGTATTGTTACAAAAAAATATAATAAAAAATATATATATATATATATATATATATAAAATATATATAAAAAATATATATATATAAAAAATATATAAAAAAAAATAAAATAAAATAAAACAGGAAATGTAAATTTTCATTCATTTACAATAATTCTACATTGTAACGATTCTAAGATATAAAATTGAATATAACTGTTACCAAGGTTTGATATCTAATTTTCTGATCGGTTAGCGAGGGACGATCGATTCTCACGTATTCGCCCCTAACAATTTTCCACCAATTAAGAGGAAGATAGGGGAATACACAGGCTCATCTCAATTACAGTTCCCTTCTCGTACAGGGTAGGATAACTACAGATAGAGGCGTTAGTCCGTATAAAATTCAACTAGGTACCTATATAACTCGATAGGTAGTAATACAGTAATTATACAATGCTTAAATACGAACCCTTTTTAATAAGAAATAAGCCAAACAAAATATCATCATTGTTATCGTCATTAAAATCAAATTGTAAAGGGCCACGTCATTGAATTTAATTTTATTATTATAATTTATACGTCAGGTATAATTGTCAAGAATATTTTCATAGAGGTATCATATAATATTTAATTATGGCGTATATAATCGACATGATAATATCACGATAACAGTATCTTATTTTGAATTTCTCATCGATAGTTAAGCGTCGATAGGCGAATAATAAGCGGAACGTTATCGCGGTAAGTTACCCCACATTGGTGACGACGTAGTACGAAGAGGAATTGTTCGAACACGCGTTTCTGAAGAGGGGGGTTGCATTAATTGGGAATTAAGGGCGCGAACGTCTGAGTGACTGTCCGAGGCCACCTGCTACTATAGAAGTATCGTTGAGCCAAAGGGATTGATTTATCGCACCCATGGGTATACTGGAGAAGAGAATGTAGAGGGTTGTATCGTGCCTTTCTTATCTGACCCTCTCTATGGAGAATTATTTAATCGAAGCTCTCATATAGTCGGTTAAACTGAAAATAAATCATCGTTTTTTTTTCCTTTTTTTAAATAAACAAATATAAAAATGTTTCTCATCGTTGAATATATGTAATAATAATAATAATAATAATAATAATAATAATAATAATAATAATAATAATAATAATAATAATAATTGAAAAACATGATAAACTTAAATAGAAATATAAAGAAACTTTATTTTTTTATGTTTATTAAAAAAAAAAAATATTAAGAATTAAAAACTAATAATATATATATATATATATATATATATATATATATATATAATACTACTTAAATTATTTAATTATGATATTATAAAATATTAATATTCGTCTTAGATGATAATGTTTTTTGCGCTTAAAGAAATATGAAACGCAGAAATAATTTTCGATTTATCGCAGTTTCCTCTTAACAACTAAAAATGCACCCTTGATTTATTTGACGATAGAAATAGAAGCCTACATATACGGGGTTATGTTAGAAGCCTACATACTTAGGGTACGTAGGGATTTACTCGTGTAAACCATATGGGATGGATTAGTGTAACGGTGGCCCTCGAGAAAGGAAACGTAAACAGGCGTTGTAATCCTAATAATCTGCAAATATCGTTTATCATTCTGAAGCAGATTCACTGTAATACGAAAGTCAACCCTTAAAAAATATCGAAGTCACATTTTCTCTCATAAAACTTTATGGTTGCCCATACTAGAATTTTCTATATCGCAATTATCATTTTACACAGTATTCTACAGTATCGACGAGACAATAAGGGAAGATCGAAACACCGAAGACGTTTGTAAGTACTAAAAATAATCGCGAGATAAAAATGATTGTTACAAAAGTTAATGAATGTGTGTATACATAACACAGCTTAAGGCTCTTCATCGTCACATTTCGCTCAAAGCGCGTGTAACTTCAGGGACAAGACAGCGTAAACAACGATCGGTTTCCTGTAAATCAAAGTAAATAGCGTTAGTAGACTGTAAACTCAAACATTACAGTCTCTCGTATGTCAATCTCTTTTTAATAGTACGATCCGTCTTGCAGTAATACGTGTTAGATACGACTCCCCTTGATACGCATTCGTTTCACGAAGAATAATAATTATTTTTAATAATATTTACAATTAAGAGTAAGAAAAATAAAAAGAAAATAAATAATCGATCAACGATTCGAACATTAGGTGCAAAAATATTAAACTGACGATTTACCCATAATGCCACCTTCTCATTTGTTCGTAATAGCACAAATATACTATAGATATATATAAAAGACAAAAAGATAAAAAGATAATTAGATAAAAATATAACAAGAAGTAAAACGGATTACTTCGTTACCGACCGACGGCCAGGTAAGAATCTGTTTTGTAACCTGTCGGTAACGAAGAAAATCTTTGGTTATCGCCTGATGGTAAAGTAAGAAATTTGTTTTACCATCGGTCGGTAACAAAAAGCATTTTCACAATACATTTAAAATTAAATGATAATTGCAAAATAAAATAAATAAGTAAATAAATAAAAAAGACAGCACGAGAATTGATATACACACAAGCACTCTCTCTCTCTCTCTCTACCTCTATCTCTCTGTATTTACAATATTATTCTTATATATTTTCTATTTACATATTATAAATATATATAGGTATAAATAGAACGTTTCTATTATTTACAAATTCGTATATCGATTGTTCGTGATGATCGTCATTTCGTCATGCAGTACGCACATATTACATACGGTGTATACGTACCGGTACGACATCGAACGAGTTTCGACGATTATAAAAAAAAAAAAAAAAAAAAAAATCATGATCGAATACGACGTCCGATTTACTTGATCGATCGATTTGGTCGATGCGTAAGCGACGATAATACAATATTTACGATATAATAATCAAAGGTGTGGCGTTAAATGACGAAGACAAAGAAGAAGGGTCTATATATGAACGAAAAAAGGGTGGAAAAAAAAAGTTAAATAAAATTCTTCGAAATTATTTAGACAACGGTGGGTGGACTGGTCTTGATATTCGTTCGACGAACATTTTTTTCATTCACCGACCAACTACTGACACTTCGGTACTTACATTATTCCTGACTTTTCCATCCTTTTTTTTTTTTTTTTTAATATTCATCCATCCAGATAAATCATAGTTACCAAAAAATTCTACGATCGATCAGTCTTCGCGTTCTCTCTCTTTCTCTCTCTCTCTCTCTCTCTCCAACGCGAACGAAGCGCACGATCATCTCTCCTCGCACGTGGGGTAGGGGAGGGGTAGGGATAGGGGTAAGGGGGAATCAATGCGAGGCGTTGATATTATTTTTGTTTCGCCGAGTACTTTGACTTTTGGGAAATAGTAAACCTCGATTGCTCCCGTTCAATGATAATCCAAGTCGCGATCCTCATCGATCGATATTCGCCTAAGCTTTATGTATCTCGTTGAAACGTCGCTGCTACGTCCATCGTCGATCGATCCTTCCTTCCTACGACGACCCAATTCGCTTACCGTACGCGGCATATCTTTTCTAACGTTTTTTTTAAGACGTTTATCTCTGTACGACGTCCCATCGAAATTTTCCTCTTCCATGTCGGTAACCATCGACGTTAACAACGGCATTGCGTATTTGAATTCGTCGATATCGTCGTCCCTCGGTCGAAATATCGTCCGATCGTCCGGAACCGGACGTCCGTCCGGATAAACACGCGTCACCATTGGCCCGATCAAATATGGACCAACGTGAATGTAATCGTTCGTTGACACGCTTTCCTCGGTAATACTATTCGTCTCGCTATCGTCATTGTTTCCTGTAAAATATATATATATATAGTATACATATATAGTAAAATATATATACAAATTAGACGTAGAATGACTAATATTTTTCACGATTTTATATATATATGTATAATATAATTATTATATTATACATGTATACATTATATTATACATATATATATATATATATTATTTATATAATAATATATATATGTATAATATAATGATATATATAATAATATATATATATAATGTATATATGTATAATATAATGATATATATAATAATATATATATATAATAATGTATATATATATATATATATATATATATATATATATATATGCACAAACGCATCTTTTTTTTTCTTTTTTTATTATATACTTTGCAATCTTCCATTACGATCGTAATGTGCAACGATATAGGATGCGGTGACCGAAAGTTCTCGTAGTTGATATTTAAAATCGATTACTCTTTCTCGATACCTTTTAAAAACTAATTTTTGAATTTTTCCTTTTTATACGAATGATCGTGCTTGTGAACGTGCATGTAAAGAAAAGATATAAATTAAAATAGCGAGAACATGAAATCTTTCTTGTTCGCATTATCAATGAGATTGTTCGAATGCAAATTGAATGACACAATCGAAATAAAATAACGACGAGTTAATAACACGAAAGAGATTCATCGTTCTTTTTTAACTTCTTTTTTTTTTGTTTTTTTCTTCAGATAAAACTGTGAAACTACATAGTCTAGGAACTTTTGACCCGGCCTGTAATTTTTTATTTACTCGCGTTGATTTCGTATCTCAAAGAAAAAAAAAAAAAAAAATAAAGAACGAAAAATAAAACGAGAATGATCGTGAGAAACGAAACAATTGTCGCGTCAGAATATAATATTCGTTTGACAATATAAATTAACAGTAACTACTTCTCCTCCTTCTTCTCCCCTCCCCCCCAACCGCCTCCGCTCGCGGGTCTGTGGGTTTCTAGAAGGATATGGAGCACAGAGAAAATGTGAAAGCTACGGTTGTACGTTCGATGAAGAGAGCTCTCTTTTCTACTTTCGAGAAAAGTGACCCCGTTTAATTCTCAAACAGCATCCATCCAATAAATCTCTCTCGAATGTGGTTACGAATGTGTATTGAGAAGAAGAAGAAGAAGAAGAAGAAGAAGAAGAAGACAAAAAAGAAAAGAAAAAAAAAGTTCAACGACGGATACCGCTGCAAAATTTTTTTCTACCAATTTTTTTCTTTTCCTCTCTCTTTTCTCCTTTCATTATTTTTTCTTCTTTTCTTTTCACGTACCTATCGAAAGTCCATTCGTAGGGAAATAATTTCCTTTGGTATCATCCTGATGATTGGCCCTCAACGAGTGTCTATTCGTTCCTATTAATGTTCGCCAAACTGTGAACGAATAAATCTAAATCAGTACTATCTCAAGTTGTTAAATTCAAAATTGTATATATGTGTGTGCGCGCGCGCGCGTGTGGTGTGTGTATGTATATATATGTGCTTACTTATTTCTCTAGCACCACGTTGATATGGATCCAATTTATCAAGAAGATTGTCGTCCATATTGGCAAGATTTCGTATGCCGGTAATTAATAAATTCTTACTGCAATCGGGCCTCGATGAATCGGCACAAAATTTTGTCGCTTGCTGGCTAAACAATTTGTACAAACGGCCCATCTGTAATTGATATTAAAAAAAAAAAAGAATAATAATAATAATAATAATAATAATAATTATTATTATTATTATTATTATTATTATTATTATTATTATTATCTCGATTTTACAGAAAATAAAATAAAAATTTTTAATTTTGCATAAAGACAGAGAGAGAGAGAAAGAAAAAACGAAAAAGAATGTGATCATCGAACGCGTTTTTTTCTTATTTCTTTTTTTGTTTCTCTTTTAATTTTATACGACGCGTCTTATGCCACACACATTAGAGAATCGAATGTGTCCGTTCGATAATTCCGGAAATTGGGAGAAAGCAAGGATGAGCGCGACAATCGAATCGAATAGAAAATAATTAGCGCGGAAAGACAATGATAATGCAGGTATATATACCTTGTTGTTCTTTTTCCATTTACCTAACGTTAAATCTATCGAATATCATAGTATATACATGAAAATTTTAATATATACATGTACATATTTATTGTAATATATTACAGTTATATTTAATTATAGTGTGTGTGTGTGTATATATATATATATATCGTATATTGTTATTGTATATACATAATTACAATATGCTTACAATATATATATATATATATATATATATATATATATATATATATATATATATATGGTATTTATACGAAGGCTCAATAAAGAATTAGACCTTGAAATCTAAGGAAAATACAAGGACGGTCGACATTAAGATTTATGTTGGTTATACAAGGTTCTGTGTGTACGTATATGTACATACGCACGCATGTGTGTGTGTGTGTGTGTGTAGTAGAGAGACATTTAGTACTAGGTCGAGTGTACGAGCTTGAACTTCGTCTGGAAAACGTTAATCGCGTAGTACGTATCGCATACTTTTGTCGATATAATACAGAATATAAATAAAATAAATATAAATATATATATATATATATATATATATATATATAATACGAAATATTTCAATAATTATTTATAAAATATTACATTTATCGAGAACGAAACAAGAAAAAAAAAAAGTAATTCTCGATCACGTTCAGTTAAAGCGTAAGATAATATAAATAAATTCATTCGAATGTTTACAAAAATCTTTACTTCTTATCCAATGAAAAGTTATTCATTTTATTCAATTTAATACATCATAAAGAAATATATATATATATATATACTTGATGATCCAGATTAAACACGTTCATTTATTTCAAAAATTTATCTTACTTACTTTTTCCTCTCTCGAAAGAAATTCCCACATAGGAATAGCCGATCCAATGACTCGCGTCGTCACAAAAGAAATGAGAAAAATGGTGGTAAAGATCGTTAGACTCTTCATCTCGTTTTTTTTCTTTTCCTTTTTTTTTTTTAAATATATAATACAAAATATACGAACGTGCACGTATATATAAATATATACACGTCGCTCGAGGATTAATATATGTATATATCGTTCGAAATTTTCTTAAAACGTCATAAGTACCACAAAATTAATTATTCTACGTATATATATATGTATATACGCATTCATATACTATATATATATATATATATATATATGTGTGTATATATATATTTTTAAGGCACAACTGCACTTGTATCTTCGTTAGATATAATTCGTAATAAAATGAGAGTAAGAGACAGAGATAGAGATAGAGAAAAAGAGCTAATTTTTAATCGGCACGAATTATATATATATATATACATATAATATATATATACGTTCTCAGCAGCTAATAGACACAGAACTACGTTCGAATCGTTCAAAACATTTCATTTTATGTTCCACCACAAGTTGTTGTTTCGCGGTGCTCTCACTTCCTCCCACTACACAACAGTGGCGCTGTTCACGCTTTCTATCGATGGACGGTAGTTGGCGTTGCTATCGTCGTCGCTTCCTCATGGATATATATATATATATATATATTTACACACGATTCCGGATGATACAAAGTAATATATTACAGTGTCCCCTAAGTTTCTTCCGTATCGCGTATTCATTTCGCGTCAAAGAAGTAGGAAGAAACTTATGAGACACCCTATATTTACATATTTTCTTACATGTATATATATATATATAAATATGTATATATATATATATATATCTTACAATTTGTAAACACACGTGTTGTACGTTAAAAGAAAGTTGCTTTTTTATATTCACCTCGTTCATCGTATACAACGAACAATAATTAACGTATGCGATACTTAATTTCGCTTTCATTTGCACGCACGTACATTAAGTACCGTTTACTACGTATGTACACCTCGGTCGTTCGTAACTTCGATTTGAAGTTATATTTTCTTTTTTTCTTTATCGACGGTTTGTAAATCGTTACAAAAAAACGAGAGGAGAAAGAAAACGTAATCCTTTTGACGGATACATTTGCGGATACGCAATGGATTGAAATTAAAATTGATAACGACTTTAACCTGCAATATTTCGACGCGTATATGTTAATCAGTTGTGTGTTGTACGATGGAGGGGTGGGGTGGGGTGAGTGGAGTGGGGGCGTGGTAGAGGGCGGGAGAGAGGGAGGGGAAGCAGACGACTTCGACAAACATACCAGACGTCAAAAAATGTTCGGTTTCTCTTCTGGTACCTTGAAATACCGAAGGGGACGCTTCCGTGAGAGAGCATCATATTTTTATAATGCCTCAGGTCACTGTTCGCGCGATGACGTTACCATGGAACCCACATATGCGTATTAACACATGTATGTATGTGGGTGTCACGCAGTTCTAGGATCTCTTCCAATAATTTTTTTTGGACGGATTTTCTTATTTCAAGGATGACTCAATAACGCTAGAATAATAATAATGATGATAGTGATGATGATGATGATGATGAGAAAAATAAAAGAAAAACGATATTTTTTTGTTACATGGTTTCGAATGAAAGTAATTTATAAATGAATAACTATATTTATATATATATATATATATATATATATATATATGTATGTATGTATGTATGTATATGTACCTATTTATATCATTGATACTTTAATCGTTTATCAGATTTTATAATTGTTACAAACAATAAGAGAATATATTTTGAAAAAATGTATTATATTATTACCGATCGTATAGTTAACATCACATTTTATTTTCGTTCGATGACAGAGAAAAAAAATATATGAATAATTGTCAATCGTAAGAACGACATTTCGTATCGTTTTAACATTGTTAATTAGAGAGAAAAATAATAAATCAACGTTATTCGAGACCATCAATATGCGAACAAATTTTAATGTTGGTTCCATAGTTCCTTTAGGTATATCTGTCATCGGTTTCCAAATACATACATACCTAAAGGCTTAGTAAATCTTTAATGGTGTCATAAATAAAACACATGCTAATTTCACTACTGGCGCCAAACCGACCGCTATCAGACCTCTCTCTCTCTCTCTCTCTCTCTCTCTCTCTCTCTCTCTCTCTCTCTCTCTCTCTCTTCCTCTCCTCTCCTCCTCGTCCATACCTTTCGGGATATTTATCGAAATCTGCATGCTCGTTTTGGTCCGAATAGTAAATTGAATAATAATGAAGAGAGAAAGAGAGATATAGGGATAGAGACAGAAGGTGTAACGGATTTTATCGTGTTTTTTTTTCTTTTTATTTTTATTTTATTTTTTTTTTTTTATGATAGTAGGTAAAATCCCTAATAAAATGACTTTCTTTCATATATTTGATCTACAAATAGTCATTAGATAAAAATTACTTTTGATGGGACATTAATCTCTATAAAAAAAAAAAAAAAAAAAACCGTATAAATAAATTTGTAGATTGTATTAAAGATTAGAAATGTGCGTGCGTTACGACGATCGTTCCTTTTCTTGTTATTCTTTCTTTCTTTTTTCTGTTTTTTTTTTTCTTTTCTTCTTTTGAAAGTAGAAGAAACTTCGATGACATCAATCTCGAAAGAATGCGCGACGAATACATTAAAAACGATTTAGATGTAATTTAATGATCTCGAAATTCCTATATAAATGTGTTTTCATTTTGAGATATTTCGTTGTTGACGTCAATGGAAAAAACATTTTTGACTATCGATATCACATTAATTGATTGACATTACTAAGATCGTACGAAACGCGATTCTGTCGAGATATCGTTAAAATTAAATTTAAGATAAAATCAGTATTTCTGTTTATAAAAGTAATTCCTCTTTTTATGCATCTATATATATATATAAAATTATTTATAGTTCACGTTCAGCTCGTAACAATGATCATATGTACTCTTCTCTTTCTGTATGTACATTAGAACAGAGACCCCCACAAATTCACATTATTCTCGTGTAACATAAAATATATACACATAATTAGATAAATTGCAGATATACAAAAATATATTTGTTATTGTCCGGTGCAATAAGCGAATATAACATTTTAGATTTAATTTTAACATACAAAATATCTATCTGGCGTATAAGCAACGTTTAAAAATTACTTATGCGTGTATCATTAGTAACATATTAAAGTTAAAAAGATTCGGTAATTTTGTTTTGGCTTTACGGTTATGGAAGACTTTGATAGAATTTTATCTAATTATATTTCATATTACAGTATTATTATTATTATTGTTGTTATTATTATTATTAATATTATTATTATTAGAATTAATATTTCTTTCAAGTAGAATTATATATTTAACCAAACAGTTCCTTTTCATCTTTCTTTTTTGCCATTAACATCGACCATACGCATGATGAGATTGATGAGCTAAAATATTTATATATTCGTTATTTTGTGTTTTTTTTAACAAAATTAATACTTATATTAATAATAAATGATTAAAGAAAAAAAAACCACAGACGTTTGTACTGCCAAAAAGTTACCTTTATAAAATTCAGTAAGAAAGTTAACTTCTGGTAGAAGGACGTGAACCCTTTGTAGAATAGTAGCTTTAGAAGCCAAGGCAGCATTTACATTCCAAATCTGAAAGAATAGCAAAGATTTACGATAAGAAGTAAATATGTATCCGGACGTGTTAATGTATAATCGTGAAAGAAAATAATAATACTTGTATCAGATCTTCCCTATCCCTGATAGAGACAGTTACGCCACAGACTTCATCGCCTTCGGCCATGCATTCTGCAAATTGCTCTCCGATCGCGGCTAGTACTACTTCCTGCCAAATTTTTGCCTAGAAAATATTGAAAGGTTAATGGTAAAATAAAAGTGTTGAATAAACCATGAAGAGTTCCATCTCTCTTACAGTGTCAAGCTTATGACATTTTAATCTCCATGTTCCGCCTTTTTGATTGATAGGTTCTTCCCATATAGGATATCTACCATCTCTCATCAGATGATAACTATATCTAACCTGTGAATACGACATTACCCAATGCTTTTTTAACAAAATAAAACCAAAAATATTATTTCTTATAAAATTTGTAATGACTTTTACAAAAAAGAAAAAAAAGAAAAAATAAAAATGACCTTTCGTATTACATTATTTTGGCCTATAATAACGATCTAAGTCAATTTCTTTACGTGTTCAAAAAAAAAAAAACAATACCTGTATTTCGGCGGCATTTGGTATGTTATTGAAGACTGCCCAAAAGCTTTGTACAGTATTCACAGTATAAATCTTCTTTAAATTGGCTTTATATTCTTCGGCAGTTGTACCAGAAATAGCTCTGTTAATTTCATCAATTTTTTTTTTTTTAAACTTCTTTCGCACCTTTTTTTTCATGTTATTGCGATATCAATCAATGTTTCGAGCCAAATATTGTTCAATAACATGGTCTTTTAAATTATGTAAATAATAAAAAAGACGTATTAAATAGATGTAAAGAAATAAGTTGAAATATTTAAAGGATATATTAATTGATCGCATTGGGACGTAAACGTTTTTTTAAATTGGCTAAACGTGTATCACTTCGTTTTTTTTCTTTTTGTTTTTTTTTTTAAACTATCTATCGCAAGTTTGAAATAATGAATGATATATCGTGAAATTGTGAAAAACTCAATCGTGTTGCAAATATATGTCATCGCTAAGAATATACAAGATCATTAAACCATTGGACGAGTATATCTTGATTTCGTATAAAATATATCGTTAATAACGATGATATTTTATAATTGACAGCACACTTCATCCAGAATCGTGGATGATAATTGTGCAATGCTGTGATTTGACGTTTCTTTTTTATTATTATTATTACTGTTATTATTAATCGACAGATAAAAGAACGAATAAACGGTATGTTGTTCACCGAAGAGAAATATTTAGAGACGAACAAAGATAATCGTACGCATAAATGCTACTACACGCATAGAGAGAAAGAAAGAGAGAGAGAGAGAGAGAGAGAGAGAGAGAAATATGCGTTACATGCATATACGCGTATATATTTTAAAGAACGGAAGTTAATTATTGTCCTCTCACTTGTCCAACCAAAATGTCCAGGAAGATTGCAATGGTAGTCCGGTGTTGTCATGTTCTTCTATAGCTTCAACGGTTTTGCTAGAGAATACCGGCGATTTCGACAGGTCCGACTCGGAATCGTCATCTTTCGACTCGCATTGTACCGCAGCCATCTTCGAAACACGATGTGCACTTGATTTTATTTCAGAAATCATATGACGATTCTCGCCGCTTCTGCAATAAAAAGAGAGAGAGAGAGAGAAAGAGAGAGAGAAAATGAAAGTGAGAGAGAGAGAGAGAGAGAGAGAGAGAGAGAGAGAGGTTGTATAACCGTACGAAAAAAAAAAGAAAAAGAAAATATTTACGATCAATTTATGAAAGACGTTAGATCGATCGACTCCATCGATGTAATAAATGCGATAAACCATATAACTCTTTATAATTACTGTGAATAGAGTCCTAAAGCTTCGAGCGACCTCTTCTTTCTAATTATCTTTCTAATCTTTCCTTTTTCTTTTTCTTTTCAAATAATATACATTACAACAAACGTTTGCGTGTACGTGTGTGTGTGTGTGTATTATATATATATATTTTATTTTATCTCTCACATTCAATTATTATTCTCTTCGAAGTAATATTGATTTTCAATCGATTTATGTATGATTAGTATGATAGTACCTAATCGTAATTGTAATTACCTTTATCTTAAACGCTTGCTCTTTTATACACTCCTTATGTGAAACATAATTTTTAATAGAAAATACTACATTCGTATTACGAAAAAAAAACTCGGAGCAGTGTTACGATATTGTAAAGTCAATTTTCTGATCGTTTATATAAATATTTATGAATGCGCAGTTGTTATTGCGCGCGAGCATTGTCGTCAACGAAATAAAAGGTTTTCCTATATACGTACGTACCGTATGACGACGACAACGCGTCCGTACACAGTAATGATGAAAAAATGTGGCGGTGGGAGAGGATTTATGTAGGTACAGAGATGGCCTTTTATTTGCACGATTATCAAGTTTGAATACATATCCAATGAACGTAATAAAGTTTGCGTTTTCTTGCACGTGCGTATACATACATATATATATATATATATATGCAACACTTTATCTATATATCATATATTTTTGACATATGAAGTCGAATAGGTTAGAACAAAAATTGAATAATTTATCCTTTTTAGTAGACTCTCGTAAGAAAATAAAGTGGAATATTTAAATAGAAAATCTATATCCATATATATATATACACACACACATATATAAGGGTTATTTTCGACGAATGAACATGTGGGTATTTGGTTATGGATCTCTTATATGGAAAGTTGATTTTCCTTATGAAAAAAGAATCATTGGTTATATTAAGGGTTATGTGAGACGATTTTATCAAAAAAGTACAGATCACAGAGGGACACCCGATAAGGTGCGTTCAATAATGCAAAATATATAGTTGCTTATTTGAAAAAATTCTTATATCCTTCTATTTCTCTTAAACCGTACTTAAAATTTTGAGCTCTTTTTATGCCTAAACTTTTAGCCCGGTCGTGTTGTTACATTGCTTCCATCTGAGAATCCAAACGACGAGGTATGGGGTCTTGCTTATAAAATATCAGGTGAAAATGTAAATGACGTCGTTGCCCATTTAGACTTCAGAGAAAAGGGTGGCTACGAAAGGAATATCGTCCTATTTTATCCATATGCTAGCCTTAACGACATTGATAAGAAACCTTCTTGTACTTCCTTAGATAGCATTGTAAATATAAATAATACGATGGTGGTACCGGTTACAGAGAAAGAACCATTTTATCTAACAATTTACATAGGAAGCAAAGATAATCCTAATTATGCCGGCGTCGAAGATATCGAGACAATAGCAAAAAATATATTTACGGCGCATGGTCCTAGCGGATCTAACAGAGAGTATCTTTATAAATTGGCGTCCGTAGTACGTACGTTAATTCCTAACGCAAACGACGAATATTTGTTTTTGTTAGAGAAGGCCGTGAGAAATTTAGAGAAAGATTCGGAAAAAGAAATGATCGAATGAAATCAATATATATACAAATATATATAGAACATTTATTTACAATACATATAATTTATTGAATTCTATGATAAAGAGTATACGATAAAGCGATTTGAAATAATAATGTCAAGAATGAAATATTTTTTAATTTTCGAAAGAAAAAAAAAAATTTTCTTGTATATTATTACACATAATGAGTATTGATAGTATTAAACTATATCGATTATATGACACATATACTATGTTTCAAAACATTATTTCGACCTATTTGTAAATACATTTTATTCTGTGTTTTAAGTTTTGTCCTTCCAATTCGTATTCCCGCGTTATGAGTCACGTGCATGATGTAATGTATATATATATATGTGTGTGTTGTGTGTGTGTGTGTGTGTTTACTAAACGACGAGATATTGTTCTAAGCTAATCGACTTCGTGTATCTATCTACAACCTTAAACTCTTTCATATTACTACATCTCTATTTAATATGGAGTATCTAGTTGTACGTATTAAGAAGTAGACGTGTGCCGTCGCCTTATCTGACCTTGTTTTTGAGAGTTACAGTTTCTTTTGTATTTTAATGGCTGCTACTTATCTACCTTCATAGAAATTCCTCGAAGTGACCACCTTCGGCTTCGATATAAGCGTGACACCGTTGAAACTGTTTCGACGCTATTAAATTGGAGTTTTGTAAATCATCGATTTTGAAAGTCTCAAAAAAAATAAATAAATAAATAAAAATCATGTGTATACAGATCTGGACAAACACAATAGGACGCGACGAACGAACGAACGAACGAACGAACTGTAACTCTAAAATAAAATTACATTGGGCATACGCTTATGTGTGAACTTTTTTTTTTATATATTTATTTTAGCATAAAATCTATACAACGCTTCCCACATGCAATCGAACATCCTATCAAAGATCGAATTTTCAACGAACAATTTATTACAAGATCGTTTCAAAAGACAGAACGAATTCATATTCGTCGATATACAATATGAATCATGTAACACAAGAAATCCAACGAAATACTTTGAACGTAAATGGGACTTCATGGACATAACCTACTTTGTTGTTTTCGTCGTTTTCAAAAGAGCTGACGAAATATGTCGCTGACGTAACGTCTTATAAAACTTCTCGGTATCATACTACGTATTCTTACGCTTAAGCACCGTTCAAACGATATATATATATATATATGTTCTAATGTATAACGTGTATGTAATATACATATTCTTTTCTTTTTTTTTTCTTTTTCGAACGAATATATAAATTTTCTATTCTTCTAATCATCGTCGTTTCTTGCAACATTTTGTGACGCAATTTTTTCATTTTTGTATAATAAGCAATTGAAGAGAGAGAGAGAGAGAGAGAGAGAGAGAGAGAGAGAGAGAGAGAGAGAGAGAGAGAGAGAGAGAGAGAGAGAGAGAGAGAGAGAGAAGAGTAATGAAAAGTAATTTTTATAAATTTCTAGAGAAATTTACAATTTTATTCTTATCCATTTAGGAAATGGTATGAGGAGCGGGGGGGGGGGTAGATCAAGACAGAATTCGTGATGGTGGTCGAGAGAGAAGGGGGAATATGGTTAAGGAGGGAGTGTGTGTCTGTGTACGTGTGCGAGCGAGCGAGAGAGAGAGAGAGAGAGAGAGAGAGAGAGAGAGAGAGAGAGAGAGAGACGAAAGAAACAGAGAAGTCGATGGTCCCTTGTGCTTAGTTCCATTAATAATACGAGTTGTATAAAGTTAACTAGAATCTTCTCTCTTATCTATGAGTACGGTGTGATCGATGGTGACGAATTTCGTATATATAATAAACGGCTTAGTTGAAATTACTTCGTAAATTTCGTTAGTACGACGAAAAAACGCGTGCGAAAAAAAAAAAAAATATATATATATATATGTGTGTATATATATATATTTGAGAAAGTAAAAGAAGTAAAAAAGAAAAAAGAAAGAAAAAAAGATAGATCGCGCTTTGTCGGTTCTATCGATTCGCGCGCGAAAGAAAATTCGATGAAAAGAATTTCGTGCTAATGCTTCGAATGATTTTCTGTAATATATTTTTTTTTATACGTATATAGTGTGTATGTGTGTGTATATATATATATACATGTTTAAATATATATGTATATATATATAATTTATAATTGAATCGAAGGAAGAAATAATCGAAATTTGTCAAACGTTATCGACCGTTGGCAATGAAGTGCGAAATGAAATTTCTATGGGAATTGAAGTTCGTTAAAAAACTCTATAGCGTGTATACAATCTTGAGAGAGAGCAAGACTTGAGAACGTGGTATATTAAAAAAAACGTTTTCAACGAAGTATCGAGTTTTTTCGTCCCATCGAATATATATATATATATATATATATATATATATATATTTCCCCTCCCCTACAATACATTTCTTGTCTACACAACTATAAAAAATATTTTCGAGAGAAAGCCCACACCGTAAGCGCATACGGTTTGTACATATTATTATTATTTCTTTTTTGTTTTTAATTTTGATTTGGTAAATATCCAATCTCTGAAAGAAAATGAAAAAAAAAGATAATTAGTAAATATTTCGATCGAATCGTTCGATCGTCTCGCCAATTTTTTTTTCTTTCTTTTATATTTTATATATATATATATATATATATATATATATATATACTCGTTTGTGTGTGGTGTGTGCGTGCGTGCGTTAATGTATATATGATATTCGACAGAGAGAGGATTTGAAAGATTCGATTACGAAAGTTAGATCCCAAGTTTGAGTATTTGCGTGTATGTGTTCCTAACGTCATTGACATACACGAACTTACATACATACATACAAATACACAACAAACAACACACACACACACACACACACACTGTGTTCTGACAGTTCGTTTGTCGTTGGTCATTGACGCTTTGAACTATATAGAGTTCTGCTTTTGTCTTCTTCCTAAAGAAGATTATTCGAACGAATCTCTTCGTTTAGTTTCTTTTTTAGAGTAAGTGAATTTCTTTGTTTTGTTTTGTTTCATTCTTTTTTTTTTTAATTATTCTATTATTGTTATTATTATCGCTATTGTTGTTGTTGTTATTATTATCATCATCATCATTATTATTATTACGCTACTACACTACTACTTCTATATCGTTCATTTAAATACGAATGAAAGGGTGAAAAAAAAAAGTTGAATCGATCGTTCGAGAACGATTTGAAATATTTCGTAATGCTTGGTTATGTGTGTGTGTGTGCGCGAACGTAAAGGCGCAAGAGACAACGCATTCTTTTATTTATTTATCTTTTCTTTGTTCTCAGAATTTTTGTCGAAATACTTAATAAAAGCCGTTGTAATTTTCTCTTCTTTTTTCTTATCACTCGTAATTGCCATATTAATCCTTTTTATCTATATTTTCTATAACTTACATATACATGAGAATCTAACTTGCGTCATTATCTATATGTGTGTACACATGTATATATATATATATATATAGAAATTCGATCGAAAACAATTGCTTAACTTTTGTATCGAATGATTCATTTGAATATATATATATATATATATATATATGTGTATATATGTATGTATGTATATATATTTTTTTCTTAAATTGAAAATTAGATATCTTTAATTTGACTTAAAAACAATTTTTGTCGTTGGTAAAATCATTTATTACGTTCTCATGTTATGAGAGAAAAAATAAGTAAAAACTAAAAGGACGCGTGATTTGATATTACTTCAATATCATTCATGTGATTTTTTTATTTTCTTTTTTTTTTATTTCGATTGGATTAATTTTATAATCTCATGGTTTATGAGATTCGCCATGGTTGTTCGCAGATGATATTGCGTCAGAAAGTAAAGCGTTGTGTTCGGGAGATACATACACGAAACACACGAATCGAAACACGCAACAGCGAAAAAAAAAACCCACCAGGGATTATAGTAAAAACGTATTATTTTCAAGTGCCTTGAATAATTAAACCAACGCAAATGATTCTTCGCGCGTCGATATTTTTATTGGATCTTGTGAAATTTTGTGGATATCCTTAATGGTGCCCGCGATATAATAATAACGATTATGGTAAACAACATTACGTATATGTATATATGTGGCTGGTAGTAAAAATTGGTGAAAAATGTCGGGAAAGAAATTGCGTGTCAATTTCTTCTCGCATATCTCGGTACGTAATGCGCAGTAGCGTCCGTGATATATCTACAAGGGAATAATATGTTATTTTCTAAAAGTCTTATGTAGCCCGTGTGATAAGACCCGTGCGTGCTTTGAGAAAATTTGAAACTTATAAACATGCAATGTCACTTGGCTCACATTTGTTTTCCCTACGTGATACCTTTCGTTTTATTCTAAAGTTTTGATGGACGTCTATTTACGCCTGTGATTATATGTTGTTTATGGGCTATATCACTCTCTCTCTTTCTCACACAATTGAATGTTGTCGTGATAACCTTGATATCATGACCACTTGCAGAGTTTCTTATTCTGTAGAATAAATGTAATAATACAATGAAATATCTCTAGACAATTCGTCGAAGATCGAATCTTATTATGTGTATTGTCGTCTAAACGAAAGATATCATTGAATAATATATATATATATATATATATATATATAAATTGAATTTTTATATAGATATTCGTACGATAAAATTATAAAAGATTTTTTACATCGTTTTAATTTCTTTTCTTTTTTCTTTTTTTCAGATACAAGGCTAGCCAGTTGTGTCATTCTTATTGTGTGACTAGAATTTTTGGTCATTCAATCGATAGTCTTCTGGACTATATTGCAATTTTACCGTTTCCATAGCGAGCGGTTTATCACGCAACATAAGAATGGACACATCATCGGGCTTTCCTGTACCAGATGCGATCCACCCGCTACTTGAACAATTACAAGAAGCTTTGGTACTTGAGGTTAAATATCAACCAAATCTTCAATTGCTCACCACGACCCAAGTAAGTTATTAACACTGTATTTCTTGCTGTAAGATATTATATGCTTGTGTAATATATTAAATACTAACATTGCTGTCTATTACAGAATGATGAAATTACAATCGGAGCGCGGGATGGATCGGCTCATGTATTAAGATGTTTGAAAGTATGGTATGATTTACCATCAGATGTATTTTTTGTTGCTATTAATTTGATGGATCGTTTCTTAACCAAAATGAAAGCCAGACCAAAACATATGGCTTGCATCAGTGTATCGGCTTTTCATATCGCTGCAGTTCAAATGGCTCAATCTTTGGATGCCGATCATTTAGTATCCATTTCTCAATGCAAGTGTACCGGAGGGGATCTTAAGCGTATGTCAGGAGTAATACGTAATAAATTGGAATGGGCACCGGCTGTACAACCGATTACATCATTAACATTTCTACAATTGTTTAATACAATGTTTCATACTGTCGCAACACATTTAGGTATTGGTGATATATATGCCAATGTAGTAATGGTAAGTATTGCTAATGTAATTGTTAATGAATTAAATATTTTTTGAAATATAAGAGATATATATATATATATGTGTGTATGTATATGTTTAAGGAATCTGAACTTTTTCTAAGATTAGAAATGATCGCTTGTGATGGAAATTGTGCAAGTTTAAGATCATCCGAAGTAGCTTTGATCTTACTCTGTACATATTTGGACGCAGCCGTTAAACGATTAGATGCTAATAAAGATGTTACTATCTCTGTAACATCATTGGCTGGTCCTTCTACTATCAATTCACCTGTAACACCGGCTCATCAAATGTTAAGACTGGTTGAATTTGCTGCAGAAGTACAAAAAATTTGCAAGGTATGTCGGATGTATATAGCATAGTGACAACGATTGTAAGTTGGTCGTATGAAAGATATTAAATATTAATATACCGTATATAACAAAAGATTTCAGGCGAGAGCTTTGTTTCCACTCATGAAGCTGTAAGTGCCGTTTTAAATAAATACAATGCCCAAGAACAAACGCCTCATAGACAAAGACTCATATGGAGATTATCTTCGCGTACAGCCCGCCTTTTGCGTCCGACTGATAAATTTACTTCCGTTTTACCTGTTATTGCTGAACACACTCCAGTTCCATCACCGAGTAGGATCAGGTACATTTTGACATTTTATTAAATCAAATAAAAGATTTTTAAAAGTTAAATATATCTTTATATATATATATATATATATATATATATATATATATATATATATGTATAAAAGATAAATATTATAATAATTTTTATATGTTTATATATTGAACATTAAGATCTTTGTTATCGTATTACAGAAAAAACCGTAAGTTCTCCCGTCGTCGTGGAAACAAGAGGCGTTAAAGTATGTCTCGCTCATACTCGATAATGAGCAAGAAAGATCTGTGTCGTATTTGGAGGAATTTCAATTTAAAATAGCATTTTTCAACGCAATATTTAATAATAGACATGGTATTGACCTTGCATGTTATTTGGAAATGGAAAATCAATTCAATGTAAGTCATTATCTTAACGTGTTATGTTAGAGACGCGCACACGTGTAATTGATCTTCTCCTTCTTCTTTTTTTGTTTTTTTTCCCCTATTTGTTTTGAAATTTTTCTAAATTCTATTTTCTAAACTACAAAACTTATGAATTAGAAAAAATATTATAATATTATTTTGAAGCAACTATATGTTATAAAAGTTATAAAATATTAAAAAAGAAATTAATATAATGAGAAAAAAAGAAAAACAGAAATCGATTTACCTTTTTCTAAAAATGGAAATTGATGTGATATAATATAATGTCGATTATATTTTATAATTTATTCAAAGGATAATTGTTGAGAAAAATTCATTTTAACTTTATATTTGTGGTATATTCTAGTAGAAAGAAAAAGAGAGAGAGAGAAAAAAAAAAGAGAGAGAGAGAGAGAGAGAGAGAGAGAGAGAGAGAGAGAGAAAGAAAGAGAGAGAGAGAGAGAAATTATGTAAAAGCGAATAAGAAAAAATTTTGCACTTATACAAAATATAATATTACACAAAAGAATGGTCTTTATAAAATAAAGATACAATAAGGTATAATGAGGTATTTGATAGGTTTAATAATGATATTAGATTATATCTTTTACCATGATCCTGTAATTGCAAAAAAAAAAAAAAAAAAAAAACAAAAAAAAAATTACAAAAGAAAAAAAATATAAAAAACAAAAAAATGAAATAAAAATTGTAAGAATACAAAACATTTGATCGTGTTCTAGCAAAATAGAAAATTTTCTTTAGTATTTAACAAAGAAAAATTAAGTAAATATTGAGAATTGTCTTTGTACATAAAAAAAAAAAGATGATCTTGCTTGGAAGTCTTTACAGTACGACGAGTGTGTTTGGAATTGGACGATATATATATATATATATATATATATATATATATACAGATGCGTTTGTGTAATATGATTTTGCAATTGATCTAATAATGAAATCTCTAGTATTGAGAGCATTTAATTTTTAGTAATTATACTTCATATATTTCAATAACTAATTCATATCAAATAAATTCAAATTTTTCATATAGAAAAATTGAATGTACATCAAAGTTTTTTTTTCTTTTTTTATAACTAAATGTTGTATTATGATATAATATGTAATATTATATTGTGAATTAATAATTTTATGTCTTGATAATTTAAAGATATATATAAAAAATAAAAATATTTATGAATGGTTTAATTTATTAAATGGATACGCACCGTAATATATTTAAGAAGAAACATTAAATTAAATTTTCAATTCTTCATCTCTTAATTTGTCATTAAAAAACAACAATTAAAATTGTTAAATAATTATAAAAAAATCTTAATTAAGAAAGAATATTATAACTTAAAGTTAATCATTCATGTGTTATTTTATAATATTTATCAATAGATTTGAAATTGCACAAATATTATAATTTGTAAATCTATTGTTTATTTATAACCAGGACCATTTAATTTTTAATATATTCGTTTTTGATAAAAAAAATTTGTACTGATATTTATTATTTGCTCTCTTTATCTTGTGTAAGTATACAAGAAAATAATTATATACTGTCAATTGAAAGCGCAAGTTTTGATACTCAATTATCACTTTTTATGAATGATGTTTGTTTGTCATAAGAATACATTTTCTGTTATTAATGAAGCACAGTTCTTTTTTAAATAATGCATGCAATTAGTTCCTTATCATCATCGTATTTATTTTATTGAACAACTTTAATGTACAAGTTTCTCATGCATGTTTAAATTACACTTATATGGAAAGAATCATGACATATTATACGTATTAATTTTTAAGAAGATTAGAAATGTGTATTTTTTTAAATAAAATTTCTTCCATCACTTGCACAATAGCATTTCAAAAATTTCATATCACATAGCTCTTATAATGTATTTAGATTATTTACAATAACATTAATTTTATTGTAGTCAAAGATTTCATACAATAGAAAGTTTTTAGCTATTACTTAAGAGTCATGTAAATTACATATATATATAATCGTAATATATTTTTGCTATTGAAAATATAATAATACTTTTTAGCGACATTTGCTTTGTACAATAAACAGCATGAATACTTTGTGATATTGTTAGGGATACCAAAAAAAAATGTTCATATATAAGAAAAATTTGTGAGAAATAATTTAATACAATATATGTATATAATAAGAAATATGTGAATACACATATCGTATAAAGATAATTATTTTAATTTTGTATATAAACAGAACAAAATTATATAGCATGAATATTACTTTATATTTCTACTAATTATGAGGATAATCATGATATATTACAATTGCAAAATAACTTGTATCTCTCGAGAACTAATAACATTAAAATTCAACATAAAATTATTTAAGCGATTATTGTTTTTCTAATAACGTTAACTCATATTTATTCATGTAATTAATAAATTAATATACACAACAGAACTAAGCTAGTTCAACTGAATAAATATCTATTCAAAGAAATGAAAGATGTATAAAAATGTTATCCAAGTTTATATACAAGTAACATTTTATTATCAGGAACGTTCGAATATTACAAAGAATACTTTAGAAATATCATTAATTAGATTCGTGGATGTTTCAACAAGTACAACGCTCCGTAAAATTCAATTTCAATTTTTTTTTTGCACATCTTGGATCATAAAATATACGCGTGTCTGAGGAAAAGTAAAAAAAAAAAAAGGCTATAGAGTAACGAAGAAGGAAACGTTAGTACTCGTTAAAACGTCATATACAACAAAAATAATTAAAATGATTCCTTTCTCTGAATTTAATAGTTAAAAATTATTGAATTCTTTTTTAGCTTAATAATGTTTCAAGAAACATTGGCGAAAGGCTGGTAAAGGAGAAAATAATACATTGTTGATTCGAATGATTAAACTTTTGAATTCTAAATAATTGAATAAACGAACGGGACAAAGTCTGATGAGATTTTTTTTCTTCGGAACCCGAAGAGCTGACTCTAATGTTTATATTGTTTACAAATAATTATTTTCTCATAGATGGCACTCGGAACGGTGTGCATGAATTTTCATATCTCTGTTTGTGTGTGACTGGTTTGAGTTGCGTGAAATTTTGTTGGTTTGAATCCATTTTAAAAATCGTGATACCATTGTAATTACTTTGAATAAGATTAATTATCTTTACCGATGTTACGATCGTGTTCTTTTCGTAAGCATATAGTGAAGAATTCATTCGCTAATTCAGTGCTGCTATTGGTCAATGAAAGATATCCGTTTCGTTATTGGATGCAAACAAAAGAAGAAATCTTAATTCAGTTGTGAAAAAGATACGAGATTTGTTTTCAAATATTTGAAACACTTTATCGAGACAGATCCTATGACATCTCATAATCATTAACACCATAATCAAAATAAGATATTATATTTATTGTTTTTCGCGTGAATTTATCCCCCCTTTAAACCAGATTAATATTAAAACATGTGTAAATAAGGTTAACTCCTCGAAGATTACTTATATTTTGTGATGTCTATTTTAATCCCGCAACTGCTCTGCAATAACACATGAACATATTTCAACAATATCATATTATAACATAGAATATTTGTAAACCCTATTAAAATGTTTAGAAATTGGTTATATCAATTTCTCTGATGCTTAGTGAATACAATGAAAAGTAAAATGCCACAATTTCGGAGGAAAAAATCGGGGAAATCCTTTCCAGTGAAAGTCTCTACCTTGGACGCAGAATTGGAATTTAATTTAGAAGTCAGTGGCGTATCATTAATGTTTTTTCTTTCTCTTTTATTTTTTATTATTTTTTTTTTTTTATATTTTTACATTTTTATATTTATAATTTTTCCCTTACGATATACTTCCTTTGCTAATACGTAAACTTATGTTTACAGTGGAGATCTACGGGAAGAGATTTGTTTGACCTGGTGTGTCGAACAATTGGACTCAGAGAAACATGGTATTTTGGCCTTCAGTACGAAGATTCTAAAGGATTTATATCTTGGTTGAAATTAGATAAAAAAGGTAAATTTCATGAAGATTAAGTATCTGTTATTGATATATTGTAGTATTCGTTTGGATAAATCTTGTTTTTGTCATAGTTCAAGATCAAGGCATTTCGCAACAGCCCACGACTCCTTTTATGTTTTTGGCTAAATTTTATCCCGAGGATGTGTCAGAAGAATTGGTACAAGAAGTTACTCAACATTTATTTTTCCTTCAAGTGAAACAAGCTATTCTATCGATGGACATTTATTGTCCTCCAGAAGCTTCCGTTTTACTTGCGTCTTATGCGGTACAGGCAAAGGTATTTCGAAAGATATTATGTTCTCTCTCTTTTCTTTTTTTCTTTTTTAACGTACGGGATAAAATTGTTTTATTTTTGCATGCACAATTCAATTTATCTTTCTTACAATATATAGTTTAAGAAAGATAACGACACATGATTTTTGGCAGATAAGTTTAATGTATATATGTATTTATATATATATATAAATACAAGCATATGTAGATTGGTTTTGATTGTAATTATTACTGCACGGTTGTTAGTATGGGGACTATGATGAAGTTTCATACCGCCCAGGAATGCTGGCCAGTGAGGATCTACTTCCACAAAGAGTCATAGATCAATATCAAATGACTGCTGAAATGTGGGAAGATCGAATAAAGATTTGGTACGCAGATCATCGTGGAATGTCCAGAGATGAGGCAGAAATGGAATATCTTAAAATTGCACAAGATCTTGATATGTATGGTGTTAATTATTTTCCCATTAGTGTAAGTAACATTTATCAAATTTGATCATTCACGAAAGGTGTACTTGTATTTCAATGAACGGCATTAAGGTTATACGTATTTCTCAATTTTAGAACAAAAAGGAAACAAATCTATGGCTCGGGGTAACGGCATTGGGACTGAATATCTACGAAAAGGAAAACAAGCTCGCACCTAAAACTACATTTACGTGGTCTGAAATTCGACATATTAGCTTCGATGATAAGAAGTTTGTCATAAAACCAGTGGAAAAGACATCGCCAAACTTCGTGTTCTTCTCGCAGAAAGTTCGCATGAATAAACTGGTAAAAAAACAGTCAGATGTTGCCAGCTGGGTGAAGGGTTTGATAGCTTTAGGATTGGACGAACATAATAGTGATGAAGTTGCTCACATATTATTTGTTAAGATCCTGGACCTGTGTATTGGCAACCATGATCTATTTATGCGAAGACGCAAACCCGACTCCATGGAGGTACAGCAGATGAAGGCTCAAGCCAAAGAAGAAAAATCACGGTAAACATATTTGTTCTTCCTTCAAATAATTACACTTTAATTATGTTAATTATTTCAATAGATATTAAAACTAATAAATTGATGATTTTTTTTTCTTTTTTTTTTTTTTTTTTTTTTTTAATACTTACAAACGTTTTAATATCACTCAGGTATGATGCGCTTTTTATATTCGAAGAAATTCATTTACTTGTATTTAACTAATTTTGTCAAAAAGTTTGAGACAGGTTTCATCCATCTACTTGGATGTGCTTTGGATTAGAAGACCTTAAAACAGCAAGAACGTCTTCGTATGTTAGAATATACCAATATAAAAAATGGTTTGGGGGCATTGAGAAAATTAGATGACTTATATATACATATTATTTTATTGTATACATTTAAAAGCATACGATATGAACTTTAAAAGAAATTCTAAAAAGCCAATTCTAAATTACGCAAGTCATTATTACTCACGACAGTAAAAATAACAAATTTAATTGAAAGTACTCTTTAATTGTAGATACGTATATATTTATCACAATATAATAAATATGTATATTCATCGATACTACATGCTATGATTTACTGAATGTTTCAGGTAATAACTCTTTGCAAAAGAACTATACATAAATTCATTCAGGCTCCTGAGTACTCATATACATTATATATATAAAATTTAGGACATACATGTTTTCAATACTGCCAACAATGGAATTATTGGTAAATGTAGTTTGCATGCTATTATTCGTTATATAAAATAAATTGGCTCTGTCATTAATTATATGTAAATTTTAAACTTAATGAAATATATATATATATATATATATATATATATATATATATATATACATATATACATATATATACATATATACATATATACATATATATATATAAAAAAAGAAAATAAAATGAATTGAATCGAGAAATTGATAGATGTCTAAACAAGTTTATAAAAAGACAAAATAAAAAATTTTACGAGTTCTTAGGAGCCTTAATGAGGATAGTAATCCGAATTCGTTTTGTATTAAATTAATTACCGATCTTACTAGGAGACAGGTTGAAAGAAATAAGTTGGCGAGAGAAAAGCAATTGAGGGAAGCAGCCGAGAGAGAAAAAGCTGCTATGGAACAGCGTCTTTTACAGTACCAAGAAGAAATCCGTTTAGCGAATGAAGCTCTTGTAAGACTATTTATATATATATACATACATTTATATATATATACATACACACATATATAATGTATAATAAATATATATATATAAAAAAAAAAAAAAATGTAAATCTCTACAGAGAAGATCAGAAGAGACAGCGGATCTATTGGCTGAGAAGAGTCGGGTTGCCGAAGAGGAAGCGATGCTGCTTAGTCAAAAGGCATCGGAGGCAGAACAAGAAATTACGCGAATTCGTTTGAACAACATGAAAGCTGAAGAGGAGAAGGTACATTTGGAACGGAAAACTAGGGAAGCAGAATTATTAACTGAAAGACTGGTACAAGAATCGGAGAGAAGAGCTGCCGAGGCAGAGAAATTGAAGGATGAATTGTTAAGAGCACGTATCGCCGAGAAAGAGGCTAAAGAAAAGCTTTTAGAATTTCTCAGCAGAAATGCTTACACTGCCGCTATAACGGTAAGTAGAGAAGAATATAGACGATGTGATTTTATTATTTGCAAATATATTGACATTTGTTTTCGTTACAATAGCCCGTTCCAAATCTGTTCCCTTCGACACAAGTATTTACATCGGATTTACAAGCGGACCTTCAAAATTTGCAATTAGATGCCGAACCATTGCCATCAGATTTAACCTCTTACGATCTTATAGCCGATGGTGATGTAGATCAATTGTCATTAGAGATAGAAAAGGAAAGAGTCGATTATTGGGAGAAGAGTAAACATTTGCAAGAACAATTGAGAGAATTGCGATCTGAAATAGAAGTTATGAAGGTCGGTGAGAAACAGTGCGAATTAGATCAGTTACACGAGGAACAGATGAGACTCGGAGAAAATAAATATAGTACATTGAAAAAAGTCAAATCGGGTTCCACTAAAGCTAGGGTTGCATTCTTTGAAGAATTATAATGTAATTCCTTTCTAAACAAAAAAAAAGAAGACGAAAAAAAAATACGAAGGATCTGTACTATACGAAATAGGGATTCACGATTTTGAATTTAATCGATGAAAACATTCATTTTTTTTTTTTTTGTTTTTATATATATATATATCTGTACACTTCCATAGTTTAAAAAAGAATGACGGAAAGGGCTATATATATGTGTATTCTTTTTTCTTAGCAAACGTTATATGTTTGTTAATAATAATGTATTACAAAAAATGATCATCAAGCTACTATGTAAGCTATTAAATTTTTTCTAAACATCTACCCGATAACTGGATTATATTTTTTATAAATTCATTAATGACGAACTCTTGATAATTTTAGTGTTATATACTCTATAATATCTTTTGTCACAAAATCTTGTAGAGATATATAACGATATCACATGATGTACTAAAGCTCTCCGACTTTATATGCTCTTAAACAAATCAAATATCTCTAGGTATTAAAATACTAAGATATCGATGAATATACATGGTAAATGGCGTTAACATTGTATTTTTTATATTTCATTTTTCTTTTAAATTAAGTATAGCGAAATCTTCAGTAATGATTCCTTAGAAAATTTGAATCGACTATATTTTTTTTATATATCACGCATACACACACAAACACACATGTATATATATATATATATAAATTAATAGTAGATAATATTCTTTTATTTATGCACTTTCCATATTGTTACAGTAAAAATGATTTCAAAATATTACATGCGATATAAATGAAGGTATACATTTATTTGAAAATTTAAGTTCGTATAAACGACAATTCTTTTTGTTTGTTCGTATAAAAATATATCGCCATCTAAGACAGGTCCCTGTGTAGTAAGTGCTTTATAGCGGTAGTTTACACTGAGCGATTCTATAAAATAGGAATTTAAAAAAAATATTTCGATGATTGTTATACTCTCTGAAAGAATTAGTTCATCCCATTTGTTTTTTTTTTCCCTCTATCTTCGTTTCTTTAATATTTAAAGAAAAGTGCCTTATGATATAAGAACATATGCGATAAAAGGTATATAATTATTAAACATCCATACTATGTGTGCTTATATTTTGTTATTATGTGCATATTATATAATAATGTATTTATAGATTACAATGAAATATCATTAAATGTGTTTTAATGGCCATAGACTGCAATACGTAAAGTAAGAGAAATTTATTAAATTGTCGAGATGAATTAGAATTTGTTATATTGGAAATGACTTACAATTCCTACATGCATTGTATGTTTGAGCGTATGAAATGTTTGTATGGCGGTGAATGTAAATGTGTGGATTTTAAAGTACTGTTATATTTTATTATTATTATTATTATTATTATTATTATTATTATTATTATTATTATTATTATTATTATTATTGTTTCTAAAAATCTGGTCTAAAATGTCACATGAATGTGTGTATATATATATATATAAAAAAAATAATTCAAGAGACATTTAAATACTATTATATGAAATTTTTAAAATTATATATAAACTCTTTGACCAATTCATTAATAGTATTAATAAATTTTGTAGTAGCTAGATTATTCCAGTTATGCTTACATTAAAAAATGTATACATTATTAGTATATTGAAAGATTTAAATTGATATCAGTATTCAATGTATTAAGTATTAAACGATTTATTTTTACTTATACATTCATACATTTTTTAGACATCCTTTATAAACCATATATTTAATGTCATATGTATTACTTTTCTCTCTCTCTCTCTCTCTCTCTCTCTCTCTCTCTCTCTCTCTCTCTCTCTCTCTCTTTTCCGTTGTTATATATATATATATTACTTAATTGAATACAAAAGAAGTGGAGGACGATTTAGTCTGATTAAACTCTTTCGATAATGTTGGCATAAGGTATAAACTTTCGTTATCCTCAACGTTTGGTACTCTAAAAAATAGATCACGCATCAGCGTTCCATCGCCAGTAAGTTCTTCCAAGTCGTTCTTACTCTTAGTTTTTATATCTTGAGATTGTTTAAGATTCAGTTCGACATTGGCTGCATTAAAATTATATCTACTAAAAAGCATTCATGCGAATTATTATTGTTAAGCTTCTCGTAGAAAGATTATATTTTTATCGAATAACGTTACTACCTTACGTCACATTTTGTATACAAATTGATATCATCTGTCGTTTGCGAGGCTTTGTCAATCATTTTATTTTTAAGAAGATTTTGAGCAAGATCTCTAGAATGCAACAATTTCTCCAATCTAAGAGATTCTTTTAATCTTTGAATTTTTGCTATAAGATTACTTTTCTCTATCTCCTTTTGACTAAGAATCTCGTGGATAATTACTTTTTCGCATAAAAGATCTCTTACATTTTCTACCAGATTCATAAATTGTTTCTCTTGCGCTAACAATTGACACGTTAACAATTCAAGCGCTTGTACAATTTGAATCCTTAAACTTGTTCTTTTAGTCTTAGCTTCGGAGAGCTAGAAATAATGAAGGAAAAGTTAAATAGGAAGATAAAAGTCAAAGAAGGCGTGTTACATAATAATAATAAAAAGAAAATAAAAGAAACAATATTAATTTTACTTCAAATTCTAATTGCTTTCTTTCACATTTATGACGATTAAGAAATATTTGATATTCTTCCAGCAAAGCTTTTTTTTCAGACTCGCTCACAGCTAAATTAGATTTAATTTCATGCATTTCACGAGTGCATCTGTATGTTGTAAATATATATATATATACATATATGAACATAATATTGAATATGAAGTATATGATAAAAAAAGATTAGCCATAAGCTCACTTTGCCAAATGTTTGATTAATAATGATATACGCTTTCTATCGGCAGGGCATAGATCTTGTATGTGTGAGAAATTATAACTGCTCTCTTTATTATCGTTACTACATTTTGAGCATGCCGCCTTTATCTCTTTTATTTCTTCACTTTCTGTTAACATAATATGCTAATATATAATAATACAATTACATACATACATACATATACATACATATATATATATATATATATATATATATATATAAAATTTTTATTATATACGATTTACCTTCTTCACCACATCTCATATTGCAAAAATTTTGCCGAATCTGCAAAACACGTTGATGGAATTTGGTGAGCCTATGTGCATGGATTTGTACTCATTTTTTTTCTTCTATACTTCACAAGTTAATAACTTAAGTCAATAACTCAACGAGAAAAAAGATTCGATGGATGGATGGATGGATGATGATAATAATAATAATAATAATAATAATAATAATAATAATAGTATTGATAATAATTTGCAAGAAAAAACAAAAATATCAGATAAAAATGAACCACGTTTATACATCACAATATATGCACCTTTTAGACCATTTTACATACGAAGTTATGAGATTATTCTCATCGTTTGTTGTTTCACACATCGTCAAAACAATATTTTTATTATTTTTCTTTTTTTTGTAATATTCTTAGAAAAATATCTTACTTTTCACAATATAAAATATTTGTCTCGTATATGACATATATAAAAAAAAAAAACAAACAAAAAGTAAATTTGTATTTGTAATAGTTATGCAATTGTTTAACATTTGTTTCAATATAATAGAAATTACTGTTACATAATCATTTTTACGATTGATATTATATATATATATATATGTATTAAAAATGTATGAAATAATATTTATTACCATTTATAATAAAAAATTAGTTAGATATCTCTACCAAGAATACAACTATAAAATATAAATTTCGTTTTTTTTTTTTTACTATTATTTACTATTGTTAATGACAAAATGAGATTTATTCTAGGATACATTTGTTATCTCATTTGTATAAAAAATTAATGAACTAAATGTTCAAGTAACTAATATCAAAAGTATTGCATTTACTGTATATTTGATAATAATCTTTTTATATATATCACAGTTATATATACAGACCAATGTTTATATTAACACGTATATATTTATTATGAATATAAATTTCATTTTCCTATATTAAATATTATTATACCACATATACAGAGTGATGCAAAAAGTTACCAGCAGACTATGTTGCAATTGTATTACCTGCTAAATAAACAAATAAGTCTTTCAATGTGAATATTAGCAGCCTGTAAAAAATTTGTGTTAGCAACTTTAGTTACACTCTGCACAATATACATATACATATACATACATATATATATATATATATATATATAAACACATACATGACATAATTTATGTACACCATTATGCACATTTTTCGTTATTTTAATCTAAATTAACATATTGTTTTTTTCTTCCAAATACATAACGCGACTGAATCAAAGGAATTATTTTTAACACGTTTTAAAAAAAGTCGATTTATCTTGATATTTGTGATTGATTATCGCTTTACATAATATACATTTTTTTCACACTCCATATACACAATACAATATTTTTAATTATTATTAATATATCAAAATAGATTTATGTGTACAACTTATTGTATACCAAGTATTTTTCTTTTTTATCTTTCTTTTCATTTGTAGAGTTTTAAACATATATGTAATCTCAAATATACAACGAGCTATAGAAAAAAAAAAGAACATATCGTATAAACAACAGAACGTAGACTATGAAAATATGTTTACATGAAATGCAAGAGCATTTGAATAAAACTGATGAAACAATGATGCAAAATTTATTATTTTTTATAAGAAATAATAATTTTAATGCGTCTTTTTTCTTTTTTTTGTTTTTTTTTTGTTTTTGTAATTCCATAATATGGTTATTTTAATTACTGTCGTCCAGTAGCAGCAGCATTTTGTTGAGCTTGTATGAATTCTGGATAATCTATATATCCATCCTTATTCATGTCATCTACAGCAAGTATTGGATCAATTAAATTGACCAATTCTTCGTCCTGGAATAATTTATCTCCGGCGTTTGGTGTTCCAGGATCCTGCTTACTTTGTTCTACATATATATATATATATATATACATATATAAATAATATATTCGTTAACAAAATACGTCATATAGTATTTAATTTATGTAGAAATATATAATATTATATTACTATATACTTACCATGCCAATGAATAAGAGATTTTATTAATTCGCATCCATCCAATTTGTTGTTGTTGTCCGAATCGTGCATTTTGAAATAATGAAACTGCAATTCCTGTTCCGTCATTTTATTTGTATCTATCGGAACTTCCATATGTTCTGCGATATGACTGGACAAAAAGGAAAAAAAAATTCGCCTTAATCGTAAATATAACTTAAAATTAAAATTAAAAAAAAAAAGAAAAAAAAAATAAAAAAGCTTTTTTAATTACTATCACTCACGCTTTTTCCTGAGCTATATTGGCAGCATTAAGTATTTGTTGAGGTTGATGATTGTGATTGTGCATTTGTTGCTGTATAGGGGCTTGAACTGGTATCTGTTGTTGTACAGGAGCTTGATGAACTGGCACATGTTGCATTGGAACTTGCTAACGTTATATCGATAAAATAATTCAATTAAATGAAAGATCAAATTGAGAAAAATTTATAAATTAGAAAATATATCCATGAATATATATTAATTATAATAATATTTTAAATATAATTAATTGCATTACTGGCGATAAGAGAAACTAATCGATTAGTTGTAATGAATTCATAACGAACTCGTCGCTTATTGGCTATATGCTTTAACGTCATATTAGATTATTGATTTTTACTTGTTGTTGCGAACCCTGTTGCACTTGTGGTACCTGATGCATTTGCTGAGTAGGCTAAAGGGAAAGAAATAGATTCCGTTAAAAGTAAAAATATTCTTTAAAGTATAATTTATAAATTGACTTTTCTTTTTTTTCTAATGACAAATGTATATATATATATATATAAAAGAAAATTTAAAAGACGGACACTGAATCTTAACTCTATGTACGCCATATGTTTCTTCTATTATAATAATGAAACAAATGTACCTGCTGTACTTGATAATGTTGAGGAGGTACACCTGGTGCGATCCTTTGACCTTGTCCAAACGTATTATCTACTCCAAAAAATCCAATAATAAATAACCATAGAGTCCAATACATTTTGAAATACTTTTTCCTTTGTAAATAATCACTGTAACAAACCGGTAAATAATATATCATCCGTTCGCGTATATTAATTGAAAATAAATAAATATTCGCATGGAAATAATTGATTTCGTTAATTGTGAGAACTTCTTTAATGATTATTAGTACGATGAAAGAAAAAAAAAAAGAAAAGAAATACCTTAATTATAATATTTAAAAGAGAAAAAAAAGAGATTTCGATCGTGTATGTCGTGTGCTGACTTTCTCTCTCTCTCTCTCTCTCTCTCTCTCTCAACAGATGATTACAACCAAACCAACTGTTCAGGTTAAGTTATAAAAACAACCGTGCAGATTTGACGTGGACGTATTTCATGATAGAACAGCGCTATCACACTGGTGCTGTGGTGCTTGGTACTGTACACCCCGCCGACACGACTGTTGGATACCCTGCCTTAAGCTATTTATGCTTAATGCGTCGTAGATGTCGTTTCGAAATGTGAACCAATGTGAACGTTACCGATCGCTAAAGGTAACGTCGAATGTGTGTAAAGAAGAAGAAGAAGAAGAAGAAGAAGAAGAAGAAAAAATATTATATCAATATAAAATTAAACGATGTTGAAAGAAATCCTATGAGCTTTGTAATACGCGCACGTGTCAATGAATACAATGAATAAAACAATGTGACATTAAAGCTGACATTAATTAAATGTTGCAAAAAGCGTACTATGGACGTCGCGGAGGACGCCGAAGGATCTTTAGATCCCCGTATACAGGTGAATCAATTTAATCTCAATCGTTTGTAATAACGTTATCGCATTATTCTTTCTTTATTATTTTTTTTTTTTTTCTTGAAACTCCATTATCGATTCATATATTGTCGCATTTTATTTCTCCGATCTATTATGCGTACACGTTTGATGTATACAAAAGGAAAGGTTATGTACTTTTGACATTTAAGTAACGCCCGTACTACTTTGTTGCCTGGTACAATGGCCTAGTTATATCTATACTTTTGTCTTGTTTTGTCTTTTCTTTTTCTTTTTCTTCTTCTTTTTTTTTTATTCTTCTTGGTTTTCTTTTTCCTTTTTTCTTTTATTTTTTCTCTTCTTCACATATAATTATTAAAAATATTAGGTGCGATTATATCTCTCCACCAATTCTGATTTAATGGTATTTTATATCATTACGTAATTTCGATAGGTATAACGACGAAAATGTTCTTCCCCCTTGTTATAGGAACAATACGATTTCTGATCGACCACATGTCTTTTGTTTTTAGATCGAGTTGGAGAATTTAAACAATGCAACAGATGATATTAATAAACTTGAGACTGAATTGGACGTGAGTTTTTTAAGAGTAGATAATATAGCATACCTTTTGTTTTTTCATTATTTTTCTTTTTTTGTTTTAATCGGTTATATTTTTTTTGATAATACAGGAGGCACATACGGCGTTTAGACAATTGCTTACCGAGTTGACAAGGCGATTGAAAGAAATAGCTGACAAATTAGGAGTTACCTGTATCGAAAAAGCAAGATGTTATTACGAAGCTTTGGAAGTAGCTCATCTAGCACAAGTCGGTGTCTAAATATAAACGCAGATAAATTTGTAAAAGAAGGGCGTTCTAACATTTATTTCGTTTCTTTTAGGTGGAGTGTCAGAAACAGGCTCAATTATTTCAAAGAGCTAACGAGATACACGCGGCCGCTAAAGAAACTGTGGCTTTAGCAGAAACGAGATTTACGTCGCATCAGCACGAATGGAAGTTCGATCAAGCTTGGCAGGATATGTTGAATCATGCAACTATTAAAGTAAAATATTTTGTTCTTGTTTACTTACACATGTATATCAAGTTATATGACAATACGATTATATTAAATAAATAAAATGCTTAGGTTATGGATGCGGAAAATCAAAAAGCAGAATGCGGTAGGGAACACCATAGGAAGGCGATGATATTTCAAGATGCTGAAAAAAAGTTATTTCAGTTGGAAGAGAAATACCGTCGTTATATCATTAAGTCTAGGCCTTACTTTGAGGTTAAAGCCCAATGCGATCAAATGCTAACAACGCAAAAGGAAAGGGTTGAATATTTGCAGAAAGCAATAAAAGATGCTAAGCACAATTATTCTTCGAGTCTTCGTATTTTGGAAGACATTAGTAATAAAATACACCAACAAAGAAAGGATAATGGTATCATTGATACAAAAATGCTGCCTATGTTCATAATAATATATGTCGGTCGCAAAACATATATTTTATTACTCCTTTTTGTAGATATTCTTGCCAATGGGCCTAGAGAACCAGGCGTAGGTGCGGAATTGATTACTTCGGGAGATAATTTAAAATACAAAATGGATTATAATATAGTAAATCATAAAAATGTAACCTCCAATGTAGACAATGAATATCGCAAAAATATTCAACATCGACAAGATAATGTTAGCATGGAAATTTTATTTTATTTTTTTTTCTTTTTCTTTTTTTATTTTGTTTAAAAAATTACATCCAAACGTAATTCGATATTTTGATATCGAATTTATGATATCTTTACATATAATTCTTTTAATTTCAGAATGATTATAAGATTACATCGTGTGTGGGTCATCTAGGTCGAAGGTCGGTGGATGGTAGCGAAGCTACGTCCAATCAATGGGAATTAGAGTTGCAAGCTAGTATGGAAAAATTAAATTCTGCTCCGTTCAATAGCAAAGATTCTGAGAATGGCGAGAGAAAGATAAGAGAGGAGACCTATGAAAAAAAAGAAATATGTGATACGCGTTTAAGGGATAAGAACGATACGATTGATTTTGCAGACAACTTGCAATGTAACTTAGATTCGAAAATCGAAGTATCTACAGAACGTACATCGAATTTATTTAAAAAACTATCTACGGACGTAGATACGAATGAGGGATCCATCGATGTAGTACAATCTGTATCGAGTTCTACGAGTTTTCAATCGTTATGTCATAATTTTATTAATTCAGTTCAAACAAGATCAAAATATATCAATGATATTACCAAATCTTTATACAAGGAATCCATTAATAAAAGAGATTATTTTGTCGAAACAGTAAAAAGTTCGGAAAAAAAGGTGGTCGATTTAAACGCATCCACGTACCTAACAAATAGAATCTCTGAAGTCGATATAAGAAATTCAAAATCTCAAACTAACGCCAAAACCAATATAGAAGATATTAAAAGTAATTGTAGTATGCCAAAATTAAACGATTCTACGGAATCTAATGTTAATGATAATAAGGTAACGACAAACGTTACGAGTTTTAACAGTTTAAAAGGTTTATCAACGTCTGTTTGTTATAGTGCCAATTCGTCTCCGATTAAATCAGTAAATTTATTTTCATCGAAAAATAAACGATCATCGAACAACGAGTTAAATAGAATTCAAAGTAAAACTACTATCGAAAGAAATAAATCATTTAGTATAAAAGAACTGCCACTACTATCATTAATCGGTATTCCAACGACGTCATTTCCAACGCGCAAAGAAAAAAGTAGCAGCATGAATGACTTAAATTCTAAGTAACAAGTGAAAGTGTAAGTTAATAATTCTAACTCGATCTCCATATTTAACTAGAAATATGTATAATTAAAAAAAAAAAAAATAAATAAAAAAAAGAACAGAAAAGAAAAATTAATAACACATATATATATTAACAAAACTAAGTTCGCTAACAATTGTCTGCGCAGAAAACAAAACAAAAAAAAAGTAGAAGATATAAGATATTTCCAGTGATGTGTTAAAATTGTGATGAACTTTAGAAGAAATTTATATAGAAAAAAAAAAAAGTTATAATTATTACAAATAATTATAATATTATAAACATGAACAAGAGTCTCTGATTTATTTAGTTACCTATAAAACATGTAAGTTTATATTTGAAGATAAATCTATTGATAAAATATATATACATATATATATATATATATATATATATATATATATATATATATATATAGAATTAGTTTTAATTATAAAAGTTCTTTGTATTTATTTGTATGGATATATATACACTACTATGAATCTTAAAATCTCACATTTTGTAGATATTGCCAAATTTTATTAAACAGTTTCGTATTTCTTAACTTGTTTTTTATTTGTACTAAGTTTAAAATGTCGTTTATTTTATGCCTGATTTATATTTTATTTAACAATATTTTTTATAATCTTTCTCCCTTTCTTTTTTTTTCTTAAATAAGAGCAGTCTTTAATTATGCAAAGTTAAAATTTCACGCGATATCTTAGTTAGACAATCGACTGCGATATATTGTCTTGCAAATAATCGATATATCGATAATATTGAAATATTTAATTCTAGTAATCGTATGAGAGCGCCGATACGCCGCATAAACGTGCTTTGTGTTTTGTATAAAGTCTGGTTAGAATTAAATGTTTTAGTTTGACTTGTCATTTTAAGTATAATGGATAATACAATCGAGAGTTTAAAGGAGAACATAAATTCCACCGTGAGTATTAAATATGTTATGTTTATTTCGATATCATTTAGTTCAAAGGTGACTAAGGATTTAGTCAAGGTTATGCCGTCTATCATATATTGTTATTGTCTAAAATTTAACTTCATTATGATATTATTATTTAATATTGTACTTGTTAATTTGCTTATTATAGTCTCTACGTATATATATTTTTTATATCTAATTTACAATATTTATAAAATATGATACGGTATCAAATTTACTTAATTCTCAAATAAAAGTACGTATATATATATATACACACGCACACACATATACACACACATCACGAATATCATTTATATTTATAAATTTATTCGAATTAATTCTTATCCATAAATTGTATGATTATTTATTTATTTTTTTTTTAATATATCATAAACACTTTGATTACAGGATAATAATGATAAATTGGATAAATTGAAAAAGTCTTATTTGATGTTAAAACAAAAAGTTTGTAGGTCACAGTAAGTTGTTTTGTTTAATACAAATTATCACTTGTATCACTTATATTTTTAATTTATTTTTGTATATATATATATACATATATACATTTTTTTATTAAGATCCTATATAACTATTTGTAATATATATATATTTTTTAGCGAATTAATTAAATTATACAATGATAAATTGAAAGAATGTGAACACTTGAAAATAGATTTAGATTTAGCTCATAAGGAAGCCAAAAAAATGACGAATAATTATAACGGAACGTTGGCGAAAGTTATTAAATTGGAACTTGTAAGTTATTTATTTTAGAATGTGTAGTAATATACACACACACATATATATAATAATGGAATACTTATCTATTATTTTACTAGCAAAATGCAGAATATAAGAAAAAAATCCAGTCTTTGTCCAACACTATAGTAACGCATGAAACGAAAATTGCTGGAGATCAACAGCATTTGCAACAGTTAACATGTAAATTGAAGGAATTAGAAGAAAAACATATGGGTGAGAGGCTTCAAATAGATATGGAAAAAACATTATTACAAGGTATTCGATGAATATATAAGTATAATAATATACCTGATTTATATTTTTCCCATAAGATCTTTTTACATATTTTAAATGATATTCTCAGATAAAGTCAAAGAACTGGAACGTCAAATGAAGATTGCTAATAAAGCTAATAATTTGACGAAGAAAGAGAAAATTAATAGGAAACAACAAGGAATAGAAAAAGGCACATATTGTTGCTTGAAAAGTTAGTAATTAAGAAATATTTATCGTTTGCGTATAAATAAATTGATTAAGCACATTTAAGGATTTAGATCTCGTTTACTTTTACAGATACCATATCGAGGATAGACGTCGCAGTAAATACAATAAACGATAACGCCGATGTAAAACATAATACTCGAACCGAGAAGAACGTAATGACGGATATGACCTTTAAAGCGGATAAGGATCATCTTTATCCTTTGTTTTGTGATAAATGTGAAAAATTGTTGGGTGATCCAATTCAGAAAATTTGCAAAGCCATGAGTATAGATTCTGAAATTATTCCAAAACTTTCCTCGCCCGTAAGATCACAATCAACGGTTTCTTTATCCGTATTTTCTCCCGCGAAAGGTTAGTTACTTTTGTTTACCTTTTTTTTTTTTTTACTGTTTACTGGAATATGTTTGAAACAAAGCACGCAATTTTTCTTTTCTTTTTTTTTTTTTTTTTTTTTCCAGGCGAAGACTCTCGGACAAGTAACAAGAAAAGACTTAACGTTCAAAATTCATTGGAAGATAATATTCATGACGACGGTCGAAATTTAACATCGGTTCCCTCGTCATCCGAATTATTTAAAACGTTATCTTCGTCCTCGCAAGATTCATATACAGAGAGGGAGGAGCCTTCGTCGAATACGACCAAAAATTCATCCTTTTCGACCAAATTCAACGAAACGACCGATTTAGTCGAAAACTCGTGCGCGATCAAAGAAAATAACAATAATGCGACGAGTTCTAACAATTTGATGCATAATTTTGAAAGATTAAAAAGAAAGATGAAAAAATTAGAAAGAAAGGTGGAGAGGCAGTCACGGCGAAGGAAGAAATTCGATGCTAATTATTTTCAACGTTCGTCGCCGCCTTACCCGAATTATTACTCGAACGAGATGTTAAATCATAATTTCTCGTTGAACGTGCTTTCGACGTTATTGAACGGTATGAAGGAAATCGTGAACAAAGGTGCGAGCAAGCGTGAAAAAGCTCAAAAGAGAAAGTACGAAACGAAAGCGTGTAAATTTAATTCGAAGAAGATAAAGTTGAAGCGACGGGCGCGTAAAAATTCTTCGTCGATGCGCGATAATAACGCTTGGAACGTGGATTCGATATTATTATCTTACGACGACGAACGAACAAAGAGAAACGGTGATCTAACGTCGAACGAACGTATCGTCGAATTGTCCGCGTCTACGAACGACGATGTAACGTTGGACGACGATACAACGAGCAATGCGAACGTTAAAAAGAATTCTGTCGTTGTCACGCGCCGAAGAATCGCGTGCGACGATTTATTAAATTCTATAAAGGAAACGAATTTGAGTAGTAGTACGGATAACGAGGATCGTTTCGCTCCGACCGTGCCAATCGATAAAAAACCACCGATAATCGATACCACTCCGATTGTCGTAGAAACGTTCGATCGTAAAATTAACGATTCTTTTAAAAGTAAGGTTACTATTTCTACCAACGATAAGAAGGATACCGTTGTTACGATAATTAATGATCCAATTCCTGCTACCGTTACAGCTTCTACGTCCGGTACAAGTATATCAACGAATAAATCCGATTTAATCGACGAGGACGTTGAAAAACGAACGAGAAGCATTACCACCGCCAAGGAATTCAAAGATGATACCGAATGCAAGGTGAAAGAAGATACGATACCGCGGATGATAGACAAGGTCCAACGACCTTCAATGGAAACTTTGAACTCAACGAACGAAGAAAAAGAAGATGACGATGGCGCTTCTAATTCTTTCGATATAACCACTTCTCTTGGCGGTGTTATCGCCAATATTAGTAACGCATCTACTGTTTCAACCGCTTCTACCGCTTCCAACGTTACAAGTCCTGTTGCCGGTAATACCGTCGTCGTTAAAACTCGCAAACGTAAATTGCAAATAATCGAGAAAGAATCGAAGCCGTGTTTTAATTCGATTAAGGACTCGCCGACTGTTTCGGTGAAAAACGATGATGATATTATTCGCGAAAGGAATGGAACGTCGTGCGTCGTTGATAATACGAAAAATAATGATAGTACCGAAGTATCGACGAATGAGAGGTCCGACGATCGTATAACTAATAACGCGTGTTTTATACCGCAAAAAAAGCAACGTATCGTACGCCTAAAGAAAACGAACGATCGTGAAAAGATATCATCGGCGTTGTTCGGCGATGATACGGATGATGATGCTTCTGATCGAGAAACTAACGACGAATCTGTCAAAACTAATATGGTGGCAAATATATCGGATCGTAGTACTACGTCAACGGACGAAGATGGAGGAACGATCGATTCTACGAAAAATCGAAATGACGATAACTTGAACGTTCGAAAGAGGGACGTCTTAACGAAAAAAACGAACAACCTTGTATCGTCCAATCGTTTATTATCCTCGAACGTGACTCGCGTTAGATTAACGGGTTTGAAAAATTTGCGATCACGTTCATTAAATAATTTGGATCTTCTGTTGGATTCGATCGAACCAAGAATCGATAATAACGAGATTACCATAAATGAACGTTCGCCATCTCGTGCGCGCGATTCTGATAAAAGTAACGAAACGAGGGATGACGACGACGACCACAACGACGACGACCACGACCACGACCACGACGACGACGATGACGATGACGACGACGACGACGACAACGACGACGACGAAGAAGATGATTCGAAAGAGAAGAGTCTTGGCGAATCGAAAAGGATGGTCGAAGATTGGACGAAGGATACGTCGGACGACGATTCGTTTAAAGGCGAAAACGAGAAAATTAATAATTCGCCGAACGAATTCGAGGAAAATATTTTATCCGACGATGGTTCGACTAAGAGTAACGCCAACGAAGTTGCGACAAACAAATTGGAAGATTTCAAACCGATGATGCTAGACAAGAACGTAGTATTTAACGAATCCGCGTTAAAACGTCAAAAGATCAACGCCGATGTTACTACGGATAAAATTATAAAGGACGCGAGTTTAGATTCTTCCGTATTCGTGTTGATCAGTCCGTTGAAGGACGACGATGGTGCTTTCAATAACGACGATACGTCCGAAAGATTCACGGGGATGGAAATTGACGTATCGAATCGAGATACGACGACTTCTGGTCGTCGTCCAGAAATATATTCCACCCGGGAACTCGATCGTTTGACGATGATGCATTCTAAACGCTCTACGCTTGCACAGGAACCAGAACGAATTTTTAATATCGACGAACCGGTGAAGATAACGGTCGACGAAGATACTAGCGGCAAGGAAGATACCAATTTGAAATCTAAACTCGTCGATAAAAACTTACGACGATTTGATGGAGTATTTCGGAAGGAAGAAATGTTTTTAAATAATTCCGTATGCGTAAAAAGTGTCGAGAAACGTTCTACCGTTTCTGTAAACGTTCAGGAACATAGAGAATCGATGGTAATGCCAACGAACGAGACGGATACGTCGATCGATGGTATTAATGACAGCGGAGAGTTACGTTTAGAAATATCTGTAGATCCAAAAAATGCAACAACTCTTAACGACGATACGGATGTTCGATCGCGCGATGCGACCATGGTAGATGATTTTGAAAAGGTTGCTTACGGCTTCAACGATGGAACTAACACGAGAAATATTAATAACGATTTGATTAATCCCGTCGCACTTTTGGAAGATCATTTGAAAAAGAATCAATGCGCCAGAAGTTCTAGGCAATCCAAAAAGATACTCAAGATGATAGAACCGTTGTGCGTTAAAATAGGTACGTTGTCGTTTATAAGCTCTTTCGCCGTTGCATTGTAATTATTCTTGTAATATTTTCAATATTTTAACGTGTTACGCATATATATATATATTTTTTTTTTTCAGATAATTTTATTAACAAACAATTGTACAGAATCATGAACGATACCGATTGGTCCATGTCAGTACACAAAGACGTTATCAACAAATTGTCTTCGGTATGCAGCGTTCGTATTGTCGCAAAGTACGTATAAATAATATTGTTTATAGAAATTTGTTATTGACTAGACAAGCGTATCGATCAAATGAAATTAATAATTATATTATAGTTGTAATCATTTTCATGCCGTTTTATTTTACAGAGGCATAGTGGACTTTATGCTAGAAAGAAAAGAGAGTAATTTGGATAAGAGTTATACACCACCGGCGCCATTGATGACGACAACTCAACAAAAGATTGTAACGTTATTGGTCGATCTGGAAATAAAATTGCCTACGGTGATAAAGTGGGTTCAAGCGGGAATAGAATATAAACTCTTTAGATTGAATAATGCACCTACGGTATGTGATTGTGAATATTGATTATGTTGGTTTTTTTATTTCTTTTTTTTCTTGCTTTACTTCTTCTATTTCTTTTTTCTTCTTCGAGCTTTATAGAAACGTTCATATCTCATAAGATGTTGAATTATTTAGTTGCATCAGATACAAAATCTTATAAGACTATACATAGTCCTGACAAGGATACAAAAGGATCGAGAAAAGGCTCGGATGTTGTGTTGCGACGCCTTGTATTGTTTAGGATTACACGCTATTCCGGTTATTTACACAGTATTGACATGTTGGCCAGAAATATTGCCGCAGTTTACAGAAAATGTCGGTTGGTATCGACGTTTATACTTTTGCCCATAATATAAATATAAAAACGATATATATATATATATAAGTCTTCATCGTTTCAGACATATTACCAAAGTTCATAGCACATATTATTATGTCGCAACAGGCCAGTAACTTTCCCCAGTTGTACGCTGTGAAAAATTTACTATCAACTTATTATAAGTACAAAGCTGGAAGTACCATAACTAAAGATCTGGTTGAAGAATCGTTGAAATCTTTAGAAGGTAAAGTATTACATATATATTTATATATACTTTTTCTTTTTGCGTTATAGAAATATTTCAAAATGTTTCAATGAATAATAAATTTTTATTTAGTGAGAAGTAATTCCAACGTTGGGGTTGTTGATTTGAAAACGGCTATTATATTGCTCGCTAAGAAGGAAGGCGTATCGTGGAGCTATTCTAATATTATACAAAGTCGTTTGTTGCCAAATATAATTAATAAAAAGTATCTGTCAATCTACGAGCCGTTTAGTTTGCTTGGTGAGCTTATTAAAAAAAAAAAAAAAAAAATCATAAGATCCAAATACTTTATAATAAAAATTTATTTTTCTATAGGGTATCTTATGCGTACGTTCCCAGTCGAAGACAATGATGGAATTGTTAAGAATATCATCGAACAATTATCAGATTTGATTGATTCGGGAGAAGGTAATGTAAACCGTGCTTTAGAAAAAGACACACAACGATATTTTAATCGCACGACATTAAACCTGACTGTAAATATTACACGAATGTTGTTATTTATTTATTTATTTTTTCTTTCTATCTTTCTGTTAAATTAGGTTCCCACGATCAACAGGAAGGTGTAGTATCGGCGTTGTTATGTTTATCTAGACACAATATTGAAAAAGTGGTCAGTTCTACGATGAAATGGATCCCAAGCGAAAAATTAAGGGCGACCACCATTGATCAATATTATGCGTTCTTCAGGCAACGCACGAAAACCTATTGGAGAAATTATCTGAAAAAATTCAACAAAGTATATGTTAAAAATGTCAGACTTTAAACGCTAGGATTACTTATATACATACATACGTACATACATACATACATATATATATATATATATATATATATATATATATATACGTATGTATGTATGTATATGTATATACCGTTTCTTTCTTCCTTCTTTCCTTATTTTCTTCAATTTTTATTTATTATAACTTTCTTGTTGATTTTTCCTTTCCTTTTTTTTTTTTCGTTAACAAAAAATAATGTATTTCGAACGCGCTCATAATAATTACTTATTATCGTTATAGATTTTTTTTTTTCGAATGAAATCCGTTTTGAAAATTCTTACTAATTTAGTCTTCTTTGTCGTTCCTCTATGTGTCTTGTGCGCGCGATTATTAAATAACCTATAAATAATATTTTGATGATTTAAAGAGAAAATTCGTACAAATCGTTTTATTTTTCGTTAAATAATTTTACTACTTTGACGCGATATAAAATTTAAAAAAAAAGATAAAGGCGTTGATATCAAAATCTAGACTATTTCTATCTCTCTCTCTCTCTCTCTATCC